>VWZG01002762.1:139125-189125 GCA_013396735.1 Grallaria varia
TTAATGCATTTGCGGCTCCCATAAGCAGAAAAGAACATGCCTTCCTCGTTAGCTGTTGAGGTAGGCTTGCTAGCTGTAATTGAGGAACTGCAGGCAGTGGTGAAGCAACTAGTAATAAAAGTGGATGGAATAAATTCCACTGCTGCCTGGAGCTGCCTGGCTGCTGTCCCACCACTGCCCAGGAGCACCCTTGTTTAAATGATGAAATCTTGTAGTGGCCACACATCATTTTGGGGACCACCCAGATGTGGGTTCCCTGAATGCAGCAAGTGATCTTTCTGGCCAAACCAGAGGGCTAGTGGAGCTGATCCAAACACGTAGCACTTAGCAGGGATGATTTGGGTGGAGGAGAATCTTTTAAAAATACAGTTCCACAAAATTCACTAGGGGAAAAAAAAAAGAGTAAATGACATTACATGTTACTCACCTGCAACGCCTGCAGAGACAATGAGTTTACACTTTAAATTTACAGCTTCCAAGAATAATGAGGAGCAGTAACTGTGCCCTGGAGAAAGAAAGAAAACCAAAGATAATGTACTGCTTACTAGGTAGCCAAATAATGGCTATGAGACACTACGCTATTAGTCCTGCCGTGTGCAACAGTTCATTGAGAGAGAGAGGGTCTCTCTGCCTCTTTTACTCTCAATAGAGTCACAATTACATTTTCTCATTAACTAAAATGGAATAGGTAAGACAGATCCCTCTCTTGCATATGGTGGTGTTTGGGTTTTTTTCCACTGTCCAGGAAACATCGCAGTTCTGTTTCAAGGAATAAATAGAATGAGAGTAAATCTCAACTGAATTTATTTAGCTGGAGAAGTTTTCACTAGCAACATGGGAGCACAATGTCAGACTGTAAAAATAAGCAAATAAATAAAAATAAAGCTGCTATTCTAGCTCAGCAGTCATATTTAAAAAAAAGAGAGAGATGACTGTTTAAACTTTAAATATTTTATTGACTTCTTTGCTACTGCAATTTTTCTGGTATAAAAAGATGAATAGGAAAATATTACATAAAATAACTGGGACAGCTTTCTAGTGTTGCAAAAAATTACTGGCGGAATATTGTGATGCGAGATTACTATGTTACTGTATCTCTAAAATTATGTTTGTTACTTTGCTTTAGGACCTTTATCCAAAGAATCCTTAATGCACTCTAATTGTATTATTACTAATAGGAGTAGTAACAACAATAATAAAATATTTATTTGAATTGCAGTAATTACTTTGTGTCTAATTAAAGTCCAAAGACTTTTAACATCAATGGGAATCTTTTCACCAACTTCAAAGATTTGGACCCTGCCCTATGAGAATATTCAGCTGTATTCTTAATGCTATTGGTTATGCTGCTGTTCACTCTGATAATCATCGTAATTTATAGATTCATCACACTTGCCTATAATTAAACTTTATTTTCAGAAGTATGATGATAATTGGATTTCTCAGTCAAGGCAACTGCTGGTATCAGTGCAAGAATAACAGCACAGAGAGAGGATCCTTGCAGTCAGCACAGAAGTTAGGAGCTAAATTTCCCAAAGGTCAGAAATGTGGCAAGTGTAGTAGGACCCAAACCTTGTTACTGACCCTCACGGGGGTGCTGTTCTCTCTATGAGGACAAAAGCCATGATTTGCTGTGACAGAAAAAAAAGCATAGAAGCAGCGGTAGGGTTTTATGGAAATAGTGACATTTCAAGTGGTTTTCTTCCCCAGATTACAGGTTATGCACCCAGAGGACAACAACTAAGCATGAATATGGGTGCAGGTTCAAGCAGATTTGCTAAAGAATGCTGATAACTTGCCTGAAGTGAACATTTTGAAAGTATTTTTTAGTTACCTGAGTAAATATTTCAGGATTTGGATGTTGTATTTTGCTTGTTCTGGTCTTGTTACTCCTTTGTGAATCATCCAGGTGGCTTCTGTGAGTGGACTGTGGGCAGAATTGTGCCTTTTCTGAAGAAACAGGTGGTACCAGGTCTTCCTTTTCCTACTGGAATCATCAAACATTGGTGAACAGTGAACTGTAGGAAACATTTTTCTCATTAGGGAGAGAAAAGCAAGGATGAACTCAAAAAGTGCGAGTCAGAATTTGTCTTTCTTGGGTTTGCTGGGGTGTGACAGCTTTGTGCCACCCATAAAGACTAAAAATTCATTGTAAAGGCATTGCTACAGGGGACGTGCTCCCTTCTTATCAGTCAACTGGAAAAAGAGTGAAATTACTAAATGAATGGAGTAATTTTGTATTGATTAAGGGAAATATATTGAAACTAATGCTGTAATAACTGCTTAACAAATAATATTTTAAACGGAGATTTCATTACTAAGGGTCAAGATACACTTGTCACTTTTTCTGTACTGTAGATAGATTAAAATATTGATGTGTCCTGTACCAGTTTTATCATTGGCACAATAAGCACTTCAGGCTGTATTATATTCAATTTTGCCACATCAACCAAAGTACAGTTGAACATTTGGCATATTGCATATTTATAATTATAAGGAAGACTCTTTTCCTTGCTCTATTTGAAATATGTATAGATTAAAAAACACTAATAAAACGGGGTTCACATAGGCAAATGGTGTAGTTTTAGGAGTAGACCAGATTAAGAGAGGATAGACATTCACATATGTTAGATACAGATTTACAAGGTGTTTTTCATGGTGTGTGCTGGCCACTGGTTGACTGCAGTCAGGAAGAAGTTTCCCATGTGATAGGCTGTGACATCACTCCAATATACCTGATATCTTACATTTCTGAGCTGTTGGATTATGGCTGCTGTTATGGTACTGAACTAGGCACTACTTGGTCTAATGAGCATAGCACATCTCTTTTTCCCCTTTTAATTTCCTCAATAGCACTATTGACTCATGAGTTCACATAGAAAACTTTATTAGTGATAGTTACCAAAGATATAACAGTTTATTATCACTAACAGATTTTTTTTAAACCAATTTTTTTTTTCTTTTCACCTCTGTTTGCAATCAGTCTCATACTAAAATACAAACAGTAATGGTGTCAAGTCCATTGGCACTTGCCTGTGTGGATGTGCCAAATATGGAATCGAGGAGTAGTGCTTGTGCATATGCTTTTCTTGTATGGTCTCCTTAGGGTAGCATCTGGGCTGACATGAACTTTTCTTTAGTATCTAGATGCTAATAATTTGCTTTTGAAAGGAGAGTGAAGGTTACAGACTGAGAAAGTAAAAGCTGCCCTGAAATAGATCGTAGCATGTTAAATCTGACTGTAAGCATCTAATGTGAGCTCCTAATTATCTCTGGTTCTTCTGGAAAATAGAATCACTGAATCTCTATAAAATATAAAGCCTACAGATGGGAGGTGTGTAATAGCAGTGGTCATTCAGCTTCTTAGCTCCTGGTCTTTATCACTTGGGATGTTTCTCAAAACTTGACTTGTGTGCATTGCCATTTGCTCTGTTCCTGAACAGGAACACAAAGGTTATCCAATACTTGTTTTGTCTTAGATGATGCACGTACAACCATCAGAGCATTTTGCTATCACTGATACGGTACGTCCTGAGAGCTATAGCGTAAAACTAGGAGAGGGTAAACTTGTTTGATAAAACCAGCATATTGTGTATTTATGATGCAGTTCAAATATAGGTGAAGTTAAAAAAAAAGAACTTTTTACTTAAAAAAAAAAAAAAAGAAAACTACTTCATTTGCAGCTATTCAGGAACATGAAAATGTGCCCACATTAAAACTGTTAACTAATACAACCCAGGGGCAAGTGTATGTTGTAAGTCCCACCCTCTGTGCTGATCAAGGAAGGTATGAGCTGTTCCAGTCTCCAAGCTGCTCTTTGCCCTAAGCTGTAGTTGCTCATGCTTTCAGTCTGAGATCCCTGATCTGGTCCCCAGTGTGTTGGCCAAGAGAGCAGCTGTCATACTAACAGGAGGCAAGAACAGCCTCTCTTGCAATGTTTCTGGCCTGGAAACATCAAGAGTATATTTAAAATCTCACGAGAGAGAGCATGTCCTGATAAGCTCTTCTCTGTTGAGAAGATGTGATGGTTGACTGAGCCGTGGGAATGGGTGGGCAAGCTTTCTGTAGAAAGTTTTGGAACAGAAAGCATCTGCCCAGCAGTGAATTTGAGTTTCCAAGCAAAATGGTGCTCATGTTAGACCTGAGTTGCTCAGAACAGAACCAGGCCCTTAAAAAAAGGACTTAGATTGTGTATGAAAAAATATCAGTAATCTGTATCGTGGAGGCACATCTTTCTGTCTACAGCCATCAGTAATCACGAGGTATGCTTCCACTGAAATGCCCAAAGCATTTCATTCTGGCGAGTGTTGCTGCCAGACCATTGCTTCTCTGGAAAAATCCCATGGGAAGACCAGCTTTTCCAAGTGTTGACATGATCCCAATCAGTGCCACTGCGGGCTGAGTTCCAATAGCTTGTATTTGGACTATATTTTTTTAAATTGTTGTTTTATTTATTTTTATTTTAATCTTGCTTTACACTAAAGCTGAGATGAATTGGTGCTTTCTGGATGCCTGCCTGGGGAATGAGGTGGAAGCAGCTCATCTGTATACATTTGGTGAAAGCAGAAGCTGCTTGTGCATAGCAGCACCCAGGTACTCCAGGCAGTGTCAGGATGGATCTACTTGTTTGGGTGTGCAGTCATCTGGCTGTACTTACTTCCCAATACTTTTTTCCCCAGAATTATTGATCCAGGGTGACAGATAAGGGTGAGTACATATTTATTGCTGACCTATGTTTTCTGTGAGCAGAGCAAAAGACAGGTAAGAAGTTGTATGCGATGGATTCTCCCTAGCGTGGGGTATTTCCCCCACTATTAGTTCTTCTGTAATTACTAAAGAAGTGTGATGTTAAAAGCAGCAATTTCCCTGGATAGGTGCCATGCTTTTGGATTAGTTTAAGAATATCTTTTCATTGGGAGGAAAGATTAAATTTCTTACAGATTTACTGCTGTCACCAGTCCCCAAGATGAGTAAACAGCTGAATTCAGAGGAGCTTTCTCGTTAGAAAAGTGCTAGTGCAGCATGTAAACTATTGGTGGGAGAGTTAGCTTTCATATGATGACACTGTTTAATGTCCAGAATTTGGTAGTTTCTTGTGTGTAAACGAAATAGACATTTTATAAATCGGTATTTTCATAGAGCAAGACATAAATGATATTGTTCCTACTGGTTGCATTATGTAAAATATTCAACCAGCTGCTGAATTTGTAGCACAGAAGCCTGTCATTCTATTTCTTTTATGTGCTATGAGAGAGGTATATCACTTACATAAGTTCATTTACTCCAACAGCTTACTTTCACAAATATTATTGAATACATAGAGGCTATGAAAAGGAGTACCTATGTTTTGCAGTACCAAAGGCTGTAATGGCAATTTTCCAGAAGCCTTGAGATTTGCATGTGATTTGCATAAAATACAGCATGTTTGCATGTTTTTTTCATCTCAGATAAATGTATGCTAATAAGGTATGTATTAACTAGATGGATGTATAGCAATATTATTTGCTTCATCAATAATCATTCCGTGACTTGTGCCTTCTATCCATTGCGCCAGCATTTGTAACCATCATGTAATGTTTAATTCAGAATTATTTTCGCGAGGAGAGTGAGGTGATAGTGGTATGGGAATTTTTTTGTGTCTTTTCCTCAGCTATTTTTAAAAACAAATAGTAAATACTTATTTGACTATTGAAGAAAAATCTGATCTGCAGCATTCCACTGTGCGTGAGGAGCACATCAGTAAAATGATAATGAGGATGTGGCTGACACCAGGATCTGTGAAAGAATCTCTTTCCTGTAGTACAAACCAGATATGGTATTATCTGGCCTTTCTAAAGGGCATTTTAGCACTATGCCTGTGTTTCAAATCCTGGCTGAAGAGTAGATCAGCAAACAGTAATCAGCAGATGTGGATTCCAGGGAATGGGCAAAGTGTCTAATGACTAAATGCAATGATTAGTGAAGGTAGGATCAAGACGAGACCGTAATCCCCAGAACAACCAATATAACTTTTTTCTTTCCAAAGCTAGTTAATACCTTGCCCTTTTAATTATCCCAGCATCAGAGGGAAGTGCCATCTTCTACCTGGTTCTCATTACTCTATCAGTCATGTTAATTTAAATTCCCGTGAACATATAAAACAGGCTTCTGAGGAAGAGGCGGCTTTATTTCATTTATACGTATTTTTGAGTCTCCAGGTTTTTATCCCTCTTATAACCAATTCTAAAGTGTACAGCTCTCTCCAGCTACACAGTGGGCAGAGCTGGGAGCTGTTCAGGATGTCCAGCACTGCCCTGGGTAGCAGGACCCTGGAGGCACCAAGCTGCAAGCAGACTCCCATCACTGGCTACTGGGTTCTCCAAGGTCTTGTAGAGACCTTAGTGGCTTCACCTGGGATAAGGTTTGCTTCTTGCCTCCACCCAAAAATTTCATCATGTGGAGATAGTAGGAAGAAGCTAACTGGTCCTACCTTTTTCTAATCCTGAGCAACAGTTTGGACAGCCTTGTGATTTAAAGAAGTGGATGGAAAAGAGAAGTTAGAAAAAGCAGCACAGGTAAGCTATGGAAAGTTTCAGCAGTTGAGAGAAGTTATAAGGAATAAGTGAAAGAAATATATATGCTTAAGTTCCTGTAGTATCAGAGACTTGTCTAAGACTCCGCTTAACTTTGAGCATTGATTTTTTTTTTTTTGTTCTGTTTTCTTCCCCCTCCTACAACTCCCCTTTCCACCCCGCCTCCAACTGTGTATGGATTTTGTCCTCCCAGGTCTTCTGAGGATTATGGTAGTTGTGATAAATCCTGTGAGTTTTTGGTGTTGGCCATGAAAAGTAGTGTTGATTTCAACAGGGGTTGTAAAGCCCTGTTTCATTTCACTTACCATTTTGACTTGGAAAATCCATTTTGATAATGCAAGCAGAGCATTTTTGCTGAAGTGAAATACTGATTTTTTTTTTTTTTGCATTACTGGCTGTGAGGAATGGTTCTTTCTGAATTTAATGTTAAAATAAATTGTCACTGAAAAGTTTACTATTTTTTTCCTAATCAAAGCTTTAACAGGTGATTATCATTTTAGTCACTTTCGATGATCTTTTGTTTGTATTGATGCGAAAGTAAAACTAGAAAAGACAATGAAATTAATATCTTCTAAAAATTATGGATAATGCAAAGCTAACATTTGGATGCTCTGTGAAAGTGTGGGCTATCTAGGATCTTAATCCTTACAGGAAGTGGAAGGCATAAGGCACACAAGTGACAGTTTTACTGAGAATGTGGAATTGTATTCAAGGTTTAATTTTGTCTTTCTGCTATTTAGAGGATAGGATAGGCAATAATTTTTCTTTCTGATGCTTTTTCTTTGTAAGGAGCCCTTTATTTCTAGTGTGGAGGGAATTACCTGACTAGTTTTTCTCATAAACATCCTTCCGTAAGTAGTGGTTTTAAGTAGGAACTTAAACTGGTATACTGAGGGAGAAGGACCAGCATTTCGTGCTCATCTTCACTGCTGTAAGAGAGCTGTTAACATTATGTTTTGGGTTAAAAGGAAGGTATTGGTATAAAGCTGACCTTTAAATGGACTAAAAAAACCCCTTGCTTTTTAATAAATCTCTTTTTTTTGATAAATATTCCTTTTTTCAGATAGCAGTTGTGTTTTGAACAGTTATTTTCCTTATGGAGAGGTTGAAATAAGCTAAGACAGCTAGTAAGCAGTCTTATCCATTCTACAGGAGCCTGTTTCATCCTCTGCATATAGATAAAGATGTAGTCTGGAAGAACTTACTTGACCACAGGGGCTAATGGGAAGAAGCCAGTTTTTAGACTTTTGGTTTTTGCTCTTTTTTTCTGAACATGAGTTGTGCTTAAGGGGGTGACTGCACAATGCTTTTTGATGCGTGATGCCTGGCTGGTGGTACTGAATTATCATGATAAGTGGCCTTTGTGGAAGATCTGTTGTTATTGTCAGCTGTACCCCTTCACCCACCTGAGCCACGGTCTGCCCTCCTGGTGGGAAGAGCTCCCTGCTACTTCCCACCTTCATTTTACATGTCTGCATTGCCTTTGAAACATGGAAATTGGAGTTGTCCATCCTGGAGCTCAGGTTCATTAATTTACAGATGACTGAAGAGCTGCTCTATCAGATTTGTTTGCCTCTGAAGATAAATTCCTGAAATGGGAATGTGAAAAGCAAGTATCTCATTCTTAGTGGTTTACTCAATATCCGGTTATTTTTCTCCACTCTTGCATTGTTCTCTATTTACTGCTAAATATTTTCTTGCATTTCCACTTAAGATAATCATATGTTTTTATCTAGTATGTAAATTGAATTTGAGCAGTGGAGGACTTGGTGTCATTTTTAGAATCCATGTGTGCACCTCACACTGATTTTTGAAGTGTTCATACCAGTGGTTGTGACACTTGAGAAATCTTGGGGGAAAATTAATACCAGGCTAAAAATCTAAGGTCAGTGACTTTCGTGGTGTCCTGCAGGAGCATGTAAGAATTTAATTTTATTTTTTGAATACTTTTTGCTACAGGGAGGTGGAAGAACCCAGGTAACCATAGTCAAATGAAGTGCCTGCTACTGAGGTAGCAACTCACAATTCCTTTAATGTGCTATATTTCTAGGAAAGTGACATGCTTACATGTACAAACAGGCACCTGCAGAGGAGTTTTCATATAAACTTTGCAGACGAAGTTCAGCCCTTCTAAGAAGAATGTTTTAATATCCACAGGGTTCAAAAAATTTGTTCATAAATCCCACAGGGGGATGTATCTACAGGACCTGCTTTTTGTTATCATGCAGGGTGTACCCTCCTGGAAGTCTGCACGGTGAAGTTTGGAGGTGGCAGCAAGGTCTGTAACCTCTGCAGGAGGGTAGCACCAGCTTTAGGCTCAGCCTGCATCCCCAGGAGACGTGCTCTTGCTGTTGCTTCACATGCCAAAAATAAATGTGAATAAATAATGGTGGCCATTTATTTTTGGATGAGTCCCAAACCTTACAGGGCCATTCCCAAACATGCCTGATGGACCCTCTCTTGGTGGCAGAGAAATCCACTTATTATGAGGAACGTGCAGAGGAATGGTGAGCTGTGGGACACCCCCGTGAGCGCCACCTCACACACAGTGTGAATGTGGTGCTTGGATAAGTTAATTATAGTTCTTGGAAGTTCAGACTTCTGCTCTGGATGCTAGTTCAGATGACTGATAACCATGTGATTGCAACTTCCAGCTCAGGCAGGAGTCCACTGTTTCAACAGAATATTGTTTTATGGTGTGCAGGTTGAAAAACAAGTAATTCCAGGTTGTAAACCAGAAGTAATTGCAGGTTCAGTGAGAGTAGCAAGTTTTCATTCTGTAGGATGCAAACAATGAAACTTGTGAGGGGACATGACATGTTAGTTCAGGAAAATAATACTCTACTATTCCACAAGAAGAAAGTAAAATTATGCTCAGGAAAATTAACAATGATAGTTGTTCCTATAAATATTGTAGAAGGGAATGTAACCCTTATGGACATTTCAGCACTGGGTCATCCCACCCCCACGTATTTTTTGTTTAATTGGTTTTAGTATTATAGGTTTTCTTTCATTTGTGAGCTATCTTCACTTTTTTGTTTTTTGATTTTTCTTTGCTAGGAAAGAGTAAGGAGTAAAGAAAATGTAAAATGACTATTCAGAAAAAATAGAAATTGAGTACTCTGAAAAACTAAAGAAACTTACCAAAGCAACCTTGTTTTACCCTCTTCCCACTCCTTACATCTTCTTAATGTTAAAATTATTTTTATCTAGCAGTAAATACAAATGCAATACTTTCTATAGAATAAATGAGTTTGTGCTCTGAGCTGTGGGATAGCAAGGTATGTGTTTGTGAAACATCGAGGCAATTTCAGGGATTAGTACGTAGCTGAACTGAAAATCCACCAATGAGCAATAATCAGTAGCTGATACGCTTGAAAAATGTCGTGGGATTTGCATTGGTCTCAAGTGGGTGGGATCTCAAAGGACTGACCTGGTCTGGTGGGTGACATCTGTGGCCCATGGCAGAGGGGTTGGAGTTAGATAATCTGTAAGATCCCTTCCAGTCCAAGCCATTCTGTGATTCTTTTCTCTGGCAGTATGAAAGAGTGATAGAGAAAAAAGACTGGTGCCTTCTGACAGTGCACTGGGAGCTCTTTGGTTCCCAAAGATAAAGTCCAAGTAAATCCAGATGTTTGTAGGCAGTTCTGTGCAAGTTGCCAGTAAAGAGTTAGTAGTATTTTTTTGGTTGACCGACTCCTCTACACATTTGTGTGGAGGAAGTAGTAAGGGACTTGTGTTTCCTCTTGCTTTATTGATGTTTTCTTTCATTTTCATTCATGAAATTCAAACCCTCTCAGTTAAATAACATACGTAACATGCTCCTGCTTTTATTACTATGTCTTTGGAGGATAACAAAAGGAACGGGTGTAACCAGTTGAAATACTGCTCTCTTTGACAGTCAATATTGGAAAGCAGTAGCAAAGCCCTTACTGTCTCTAGATGAGCCAATGGTTTGCTTTTCCACTCAGGCTCTAGTAGCTCTTTAGGGTAATTGAATTTGAATCTTTTCTGTTGTTTAGTAGCAGCTGTTAAAAACAGGGAAAAAATGGTTAGAGAATGAAATCTCAACAGCAACATGTATACAGACTTTTCCTCATGAACATTATTGTGGTTTTGCTTGGCTTTTTTTTCATCCTACCTCCAAAATCTATGTGTCAGTGGAATGACACGGTTACTTCAAAGTCTTTGGGTTGTGATTAGAGATCTCTGAAATCGTGAGAAAGCAGGAGACGAGAGTAAAGTTCTGCAGGGATTTAAAACACTGAAGTGTAAAGGGCTTTTCTTCATTTCTTTCAAGGGTCCAAAATGTGCCATCCTACTTCTGCTGCATTTCTGTCTGCTCACTGGAACCTGAGCTAACCTTCCCCATGGGCTGGGGAAAAAGCAGCCGGATATTCTGGGCCGCTGATAAACTTCTGTTTAACTGACATTCCTTCTTGTGAATTTAGGAGTGTGTCTGGGATTTCCGTACCTGTCTGTCACAACTCCTGAGCCGTTTTGGGATGGTGAAGATGTGAAGTTGGTCTGCTCTGCGATGGGTGTGGGCCCTCAGGCATCCCTAGAGGCTATGGCTACAGCACTGCTGTTCTACATAGACCTTGGGAGCTCCTGGAATCGCAGAAAAATGACTTGGCTCCACTGCAGCTCAGCAGATAAAGCACAAAATAGCTGGGTTTAATTGATTTGGAAGATGATCATAAATGGCAAAGAACAATTATTTAGTTTCTTACCAAGCTTTGATTTCTTCTTGGTTGTATGGATGAGCCAAACTTTCCAGACATGGAACATGTTTATGAGTGTCTGTAATACTTGGGTTTTTTTCCCCTTGCATTTTTCCCATAGGCTTGTTCACAGCAACACCCACTGGAGGTAATGAGCAGTGACAGTATCACTGCAACTTTCCCCCAGGGAGCTGAACAGCATTGGCTCCTGCGAGCTCATGCTGGGAGCCGTGTTTTTTGTGGGCTTTTATGTTTTTTTTTATATACAGGGTGGGATGCCTCTAGTCTCCAGCAGCATGTTTTCTGTCAACCAGGAGAAAATGCTTAAATAAAAAAGTCTAATAAACCTGGTCAAAGCGAAGCTGGCTTTTGGGTTATTCAGCTGCTGTAATGAGTAATGAGAATGACACAAAATATAATGCAATACAGTTTATTTTATTCCTGAAGCAGGCTCATTGTAATCCAAGCAAGAAGTGGAGCTGTCATGATAATGTGAGCATGTTCAGTAGAAGAAGCATGCGATCCTGTTTTTAACAGAAATTCAACCCTAGGCACATGAAAATGCGGTATTAAGAGTATAAACATAAGAAGCTCCTACTAAAAACGTGGAAATGGCCTTTGCATGGTCTTCTGATAGGAAGACAGATCAAGTTGAACATACAGGACCTGAGAGTTATGTTGCTGTGAGAGTTGGGCTATAATTTAGCGAGCTGACAGGAGGAGTGAAGCATCTCCTCAATATCTGTGTTTGGCAGAGGAGATGAATGCATACATCAGGAAACAATGTTTAAGTGTTTTATTTCCTTATTTCAGCCTGTCAAACTGTCAGCGTAGTTAATGGCCACCAAGAGAGAGTGAGGGGAAGGGAGGGAGGGGAGGAGGAGGATAAATGGAAGGAAACAAAGGTGCTGTGGAGTCTGGAAGAAAGGAAAACTGGAGAAGATTAGCAGGGCACTGAGGCATAATGGTGCCCTGGACACAAATGGCCCAACTTCCTCCATGGGCTTGAACCTCCTCTCCCCTCCAGGCTGCCAAGGAAATGCACAGAGCTAATGAATGTCCTGGTACACTGCACGGGGTAGCTTTATTTTACTGTATTAATTTTTCTGCAGCTGTACCTAGGTCCACCGTTAGCAACGGGACTTCATGTTGTATTTAAGTTGCGTGTTTTGCTGAAGTAGAATCCAAACTCAGTGAGATGGACTTGGAGATCTTGGGTTTCAGGCGATTTCTTTGTGTAGTTCTGCAAACTGTCTGTAGCTGGACTTTTTCTTTTAAACAAACAAGGTTTGAATTGTTTCTTTATTAAGTATACAGGGAAATATAAGTCTTTGGGACTAAATTTTTCTTTCTGACACACCCACGCACCTTCCAAAAAAGTCAGTACAAATGGAATGCATTTCATAAGAGAAGTATTTTTAAGGCGAAGCCAATATTATGTATTATTCTCATTGCGTGGAAACAGAAAGAGAGTTAAAATTTTTTTTTTTTTTGTTTAGTACATCAAAGACCGGTTCAGTAACCGCAGAGAGGAGGATAATACGAAATATTCCTGTACTTTAGGCAAAAATGACACTTTATTTTCACTGCCTTGTTAATCATGCGGGTTGGCAGCAAAAGGACTTCTGGTTCTGTCATGGGAGGTGGAGTTGGCTTCCACCTTCCCAACTGTCTTTTGGAGGTGCAGAGCCCAGGCAGGTTTTGTCCCAAGCTGGATCAATGACGAAGCTGAAGCTTTGTGGGCTCTGTGAGGACTGTGTGGCTCACTTGGGCCTTGATTAAAGCCACAAAAAGCCCTCCCCTTGTGCATCATGTCACAGACCAGAGCCCGTATCGAGACAGGGAGATGCTGTTGGGATTAAACCCTCCTATATATAATTTTTGATTCAGAGGAAAGCTTTGGACATTGTTTGTGGCAGTAGAGTTATTGGGCCACAGCTTCTCAAGGTGTAGCCACTATTGTGTCATGCAGCATCATAAGGTAAGAATTTGAACTGGACATGGGAAAAAAGAGTTTTCCTTTGGCAGAGCATTGTTGTAATAGTTGTGTATGTTCTATTCAAATATACATTTCTCACTAATTATTCTACAGGATTCAAGTAGTTTTCACTTGGTTTTACCTATCTGTTGCTTCTTAAAATTTTCCTTTAAGTCAAACAAATTAATAAAATAAGGAAAGAGTGGTACAATGGTATTCAGCATGGTTTTTATTGTACTAAAAGTCCAAGTTGGCAGTTTTTCTGTAGTCATTTCAGTGGAAGAGGATTTTAAGAGGACGTTTGAAAGATGATAGTTTTTCAAGTCTTAGAGAATATTTTTGGTTATGAGGAGAGCTATGGAGAATACTTGGTGTAGATTTCTGAAAATATTGTTATTAGGTGTTGGAGGGTGGTGCAGCCAGCTGCCTTGAGTGACGATTCAGCCCGGCTGTGCAGGATTGAAAAGAATAAAGTAAGATGACATTAGACTGTGAGGAAATGAGGAAAGCAAGGGATGAGAAGGGTGACTTTTGCTGTGGCAAGTGGTAAAATGAGGATGAGACTGCTTTTATGAACACTGGAGTAGCTGTGTGCTTAGATCATGTTTTTAATGGCTTTATACTGCAACTCGAGCTGAAATCTTCATGATATTGGAAGTGCTCTGGTTTAACACCCTTAGAAAGAGGTGTTACTTATTTGTTCCTGTCATCGTATGGGCATGGATAAAGCCTGAAACATGATGTCAGTAGAATACAGTAATGCTTTTTTAATGCAACTTTAATCAAACCCATGAACCCTCCTTGCTGTGTGCACAATCATGTCCCCAGGCTCTGTGGTCTCAAGAGATGCAGCAGGTCAAGCATCTGCTGAAAACCTGACTTAGGGATTTCCAGTGACTCAGGGCAGGCGTAGCTGGTGATTGAGTGATATGTGAACTGAATGGGTCAGCCATTGCTGTGCTGGGGAGAACCAAGCTGCCAGCAAGCTTTGCTTTCTTTCTTTTTTCATGGTTCATTGAAAAAGAACATGCTTCATTTCAGACCTGTAGCAGCATTAGTAATGTCTGTCTGAATAGAGAGACAAGAAATTGTATCTCCATGTTTAGATTTTACATTATGACTGTGATGCAGATTTAAGCTACCTTGCTATGCTAAGCTGTGGTAGGAGCTCAGTGTTAAACAATTGTGTTTCATCTTTGAGTTTGGAGGCTCTCTACTAAAGTAGACAAATTAGTCCAATGTGCAGGCTTGCATGACTGGAAAGACTGAAGAACTGAAGCAGAACTCTAAAAAGAAGTGAGTTTGTTAGTCAGCCAGTTTTTCAACAGGAAAGAGTTTATGTCAATCCCTGGAAACTACTTCATATTGTTCTCATTCAGGAATATACATAGGAGATTCTTTTTGCCAATAAAAGCATTAATTCATGGATAATGAGGAGTCCTTGCCATTCCCATGTGAAAGTTCTGCCAGATTGGGTCAGATGACTCCACCTACTAAAACTATGCATGCTTATGACATGCACTGCTTTAAGCCATAAATAAATCTGTGGCATTGTGCCTGTAATAATCTTTCTGCAGAGCTGTACAGTGTACTACCCATTAGGTGATGTATTTATCATGCTTACTGTTCTTTTCCATTTTTGCTGTAGTAGGAGTATGATGGCATCTGGTAAAGTCATTTAAAAGGTATTGTTAAAAGTACAAAAATACAGATCATGGGAAGTGCCCCTGAAGGTAATGGAGCTCTGTGGGGGCACAAAACTAATTACTGTGTTTCATTTTGTTCATTTAACTGAAGTTCATATATACACACTGTGTGTGTATGTATATGCATAAATACATTTATTTGTGATACATTGAAGCATGTGAATACTTGACTATTACAAAAGCAAGGTGAATATACATACATAAGATTAGGAGATTCCACTTGTGGAGATGTTTATAGGGGGATGCTATTTTAGTATGTAGAAGGAGGTGATCACGTAATGAAAAACTGTTAAAATATAAAGGTGTAATCTTTGGAATTACACAGTGTTAGATGTTCAGAACTAAGGAAATACCAACTGTCCAAAACTGATGCTCTTTTGTTCTTAACTGTTTGATTTTATACAAGTGAAGGAATAATTCTCTAATAAAGAAATTTCATAATGAATTATACTTTAATATTGTAATCCTGTACTTAAAAAAGAGGCTGTCATTACTGAACTCAAGTGACTGCCATCACAAACCAGTTTTCTTTAACTCTGGTTGTGTGCAGGTTTTCTTTTGGCATTTCTGCGGGCTCCTAGAATTAAAAAAAGGTCTTAACAACTAACATTCCCTTGAAATTCAACCTTATCTTGAAGTCTTACAGCCTCAGAAAACCCACCAATTGTGATTTTAACTGAGATGGAAAATTTTCGGGTTTAGTTTCATGAAGTACCGTACTCCTATGGCAGAATTTTATTGGGGTGGTTTTCTCAGTCTTAAGTCTGAGATTTCTATGGGGATGTTACTCCAAAAGACAATGTGCTAGGAATTGTGATTGAAATTTCAATTTTCTCGGTAGGTACTGCGAATACATTTCATCGTGATTGTTCTGGGAAATACAAGCTGAATGTTTTGTATCTCATTCAACTAACTTAACTGAGGGTGTAGGGATATTTGGGGATAAAAAGACAACTTTGAGAGTTTGTGAAAGGGCATTAAATGTAGATCTGTGAGCTGAGGGTGGATGGTAACGTGCACTGGATGTAGATAACAGCTGACACATCATCACAGTCTTTGTACTTCTGAAAGGCTTTGCGGTCTTCCTAGAAGTGTGCAGTAATACTCCATTATATGGAATCAAAATGGAAAAAGTAGGAGCGTTTCTGTATCTAAGAATTACAGAGAGTGTGTCGAGTGCAGCATTTTGGCACCTCCCTTCTGGCAGAAGTTGAATACTATTAATTCTGAAGTAAAAAATGGTTTCAGAGCTCACATGGGCATTCTCTGAAGAAGGAGCAGTAAGAGCTCTGGAGAAGTCTGCTTGCGCTAATGTAGATGATTTGCAAGTTTACCAAAGTTACTTTTGTTGTTTGGAAGTACTTTTTTACGGATTCAAGGAAAAGGCACAGTTGATGGAAATCCTTTGGAATTTCTGACACCGGTACATCTGTGGAGAATTTTGTGTGATAGAAAACTAAGTTATCAGTCTCATGGAAAACATTGATGTCTTTACGTTAACACTAGATCCTAGGTATTCTCTTAAGTACTTGGCAGTTATAAAAACATCCTCCATTTGCATAGTAGGAAGTCAGTGGTCCTTTCAAGTACTCCCTTTATACTGAAATATCAAGTGAAAGAACATACAGATTAAAGTAGGTTTTCTGTAGTCAGTTGCCATCCTGTAATTTATTTCTTCATGCTCTTCCCAGAAAACCCAGCTTGATCTTCCTTGTTCATCATCTTCCTTGCTGCAGTTGCTGGGGTGTAAATTATCTCCTGGCCCTGCTGCTGCCAGATATTGTGCCATTTGCCCTAAAAATGAATGTGCCAGGTTCTCTGGAGATGGCCAGTGCAAGAAGCATGACCTGCCAGGACTCAGCACTTTCTGGGGATGTCTCAGAAACCCACTGGTGACATGTTTTTGCGTATGCACCAGAGTTTTTCAGTTTCATCCAATCTGGACCCCACAAACAGACTCAAACAAAAAGTGTATAATTGATATATATTTATATATATATGTGCATATACACACATACATGTAGCTATATGACATTTGTGCATGTGTATATAAGTTAATAATTACAAGCATGTTTTGATCAGGTCTTAACTTACTTGAATTTGTGATTGCCTCAGTGTTTTTAGTGCTAAAAGGTTGTGTAACAGGCGTGAAGTATCAGAGGAGTTTAGAGAACAGTCATTCTTAGAGTTCCATCCTTTCTGGAAAGACTGTGATTCTGGGTTTCAACTGTGCCCACTGTTTTTAAGCTTGTTCTGCACTCTCCCTCTTCTCTCACTGGTGTTTCTGAAACAAGTAGCTCAGCAGCAGCTGCCAGAGCTCTTCCAGTCAGGTAGAAATCTAGTATTTCAGATCCCAGACACTTCTGCTGTATTATCACCATGTTATTTATCTCCCCCTTGATTCATCAATCTGTAAAATTGGTAATGGTGATACTTATCTTAAAATTTGCTGTAGACTCAGAGCCTGATCCAAATGCTGCTCAAGTCCCTGGAAGCTCTCCATCTGTATGTACATTTCTGAATCAGACCTCTTGTTCACTGGTGTTTGAGTCATGTGAGATCCTCAGATGAAACTAGGCATGAAATATGAAAAATTACTACTGTTTGCACAGTGATAGGGTGATAAGATAAAAGCAAATGAAATGTCCTTGACCCTGGCTTTGAACAGTCTAAATTAGAATCATAGAATGGCTTGGGCTGGAAGGGACCTTGGAGATCATCCAGTTCCAATCCCTCTGGCATGGGCAGGGACATCTTCAACTAGACCAAGTTGCTTAGAGTCCCATCCAGCCTGGGCTTGAACACTTCCAGAAGTGGGGCAGCCACAACCTCCCCGGGCAGACCTGTTCCTGTGCTTCACCACCCTCACAGTAAAAAATGTTTGCCTAACATTTAATCTAAACCTGCCCTTTTTCAGGAATGAGGCAAATTGGACATAACACAGCAAAAATATGGGGGAGGGATTTAAGTGTGGATGAGGGATCATAAAATATATGCATTGTTTTATGTTTTCTAGAAGTGCAGCAATAGGGTGCATCTCAGTCTCCACCTTGTTGCTAATTTTGCAGCATTCTGTTAATTTCTGAGACAGAAAAAATGCCAAAAATCAAAAGATTTCTCGATTACCTCTGTCTGTGCTCTGGTTTGTTGCAGTGACTGAGCACTGATTGGATTTCTGCACCAGAGGTTGGACTGTGTGACCTGGCTGCTGGTATTTGTCCAGTAAAAATCTGAGTAGCACAGGAGTTCTCACTCACTGGCTTTGGATTTTGCCTCAAATACAGCATTGGGAAAAAAAAAAAAAAAAAGAGAGGAGTTAAAAAAGGGAAAAATGAGCTGCCAGGAGGAGCTTCCTTTTTGATCATTAAGACAGCAACAACAAATTATCCCTGTTTAGTGTACGTTTTGAGATTGCTTTGGTGCCAGGAGTTCTGCCACCTGTTCTCAGCAGGACAAGGTGGGGGATAAGAAAACCGGTAATCTTTGAGAAATAAAATATACATGTGCACTTACAAAGTGAACTTTGATAATTTTTTTGTGTGAATGAGATAAACCTTTTCAGCATTACAAATCACTTGGAGGATGAGCTGCTTTAGTGTAGCCCAGACAGCCGGGGACTATTTGTTTTCATTTATATAAAGGAACCTCAGCAGGCAGTTTAAACAGCAAGTCTTGCATTTTTATTTTTTTTTTGTTCAAACCAAACAAACAAAACCAACCCAAAACCAAAGTAAACAAACAAACAAAAAAGGCCCCTGCCATGGTGAAAGGTTTTTATATTATCTCTTTATTTTTGATAACCTGTTTTTCCTAATGCTTGCAAATGAGACAGTAGCATTCATTCTAAACCAGAAGTGATGCTGCCTGGCGTAAGCCAAGAAGTCAGAGTAGAAGTCATTAGAAGTCATACAGGTTATTTGCTTATGCAAATTACCACATCTTTGTGCACCTCAGTGGCCTGGAGGATCTGACCTGTCAGGTGGTGTGGAAGCAGAAACAAATATTTATGACCATTAATAAATTATAGGGTGCCCTTAGCAAAATGAAATGCAAGAAAAAATACCTTTCCAGGCTCTGGTTGAGCTGGGTACTCAGCAGGAAGGCCCATACTTTCCCAAAGGCATTTTCCCATCCTCGCTTCTCCCAGCAGCTGTTCAGACAGAGTCTGTCTCCCCTCTCTCCAGTAAGAGAAGGCAAAAGAGGAAGCAGGGAATTAACCCTTTACTTACGAGAGACTAGGCTCCTTCTCATATTTGGCAAATAACAGAAGATACTTCTTAAAAAAATAATTCTGCATTTGCTGTAATGAGAAGGGTCAGAGGTAACAGATGAAAACATCCTGCTGTTGAAAATTAATATTAGGGAATTTCTTCCACAAGAAGGACACTGTTAAAATGGTGACAGTGGGGTCTTGAGTTCTGGTAGCACTGAAGGGGTTAAATAATTTTTTGGCAGCCCATTGATCATGTAAAACCATAAAGCAGTTCCAGTAGAAAAAGATGTGTAGAGGTAGAAAATATCGGACCAAGTGCATGCTCTCTGTGGATAATAAAAATTACCCACTTTCTCACAGATGTCAAATCTGGCAGTTTTCCACTAAAAATTTGGACTGCATATCAACTATCCAAATTATTTTAGTGTCTGTTGAAGAGTGTGTTTGGCAGGGTTTCCAGCAGGAAAATAGGAAGTCGATTTGAAAACATTAATACTATTTGAATACAACTGCTTAAGCTGATTGTTCCTTAGATGAACTTCAGTGGAAACGGGTTCTGCCCTGCAAGTCCCCAGAAAGTCTTCAGGTAGAGAAAGTGGAGATGTTAAATTGGTTCTTAAGGGGACGGGGAGAGGTTTACCTCCAGGGATTTTACCTTCCTCCTCCTCCTCCTGTTTTACTCTATTATGTATAGCCTGGTTAATAATAGTTCTTGTGTGATACAATAATTGGACAAGTATTTGAGAGGAAGGAGAGCCAAGAAGGAGGGGTATGACTGAAGAGAGCAAATATGCAAAGTACCTGTATAGGTTTTAGGGTTCTAAATGAGCTTCAGTGATTTGGGAAAGGGAGGTGAAATCACTGGAAGCCCTAGTTATGATGTGTGTACAATGGACAGGTACTAGCAAAGAAGTAACTGAGAGATTAGGTGCACCAAAACTGTGAAAGGAGGACAGTATAGAAAGCAGTCAGAAGGTATGTCTTTATTTAAAATACTGCGTGTTTCACTGGTCTCCTCCTCTTAGAATAACGCAGGATTTTGGGGCTAAAACTGGACCTTGTTAAGAGGATGGACAAACACTCAGGTAATGAGCATAGGGCTACTTGCATCTTTCTCAGGAGCAGAGTCAGAGTAATAAATCAGAGGAGAGGCAATACTGCTATTCTTAGCCTCTGAGACACATTAGGATGAATTCAGGAAAGTATCTGAAGAATAAAATGAAAATTTCCTTATGACGAGTTTGGCGAGAAACGAACTTATAACTATAGGTCATGGATATCATAAAGTACTTGAAAACTAAATAACAGGACACCGATGCACTTCTGGAAGGAAGTGATGGAAGTCGTGTTCTGGCAGGCTCTTCACTGGCTATTTTAAGGCCAACAGAAGTTAGTATTTCTAACCGGGGATATAATCAGAGTAATGTTTTACTGAGTTTTTCCTAGAAAAAAAATAATACAAAAGAAACATACTCAAATTGTTCTAGACACCTTCTGTCAGAGCTTAAAAATATCTTGTTCCCCTGAGCATCCCAGAGGATGCAGGTTTAAGGATTTGGGCCAACAGAAGTGCTGGAATGGAGCTGTTGCACTAATATGACTTTTATTAAACTTGCATCAGTTTAAAGGCAGTGTAGTGTTAGTAGGGCTGCAAACAGAGCAGCACAGTATTTCTCTTTCTAAGTCCTGTGGCTCTTCTGGTTTCCACTTCTATCTTTGCCCCCTTACTGGACTTAAGTGTGCATCAGCAGCAAAGCTCAGCTCTGCCTGCCTATCTACTGTTGTTACTGCACTGTCAGAATTGCTGCAGTATGATCTATGCTCATGAGAGAAGGAGTTCCTGCTCCAGAGAGCTCATACTCTGCAGAGGTCAGAGTCAAGTGCTTCTCCTGTCTCTGATCTGTCAGTACACTGATACACTTCTAAAAACAACCCTTGTAGAAATTCTTAGGCTTTGCTGCATTTAGTCTCTTGTTCTGGTGTGTGCAGAATTATTGTCAAGCCCTACTGGGTATCTGAGGGATAACAATGGAAATCAGATGATCTTTTTGGTTTGGTGAAATGCTTGGCATAATGAAATTGTTAGAAATTTATTAGTTGGATTTCAGAGAGGAAATGAGAATTTCATCTTTCAGAGGACTTTGAGGTCTCTTCTGATTGATGGTGTGTCTGGTGGTCCCGTTTGCCTCAGGTCAAGGCAGATTCCCAGAGGTTGTGTCCAACCAATGTGTTGTTTCCCAGGCAGTATTACACACTGTGGGAGAACAGGGCTGGCTTTTACCCTGGGGGCAGAGAACACAGAGGATCTTGCCCTGGAGTGGAGCACAGGGCAAGTCATAGAGAACAGTAAATACACTTGAACTGTTAATCTGGAGCACTCAAGAGGAGGGGAAAATGAGAGGTCTTTGAAATAGTTACTCAGTGCTTTTTTTTTTTTTGAAGGGAAAAGTGTACCTGGCAGGTCAGGATTAATGAATATCTTTTGTTCATACTTCATCTTTTGAGTCAGAAAATGTGTTCCTAGATACTGACATGGCCTACTGCAAGTGCTGAATCGATCTGTGGAGTATTTGAAAGATTTTGATGTGTCTTGTAAAGTGACCACTGTACCTTTGTGCGTAGGTACAGTTTCCTGGATATACACGTTAGAGCATTGTATAACTTTAGCTAATTTTAGTGGCACAGAAATACTGATTTTAAGATTCCTACGTGCCCAGTTGTGGTAAATGTTTAGTTTTTACTGTGCTGTCTGTGATAGGGAAGGCCACCAGCTGAAGTGTTCAGCACCAGTTGAGGAATTTTTCCTCTTTACCAGGACACAACCCAGAGAATAGGTGAGATGATTCAGTATGTGCATGTGAGACATGTCAACTTGCACTACCAAAGCACTACCTTATCAATTTTGATTCTTTAGTAAGACTAAGAGAAATTCAGGTCAAATCCAAAGCCAGGCTATGCCTCATCATCAAACCATTCAATGGGAAAAGATTTATTTTTGTTATCAAGGATGGCATCTGACAAAATTGCTGTTGGGTCTCCAAATATGTGTCTGTGAGATCAAAATTTCAACAATTCTTAGGTTTGCCTTATGTAATAAAGATTGCTTTGTGCATAAATTCACTGCTTGGTACGTATATGGTATTGTGTGCCCATTGTGAAAAGATGGGCGAGTAACTTTGAATGAAAAAGCCTCTCCTTCCTAACGTTTAGTGTCAAAATGGGATGTCAACTCTGTAATGGGCCTTTTTTTCTACATGGTTTACTTGGATCTGACCATGTGATTGGAGGTTTCCAGTATTTCCACTGTCTTTTAAGTCTTCTAAAACTGTCAATTGAAAAGTAGGAAGATGAATCAAGTCCTAATGCTGTGGTGGATTCTAGGTCTAAATCTAATCTTTGTGGCATCAGCCCAGGTCTACTACAAGGATTATAAGGAAAGCTGCTTTTGTCATTCCTGTGATGTGAAAACAGGAAGTTCTAGAAGTTTCATGATAGTCACTTTTTGTAATATTTCAACCCCAATTACAGGAACTGGTTTTGATAATTTACTTAAGGTTATAACAAGACTTCGATTCTCTTTATTTTTCCCAGATTTAACAGAATTCTGATTGTTGAATTGTATGATCTTCTGTATGATGTTGAATTCTGATGTTCTGATTGAACAGGAAGTTTTGAGTGCACAGGAACAGGCTATACCAGTGTGCCAAAAGGCTGGCCGGCGGGGAAGACAACCAGCTTGGTTAAACAGGGAGATTCTGAAGGAAATCAGGGATAAAAAGAAAGGTTACCGACTGTGGAACAAAGGGCTGTCTACTTACGAAGAATTTAGGAATATAGCTAGATCATGCAGGAAAAAATCAGGGAAACGAAAGTACGATTTGAAGTTAATTTGGCCAATTCTGTTAGGGATAACAAAAAGTCCTTCTATAAACATGTTAATAACAAAAGGAGGGGCAAGGAAAACCTTCATTCTCTGTTGGACTTGGAGGGAAATACAGTTAACAAAGATGAGGAGAAGGCTGAGGTACTGAACACCTACTTTGCCTCAGTTTTTACCAGCAAGACAGGTGGCCCTCAGGACAACTGGCCTCTGGAGATGGTAGACAGAGATAGGAAGCCAAATAGTCCCCTTGTATTCCAGGAGGAAGTAATTAGTGACCTACTGAGTCATCTGGATCCTCACAAGTCTATGGGACCAGACGGGATCCATCCTAGGGTGATGAGGGAGCTGGCAGCAGAGCTTGCCAAGCCGCTCTCCATCATCTTCCAGCAGTCCTGGCTCACTGGGGAGGTCCCATATGATTGGAAATTGGCGAATGTCACCCCAATCCACAAAAAGGGCTGCAAGGCTGACCCTGGCAACTACAGGCCGGTCAGCCTGACCTCAGTGCCTGGCAGGGTTATGGAGCAGATCATCCTGAGTGCAATCACACAGCACCTTCAGGATGGACAAGGGATCACACCCAGCCAGCATGGGTTTAGAAGGGGCAGGTCCTGTCTAACCAACCTGATCTCCTTTTATGATCAGGTGACCCGCCTGGTGGATGAGGGGAAGGCTGTGGATGTGGTCTATCTAGACTTCAGCAAAGCCTTTGACACTGTCTCCCATGTTATACTCCTGGAAAAGCTGGCAGCCCATGGCTTGGACAAGTGTACTCTCTGCTGGATTAAGAGCTGGCTGGATGGCCGGGCCCAGAGAGTGCTGGTGAACGGGGCTGCATCCAGCTGGCGGCCGGTCACCAGTGGTGTCCCCCAGGGGTCAGTGTTGGGTCCAGTCCTGTTTAACATCTTTATTGATGATTTAGATGAGGGGATTGAGACCATCATCAGCAAATTTGCTGATGACACCAAGTTGGGAGGGAGAGTTGACCTGCTGGAGGGCAGGAGGGCTCTGCAGAGGGATCTGGATAGATTGGAGAGATGGGCTGATTCCAATGGGATGAAGTTCAATAAGGCCAAGTGCCGGGTCCTGCACTTTGGCCACAACAACCCCATGCAGCGCTACAGGCTGGGGACAGAGTGGCTGGAGAGCAGCCAGGCAGAAAGGGACCTGGGGGTACTAATTGACAGGAAGCTCAATATGAGCCAGCAGTGTGCCCAGGTGGCCAAGAAGGCCAATGGTATTCTGTCCTGTATTAAAAACAGCGTGGCCAGCAGGACCAGGGAAGTGATCCTTCCCCTGTACTCTGCGTTGGTGAGGCCACACCTGGAGTATTGTGTTCAGTTCTGGGCCCCTCAGTTCAAGAAAGATATTGAGGTGCTGGAGCGGGTCCAGAGAAGAGCAACAAGGCTGGTGAAGGGACTGGAGCACAAGTGCTATGGGGAGAGGCTGAGGGAGCTGGGGTTGTTTAGTCTGGAGAAGAGGAGGCTTAGAGGTGACCTCATCACTCTGTAACTACCCGAAAGGAGGTTATAGCCAGGTGGGGGTTGGTCTCTTCTCCCAGGCAGCCAGCAATAGGACAAGGGGGCACGGGCTTAAGCTCTGCCAGGGGAAATTTAAGTTGGGTATTAGAAAAAAATTCTTTACAGAGAGAGTAATCAGGCATTGGAATGGCCTGCCCAGAGAGGTGGTAGATTCACCGTCCCTGGAAGCTTTTAAACTGAGATTGGACGTGGCACTGAGTGCCATGATCTAGTAAACTGACTGAAGCTGGAGCAAGGGTTGGACTTGATCATCTCTGAGGTCTTTTCCAACCCAATCAATTCTATGATTCTATGATTCTATGAACAAAAACAAGTTTAGGGTTTTACTCTTACCTCCAGCTCTCCAATACTCAAAATTACACAGTCCTTTAACTTTTGGGCCTAATTCTATGTGTAAAATAGGATGGTTTGATACCAGGGTCACTCTCTCTTCCTGTTCTTTGGACATATATATTTCTTCTGGTATGATAGCTATGAATGTCCTTGATCTTCACAAACATGTAGCTGGTGGGCATTATAACAAGTCTCAGCTTGCTGGGAGAAGTCTGTAAAACTAAGAATGTTTTCCAATGTGGATAATAAAATACTTTCCTGCTCCTTTATATGGTTTTAACAAGCGTTCAATGTTCCAGTTCCTCTTAACCTGCTTTCCTGGTTTCTTTGGAAAGAAAATCTGTGAGAGCATATTTGACTTGGGTCCTTTGTCTTGTTGGATCTTCCTGTAGTTACTGGATTTAATTTTTCTGTGTTTGGTGGACTTTAGTCTCAGAGTGTTCATCTTGGTGGCAATCTGATATTTAGCAGGAATTCCTACTTGCTTTTTTCGCTTAAACATTTTTCCCCATCTTTGGAGTTGTCCAAAGCCAGGCTGGATGGGTCTTGAGCAACCTGGTCTAATGTAAGGAGTCCCTCCCCTTGGTAGGGGGATTGGATTTAGATGAATTTTATAAGGTCCCTTCCAATGTAACTATTCTGTGATTCAGAATAATTTTTGTGGGTCTGTGTTTTTCAGGCTTTCCCTACTTTTTGTAGCTTGGAGGATTTAAACAATTTCTTTGACGCAGTTCTACCTTGAATGGTATCTATTTCACATGTATTAGTGACTGAGATGAGGGCTGCCCTGTTACTCATTAGGAGTGGCTTTCGCCGCCTCTTCGTTTGCAACTTGGAGTTTGAAAAGCTCACATCTCCAACTATTCTGCACTTGAAAATTAATTAAAAAATGCACTGTTCATGAATCAATTTTATATATCCTTAATGCATGAAAGGGAGTTTGCAGAAGTAAAAGTAATAAAATGCAGGAAAAGATTTGTGGTTGCTGAGTCTGAAAACCAGCACTCACAGTGAGTGTGAATCCCAGAGAGCCAGTGTGGAGGGATGGGCACAGGAATGAGCAGCATCTGAATATGGATAGGCTTGGAGCCTGGGTTCAGTCGGGAAACATTTGATGGAGATGTTTAGGTTCACAGTGGCATCTGTATGAAGTAAAAGAGAAGTGAATACAAAGCGGCTTCAACTCTGACTTGTTTATGCAGTTAAATTGTGAAACTAAGTCTGTATTGGTCTGGTTAGCAGCCAGCCAGGTCTGTGGCGCTTTCTGGAGCCTCTTGGTTGACTTACTGTGTGCAATTTTTACATATCTACTTTTAAAAACTATGTTTTTTAAAAATACTATTCCACTTCAGTCAGCATAAGGGTAATGTCTACAACACTCCAGCTACCTTTAAGAGAAAAAGTATGCCAGCTCCCTTGGTGATTGTTTGACATAAATGCGAAGTGTAATTAAATTTTCCTTTATGATTTTTCCTCTTTTTTGATGGTAATATTTTAAAAAAACTTCTAAAAACCTATAGGAAAATGAGCATTATTCTTTTTGTCCTTTCTAAGGCAGAGCGGTCCCTACTAGGTTTTCAATGAGATTTGTCTAAGAAAATTAAGCAACTTAGCAAAAGAAATTAAATGAAGCAGCACATTTTAAATGAACTGCATTCCAAAAGAATATGTTTTTTACCCACACACCCACACGTATGTTAACATACAGAATTAGTCCTAACCTGCCAAAAGAAGAAAATGCACAACACCTTTCGAAGATGCAAATTGACAATTAACAAAACAATGGAGTTCTAGCCTTCCTTTGCTGAGGTGCAAATTGATAATCAGATTGCAAGGAAAAAACTGATGGCTTCTATTTAAAATTTAGTTTGAGATGAAGGCTTCCTATGGAAGAAGGGGAGGGAAAGGAATGAAGTAATGTAACCGGTCCTACACTGGGAAAAACCCGCAGAAGGAGCACAGGGATACATCAAGCTGATATCAACTGTAAAGCTTGCATGTTGTTAATTGTGACCACAGGAATGAGAAGGGAATGGTAAAATTTAGTAGTGTTGAGGGATTGCAGAGAAGAGGGGTAATAAGCTCTTTTTTTCCCCCCCTGTATATATCCAATGCCCTACAGTGATGTTGATGGGAAAAACTGGAAACCCTGTGTAATAATTTATTTCACTTATCTTTGGTAGTCAGTCTTGCCTTCACTTTGCCCGTTCCATTCCGTCTCTTGTATTTTTCCTAATGTTCCATGTACCTGTGAGTGGCTGCAGGTAGCTACCAGTTTTTTATCCCAACTTACCTCAGATGGATTTTAGCCTTTCCAAATATGAAGTTTTAAACTGAAGTAGAGATCATTATATAAGAGCAAATAAATAATGAGAACCACTGTTGGCTTTTCTAACAGTAAATTTTAGTGCCCAGTGGTTGGACAAAACAGGTTATTGTACTGCAGGAAGTTTTCCTGTTGCAAATTAGAGAGGACATGAAGAACTGCAGATTTGTTTGGGTAGTTGTAATTTGGATGCAAATTTGAAGAAACAGTCATAAACTTGTGTTTTCCCACCACCTGACTTGTGTTTGTTCTGTGTGTTTGGCCAACTTCAATGAAATTAGTGCCTTAAGTCATGTCCTGTTGTGGCCTGTTGTATTTCTGCCACTACATACCTATGAAAGTAGCTGTATTTTAATGGGATTTTTGATTATTTTTCTTTAATTTACCACTGGCTGGTTCCAATGCTATTCAATTTATAGCATCTAATATCTCCTCAAAGATCTGTGTAGTTGCGTGTGTACGTCCATTTTAATTCTTATTAATTCTTTTCTCTTGAATTTTTGTTACTATGGAAGCTGCATTTTAAAAGTAAAACAGTAATTTGAGGATAAGACCTTTTGTATAATCTAAATAATTTGTGGCATTTGACAAATATAGAGTTATATAATCTGGAATTTTAAAGACTGGTTGAAGTATTTGAGACTTGGTTAATTTGAAACTAAGCTGTGTGATTAAATGTCCTAGATATCTTGAGAAGTTTCAGCCATAATTATATGATTTTAATGAATTTGTTGCTCTTGAAAATGTTGAGTTGACAGCTGCTTAGGATGAAGTCCTGGCTGGTTGCAGCACATGATAGGTAGGGGATTGCAGAGCTCTGAGCGTACTGTGCACTACTTGCCTCTCAAAACAAAGTTGAAGATCACTCAGTAAATGAGCAGCTGAGCCTTTCCTTTCCATCAACAGAGCAACTATATTTTATTTTGTGGACAGCTGGCTAGTAGAGAACACTTGACATCTTCCTCTGATTTGTGGTCGGCGTGTGTCAGTGCATGTCAGTCCACAAGGATGGTTGTCACAGCCCTCATCATGCAAGGGAGAGTGGAGAATTTTTGAATGCTAGCACCAGCAGTGACAGTACTCTCAAGCCTGTATTCAGGGAAGATATTAATTCCTCTTCCAGGTGTCAAGTTTTAGCACATTTTATGTATTTTGATTAGCACTGAATAGAAGATTTTTCTCCTTAGTTGTGTAGTGGCTTGTTGCATTTAGATACCACTTATGAACTAGATTCTGACATTGAATATTATCTGACTTTGCTGAAAGCTAACCCCTCTTGAGTGAATGTGGTGTTTGACAAGTAAATAATAGTGTATGATGCCCTATGAACATGTTTTAACCTGTTCCACTTAAGTTTTCTTAGCCTTGATGCATGCATTTAAGGAGTGTAGTATGCAAGGCATGTAAAGATGGAAAGTTTGTTTATGCATTCAGTGATTTCTTCTTGGTCAAGAATAACGTTGGTGACATTCTACACAGTATTTTATTATCCTGCCTCTGGTACCAAGGGGTATGTAATCTGAGGGCTGGGGGCGGACTTGTTTTTTCAAATAAAAGCCACTAAGGCCAGCACTTTTGTCCCTTTTCATGTCTTGTGAGGTCTGTGTGATTTCTAACCCTTTATTTATTTTTTTCCCAGGCTATTCATATTTGCTGTTTGGCAGGGCAAATCAATCTTTTTTAAGTACCCTTTAATCATAAATCTAGTTGTATTAAGCTTGCTATTACCTACTCAGTGGTAGTCAGAAAAAGGCAGGGGGGAATATCTAGTCAGTATGGCTGAACTGTAGTTGGAATCAGGGGGCTGCTTGCTCTGTGCACCTTCATTCCTGACTGCAGTGGTGCTTTCAGTTTTGTTGGTGAGCTGCCTTTTTTAAATTTTTATTTTTCTGTGATAGTGGCTACTTTATTATTCTGCCTAATTATTGTGTTGTGCGGAGTCTGTTTTGTGTGCACTGAATGTTCATTCCCCTTAGCTTACATTTCCCCTCTGGTTTTCACTAAATCTTGGTGGACCTTTGTATCCTGCCATTTTTCTGCTCTTTTTCCCTAGAGTGCTAATTCCCACCCCCTGAATATCTGTAAAATCAGCATTTTATTTTTTCCCTCCTGAGCAGCTATTGCCATCAGCTGTTATAAAATAATGGCTTTAGATGTGTCCCTTATAGTACATTGACCTCTCTGTCTGATTTATCATTAATTTCCAGAGATTTGTTCCAGGCCTGAACTAATTCCTTCCCCCCAGGGTCTTGAGTTAAAAACCACACTGAAACCCACTTCCTTTTGCTTTTGTACCTGGAATATTAATCATATTGCCACCAGCATCCCTGACACATGGAGGCATCCCACTACATTTAATGATATTCTGAGTGTCTCCATTGGCTTCTGTTACAAAAAAATTCAAGCTTCTTATGCTTATTTCTGGGCTTATATTGTATCTTGCTACAGTTCATATCTTGCATTTTCCCCTCTGATGCCCATACTTTTACTTATTGGAAAATTAATGTTTGTCTCCCCAAAGTTTTTGCATGATTTCTTCCTTCTACTTCTGTTTCACACCGTTAAGAGGAGAAAAGAAGATATGACCATTTGCAGTGGAACTTGGGCTCTACCTAAAAGTGTCGCAATATTTGTAGGTTATGGTTTTGTGAGGTTTGGAAGACTTTCTGTGTGTACTTAATCTTATGAGTTGCCGCAACACAGCGAGAAGAAAGTGTTGTATCTTGGGTTGTAAGTTTTCTTCACTTTAGTGTATCGCTCCTACAGTGAGATGTGTTTGGAACAAGCTGAAGGCATGGAGACATGGCCCCTGGCAAGGCATTGAGTAATATCTACTTGACTCTACTAGAGTGTAGCACAAAAAAGCATTGGTGTGTTCACCACAGAATCATTGGGAATGGAGGTAAAGGAATGTTAAGACTTGTCACCCATCACAGTGATGACATCTCCTATGTCACCTTCTCTAGGCACTGGGAAAGCTACATTGCCTCGAGTTGAAACTTCAAATCAGAAGTATTAACTAGTCCTTTGGAGATAATTTCTATTCCAGGGTGCATTTTTTAATATCCTGTTTATTCTTAACTTTGCAGTCAGCTCTTTATAGGAAGAGGACGGAAAAGGATGGTTTGTGGGAACCTGTTTCTTTGTAGCTGAGCCCCATCAGTGCCGCTTATGTTCCTGTTGCTGCAATGCAGCCTGGCGAGCAGTTACAAACTGCTGCTTAGGGTATCACTGCAAACCTGGTTGTACCCATGTGTCTCCCTGGAAAGGCAAGAGTAGCCAGTACTGAAAGCTCCTTTGGAAAATAAACACTCCAGAAAACTATGCCCACCCTGACCCATTTTGAATTTTAGCCCCTTTGATCTTAAGAAAAAAAGTTATTTTGACAATGTGGAAGTCTTGATACTGAATTGCTTGATTCAGAGTTGTTCTGTACAGCTACTGGAGTAGTTTATAACCTTTTATCATATAAATAACATCTATGTATATGAAACATCTATGAATAGCTCTGTATATGAACATCTATGTACATGAAGCAGAGTTACGAAATACATGGTCTTTGTTGCTTCTTGTTTGCCAGCCTGATGCTAACTAAACTCAGCTGCAATCTATGAGGTTCCACATTAGCTGACAGAGCTAATATGTAGCAATGGAGACAAAGAAACATTTTGTAAGTAAAACATCAAGTCCTTACTCACCACAACACGTTTATTGAATTAAAGATTTCAAACACTGGGACTGCAGCATAGCGCACACCTTGCTCCTTGCCTCTGCCCAGTGTCAGGAGGACATGCTGCTTCTGATGCCTGGAATAAATATACCCAAGACCAAAGTATGTCTTGGAAGTTTTGTTTCTTGCAGGGATTTGTGTGTAAAGACTCCATTGTGAGGCAGAAGTAGCTAGAAATAGTATGTTGTAGTGTGGTTAATGAATGATACTGAGGGCTGTGGAAAAGCCATACTGCCACAATTCCATGTCTGCCTGCCAGATTGGGGACTTATGTGGGGGTAAAACACTGTTAGTCCCCTCTTTGTACTCATGCCTGGTACCCTTGGTTGTTTATGCCCAAAGTTTCAAATACCTGAAGATATTTTCTGTAATATAAGGTCATTTTTTAAATAATTTTTTTTAAAGTGTGTAGCTTAAAATTCTTAGATTGAGTTATAAATTATAGGATGAAGATAAAATATATGCTGATGTTCTTGTTTTACTTCAGGCCTTAAGTCAGAAGTAGTGTTTATACCACCTTTCTGCAGAAGCGGGAGGGATAGAGGTCTAATAAAATTGTAATGGAACCTGGATTCTCATGCATTCACAAGTGTCTAGGAGATGGAGTTTTAGGAGAAGTACAGACACAATGGCTTGTGCACTAATGACACCAACAACAGTTTTGTGGTGTGTACAGCATTATCAGTCATTGGTGTGATAAAGCTGCTGAAGTGATGGCAGCCACTCTGCCATGTACTGTCACCTCTTAACTATCCCTCATAGTCTGGCTGTCCCTGCTTAGGCTAATTTACCCAGTGTGGCTCAGTTCACGTTGTGGAGCATCTTTTGGCTACAGGGCAGATGGACCGGCTTTGGTGTCAGTGTGACTTTTTGTGGGTTTGCTTTGGGGTTTTTTTCAAGCGTCCGGCAGTTTTTTGTGCCACTTACCACTGTGGCCTCTTGCCTTTGCTGCCTCATGCCTGGCTCATAGCAAGCAACATGTTGTGAACAGCATCTCGGACTTCCTCTGTGGGCCAGGAGTGTTAGTGGTGGTGCTCCATGGTTGGGTGATCCCAAATTTCATTGATGACATCTCGACTGCAGCTCCCTGATTAGGGATCACTGCATTTGAAGCCACCAAGTGTGTGATGGTAGTGTGGAAACCAGATGCTGTAGTGGCAGGGTCAGCTTTCAATTGCTGCTGGAGGGGGCAGGGGGTGCAGTGGGCAGCAGCTGTATAGTGGTAGGACAGTACACACGGTACTTCTATCATAGGAAAACATCCAAATATGCTCTGTCACTACAAATCTTTGATATCAAAAATTCATTTGAGCTTTTGAAGGGCTGGGTAGCGGTTCCTTCTCTTCCTCTTCTCTTTGTGTTAACTGCTTCCCATGTGAGCTGAGCTTGTGGAAGCACCTGTGGTCAGGTATCAAAGGGCCTGAGTTCTTTCCTTTCTCATCATGATTTTCTCTTTTTTCTCCTGAAGCTTCACTTTTCTGCTTTGAAATGGTTGTCTCTTGGGCAGACAAAGGAGTGCGGCTCTGCCAGCTGGCTCGTTGCCCCTCCTGCCCATCCATGCTGTTGCAGACACCTTGCGAAGCGTGGGGAGAGGTGTGGGTGGCGTGATGCCAGGCTAGGGCAGCTCCAAGGCTGCATGCCTGAAGGTATTGGGCTGCATTGGCCAGAATGCCTCAGGACAGGCTGCAGGGAACAGTATTTGGGACCCCACAGTGGCACTGACATAATTTCTGCATTGTTTGGGACCACATTTATAACCAGTCTTACTGCAGGGTCTGCAGATAACTTCAGGGAGGGGGAGTCTACTGGAAAGCTGCAGTTTCTGCCTATTTTAGTTAACTGATTCAGCCTTTCGAGGTCATTTAGGGTGGATTGATATGTTCTCATTCTCCGTATGCGCGGCAGTGCAAGGATCCTGCAGATTGCAATAAACGGGGAAAGGGAAGGAGCAGATTGTCCTACCGGAAAGTAATTACCTCTTTCAGGATTGTGTAGGTTGTGTAATTTGAAGATCAACATTGCTTATGGTGAACAGATGGAGAGGATGATTAGAAGCTACAAGTGCCCTCCTGTGCTATAGGCCCAATGTCAGATAAACTACCTCTAAAGAAAATTATCACTTTCTGAAATTCTAGGACAACTGTAGGTTGTATTCTATGAAATTGAGAGAGAAAAGTGGCGTGAGGAGGAGGAAAGGATCTAGACTGTTAACTGTGTGAGACTGCAAACTGCCTCTCGGGAAGCTCAGATTCAAGGTGGTTTTAGTGTCTGTGAGTGTTCAGCATTGTTTTTATGAAACTGTGCAAGAGGAAATTCCCATTATTTCTGTCCTGGAGTTCACTGTGGCTATCATTAGTACAAACCAGGGTGATTTTTCTCTCAGTGAGGGCATGCTTACCTGCCTCATGAGATCTAACAGCACGATATTTATTGCACACCAGAGCATACATGCTAAAACCTGAGTAAATGATGCATTTTGTCACATATGGCTGTAGGAAAAACCTGTCTGAGAACTCCTGGTTGAGAGCTGCAGACCAGTGTGAACATATTGCAACAGTGTGTAGTTAGTATTTAAGGCTGGTTTTGTGAGGTTTTGGTGGGTTTTCTTTGAAAGATGTATTTAATGTATTAGTGAATGACAATATTGTAAAGCAATGGACAGTGACTGGGGAATAAATGGTGGGTATGGAATGAGTTGACACTTCTCCTGGCTGGGAATGAGGCTTCTTCCTCTGGGCTTAGCTGGCAAAACTACCTGTGTGTCACAAGGGTCTCAGTTAGAATCGATACTGTGAGGACTGGGAAGACATCCAATGGCAGGCTTGAAAATCCAGTAACTGGGTAAGTAAGCATTAGTGTCTGATCAGAGCTTGGCAGACAAAGCAGTCAGTGCCATAGCAAGAAAGCACAGCAAAGTGCCTTAATGGAGCTCTTTCTGCCAGTCCTTTAAGGGTTGGGATGAAAGTTCTTCTCAGTCAGTAGAAAAAAATACTGAAATTGCAAGAGGTGGGGAAAAAGGTGCATTTTCCCAAGGATAAACTGAACTATAACACGTAAAAATTTTGTTATACTCGTGGTTAAATTGAAGGGAGTGAGCAATGCCAGTGAGCTAGAAGGGAAGACGGTCAGGATCTTCATCCACCTCTCTGGCACCAAAGGAGAGCAGTCCTCTCTCCAGCCCTAGATGCCAAAGTCTTCTTGGGCACCCACAGCAGGCTGAGGAGCCCTGGGTAGCACAGGGCTAAATAAATAGTCTGCTCTAATCCTACCTCTCTAAAACTCCAAGGAGTTGTCATCTCTGTGAGCTCGGCTTAACAGGAGAGCCTCTGTTCAGGGCCCAGGGCAAGAGCTCCACGTATTTCTGCACATGTGCTCTGATCCACAAATGGCTCATACACAGTAGAAGCTACTTAAAATATTTTTTAGCAGTGAGTAAGAAACTGGAAGTGTTGACACACATTCCGTGCACTAAAAGTTAAAAAGAAATTTTAACTGCTGGCACTACTGAGCAGCTTATTCTTGATGGTAGTAAATGTAATGGGGAGAATGTGCTGCAGAAGGGGTAAAGGGCAGCAGCCAGAATATGTCTGTGCATTATTCTGCTTTGGCAGTATGTGTAAGTTCAAATGTATGTAAAAATACACCTCACAGAACTGGAATATTCAGCAATACGGAAGATGTTACTGACACGTGTATATAATGTATGGTATTACATACAGAAACTGTTGGATAAATGAATGCTAAGATTGTGAAGTCAGGCACTCAAAGCATAGGAAATGCCAGAATTAGATTTGCCTGCACAACCTTAATTCAGCCCCTTTGTGCATATGCATTATGATACAGTCTTTAATTACATGATCACATATCAGACCACTGAAATGATGGTGCTGACAGAATGAGAAGATATTCCGTATTATTTTTTTAATCCTTTTTGTGTGGCCCTGTGGCAGGCATATTCTGCACACATTCAAGATCCAGCTTAAAAACATAATTTCTGTAATATTATTGGTATAAGAACTACATATGAAAATAATTTCTTACAGACTTCTGTGATGCTTATTACCATTACCTGTATGTTGTAAAGATGTTACTTGCTTCTCAAAACATGCCTAATGTTGTTACTGTATTCATTTTATAAATGAGGAAAGTTTTTGAAGGGGAAGAAAAAAGCCCAATTCACTCAAAACCTACCTATGTAGTTACAGTCATCCTAAATCCTGGCAGCAATCCAATGCATTGAAGTCTGTGTGATTCTGAATATGATACTCTCAGGCACATGGTGTGACTCTTGGGGAAGGTCCTGTGCAAGGCCAGGAGTTGGACTCGATGGTCCTTGTGGGTCTCTTCCAACGCAACATTTTCTGTGATTTTATTTGTCGTAGGAAATTTCTGGACCACCTGAAAGTGTTTGAACCCCCATACCCCAGAAGGATACCCTTGCCACCTGTTTTAGGGGAACCCTGATGAAAAAAAAAACCAACTACAAACACACAAAAACCCCACACACAAACAAAAAACAACAACAAAAACTTTTGTTGTTCTTCCAAATGGCACTGTGCACCAAGGAGGCCAGAGCCATGTGCAAGCCAGGTCCCAAACTGGCCTGGTGGTGGGATTGTTGAGGGACTGGGTGTTCAGTGGGTGATTGGTCCTTAGGCACAGGCACTTAGCCTTTTCCATTAGTTTACCATAATGTTAACTGAAGAGAAGGTATCTAGCTTGAGCAGAAGGGATCCTGTATGAAGGTATCTGTTCAGTGAGCAGAGAGAGGGGAAATTCAGAGTTGACCTGAATAGGATTTCTCCCTGCAGATCTTCAGAGATACCCATCTGCCTCCATTTGAAGCATAGGGAAGGTAACTCCTGTGATAGGCTTCTGAATGCATCTGGGTCAGATCTGACTTTTCAAAGTGTTGTTTTCACTTTATTATAGCTGTTTGTATCTTTAAAATACAGCATCAGTTGACTGCAATATATGGCATCCCCAAGTATACGTTCAGGTATAGCAGGTCAGAAAGTGGGACATGTAAGACTAAGAGCTTCCTGCAAAATATTTGGATTCCTGGAAAACTGTCCTCCTTTTGGCTTGCAAATCTCTGCTGCCTTCAATTCTTGTCTTCCAGTACCTAAAATGAATGAGTTAATGGTCCAGCAGGCAACTTTGCAAGTATGCAACTCATGTTCATTCTCAGAGCTGGCTCTTCTGGGGTGATATTCTCCTAGAAAAAATTGGAATTTGATCATGTAATTAGAAAACATCGCAGTGTGTATGCACAAAAACTGAATCTTAGCTTGTCCTTTCAATGCCTAAAGTAGGAATGATTGTACAGTCTAAAAGTACAGTATTTTGTTGAATGCTCACTTTGATTCAACATTTTTTTTAACGAGAGAATTTTCATAATGTTAAACCAAAAAATAAGAATTTTACCCTGGAGGGCTCTACAGCCCTTTCCTTCTCACTTAGTTCATCAGAGAGCTGTTACTTAGAGATACTTAGTAGAGTCCTGCTATTTTCTGCCAGTTGAGAACAGGAGCAGATGGGTTGAGTTGGTCAGAAGTCCAGCAGTTACTCCAGATTGTGGGGGTAGTGGTCTCTGGCAGTGCTGGGGTATTCCAAATTATTTTTTTTGTCTTTCTCATCTTCACCTGTACATTTTTTTCCTCAGCTCCTACTAGCCCTTGCTGCTCCATTTTTATTTTTTTTTTTAATCAGTGCCCATTTTCTGTGCTTTAGGTCTTTACATGGAGTCGTGTTGCTTTGTCTGTCTTCACAATTCGACAGCAAAAAGAAGGGTATGATGTTTCACTGGCTTTGTAAAGCCTTCCGGTATAAAACCTGGAAGCTTCCAGGTGACTTAGAAGAGCTGCTGGAGGAGAGGCTTGTGAAGCAGGTTGGCACAATGAGAGTGGCACACGGGGTGTGTGTAGGGTGTAGCATGCCCAGCATACCAGGCTGTTCAGTCTGTTACACTGATTTTTCAGCAGATCGTTCCTGCTTATGTGCAAATTGAGCTCCCTCTTCCCCAGTCTTGGACGACGTTCCAATGGGTGGTTGCAAAGAGCAAGTAGCAAGAGTTGTGTTCCTCCATGCACATTTCAAGGGTCATCCAAGAATGGTTTAAGTGATGTCACTTGCCAGTCACTCTCACTAAGAGAAGAACATGTGGCTCAGGTCATGAATGGTAATGTATGTAGCCACAGCAGTGCTGCATTTATTTCCTTATGGATAATATATATATTAGGCCAATCACAATTAAGAGTGTGGCATTTCTGATTAACTGTTCAATAAGGTTGGATCAGTATTGTTGCAATTCCTGCTGATATGCCATGTATTTAAAGAGAAAAGCAAACTACATAGCAGAGGCTTTACATCATAGGTCGGTGAGAATTCATCCCTTTGAAGAGCACTAGTCCAGAGATTTAGTGAATTACTCAAAATTCACCTTTGCCTTTTATTATGGGGTTGCTTGTGCTGGGTGGTTGCGTGCACCACAGCTGCTAATGTGAGAAATACTGCTTTGCATTCAAGGAAGCAGATTTTCATGCTTGCATCTGAAAAAACTACCATAGCTGAAATAAGCAACATTATTAGCAATATAAATTTTCAAAAGTAATCTATATCAAGTAATTTGAGTTTGGGGTATGCAAGGTGCAGCCATATTTGGAGGTTCTGGTCTGCCTCTTGCATTGGTGATTATATCCTGTGAGGAGGGATGAGGATTTGCTGCTTTGCCAGTTTTAATAGAGGCAAGGTAACTAATTTGATTCTGGATACTCTCATCATGAGTTGCTTGAAGGTGTTCAAATTTGCTTATGAAATAGTTCCTTCTGAGCTGAGGAGATGGAAATGAGACACTAAAAGGGCTTTCTTGAAGTGCTTCCATGTTTCTCAGCTCAGAACATCACATTTGATATTAATATTAGGTACTGAGGCAAAGTCATCAGGTAGAAAAGGGAAGAAATGGAGAAATAGTAATTTTCTTGTGTGTTTCCTCAGGATGCTATTTTGAGGCTTTAAAAAAAAAATTCATGCTTTGCTGATGAGGCTGCTGTAAACCGGGGAAGTGGCAGATGTAATTGAAGTCCCAGGGCCCTGCCCTAGAAGAGGTCCAATACTGGCAGTGTACATATTGCTTATATGAAAGCGAACAGATGGATACATTTGGTCAATTCTGCCGGGTTCATATGGAAACCTTCAGAATTTTTTCTTACTATTTTGAGTGGAATACTTAAATCTGTTATCTGTTGGGAGTCTGTAGTTGCCTGGGATGGGTGCTTTGGTAGCTTTGAGCAGGGAGCATTGCTGTACTCTGGATGTCTTCTGGCCAGATACGTTTATCTCCCCATTTCCCCCCCTCCATACTCCAGGACCAATTCAGCTGCTGGAGGAGTGAGCTGGATTTTTTTCAACTTCTGTGGCATGAGAACTGTCAGCTGAGTCTTAATCACGGAGCTATTACTGGTAGTGAAAATGAAGGAAAGAGAAGAAATCCAGCTTGCTTTTCAGATGCTAGATTGATTGCAGAGGCATGTTTTGGTTATTCTTGGGGTGGGGAGAGGAGAGGAAGAAGGAGATGGGGAGAACGAAAACATCGTATTTTCTTTAATTAAAAAACCCACTAATTTTCTGATACTAATTCATGCTGAATTCTTGCTGAAAGTTTTTGGTGTTTCCCAACTCAAAACAATGGCAAGCAGTCAAGTGAAGAGAGAACAATGGAGAATCAAAGAGGAGGGGTGTGGCTCTATTAGTAGAACAGAGCTTGAAGTGCTAACACTTAGTCTGGGGGAGGTAGGGAAGAGGTAGGATTAATCTGTAATGCTTGACATTAGTCAGCTTTGAGTATACTTTACATGTGTGCACACATGGACACACTCTATGATCTAATAATGTTGATGGCATCAAGGAAAGAATTGGCATATGACTAATTAAAAAAATCCATCATACAGATGTATCAGCATCTGTATTGTCATCTAGCTATCTTTTTTCAAGTGTTTAGCATATAAAAATATACACATCAAGTATTCATACATTCTCAATTATAGCTCTGTTCAATAATAAAGTTATTAAAGAAATGCACCCCTGCATTTGGATTCATGTAAGAAATTGGATGCTTTTATCAGAAAGTTTTGGTTTTAAAACTTTCCAGGAAAGCTGTAAACAAAGCAGAAAGAAAAATGAAATCTCTGATATTAAAAGCATGTTTCTATGAAGATTGCAGTTGTGCAAGTGCTCATTTCTCTGTATATTTTAAAGAAAAAAAATTCTCTGAACCATTAGCACCGGTAACTGTCATTGAAAATGGAGGTTAGAAGAGTAGAAGCCAAGCTCATTGGGAGAGGGAGAGAGAGAGCTTGAATTTGACAAAAATAGTTTCTTCTCTATTCCTATCTCCTCTCTCGAGCTGCATCCTTCTCACAAAAACAACTCCACCCACTGTTGTAGAAAATGGCCATCTCTCGCTATCTTCTTTGGAGGTTTTGTTTTGATAGTGCTGGTGCTAGTTTTGGGGATTAACATGAATAACCCTATCAAATTTTGTTAAGACATGGTACCAATACAGAAGGACCCATGTATACTATTTAAAATACCCTTGTTAACAGAGATTTAACAGTCATTTCATTCTCCACTGTTCATCACATTCACACATGTGGGATGGGCATTAACAGATTGAGCTACATCTTTTCATTTCAATTCTGCAGCAGTCTCTCTTTGCAGGAATATTTTATGTGGTAATAATTTCCTTCCTATTACAGACTTTCTAACTATGTTAATGGCAGTAGACTGGCCACAGAGACATTCGTGAGAACTACCTTTGCAGTGACATTTAAACAATTTATTTGATCTTGCTTTAGCATACCTGCTCATGCCTTTTTTTGCTCTGTTGTCGACCTTAGGAGAACTTTGTGTATAATCATGGGTCTTTCAATCACAGTCAACTTAACAAAACGGTATGCAAATTTCTGCAGTATATAATTTCTGAAGGCTTTGGGATTTGCAGTGTGTCTGCTGCCAAGTGGATACCCCTTGACTGCAGGGGCACATTGACGTAGCAGCTGCCCAGCATCATCAAGGCCATTTGCAGAAGGCAGAGTGTCTCAGCTGAGGATGCCCTCTTTTATGGGGGTGCAATTTTTGTCTGTGTGCCTTGACTTACCCAAAGCAGAAGGTGCTGTCTGTATCTGGTTTGTGTTTATTTTTGTTTGTTTGTTTCTTTGTTTGTTGGGGGGGGGTTGGTGGAGTTTTTTTGTCTTTTGGTGTATAATAATGAAAAAGTATAGCAGAGAGAAGTTGATGGTGGGGGGGAGTTCAATGTAGCTCGCGTATGTACCATGTTGAATTGACCATCTTATCACCATTTAGAGCAATTGCAAGTGGTGGATTTGTGGCTGAAATGTGTGACTGGTGTGGGATTACTCTCAGCGAAAAGCCTCAAATTAGGATTTTTACTTTGTGAGGGCGTATTTTATGCTGTGCTTGAAGAAGCTTCTCCTGTACTGGACCATGTGTAAGAGTGTCTTAGGATGAGAATGGTTAAAAACAATTACCGCTGCCACTAAAGCCGTTAACAATTCTATCTGGTTCTATTAGGATCAAAAGTCCAAGTGTAAAGTGCTTCTACAAAACCATTCAAGTCAAACTTGGGGAAATTGAAAGGCAAGAAATTAACTGAATTAATTGGCAAAAAATTATATTTATCAGCTTGTTGATTTTTAGTATAATTCATGGAAATGAATTCTGTGAAATTGTCATTCCGTGACAGCTGATTGGGTGGGAAAAACGTAGGATTGCTGCTGAATGCTTACACTGACAGGAACATTCCCTTTTGCTAAAAATAAAAACTTTGGACCGTAACATCATAGAAATTTGTGTATGTGGGTTACCTGCTGTANTTTTTTTTGTTGTTGTTGTTGGTTTGGGTTGTTTTAACACCAGAAGATAAGCTTATGTGTTTTACATTTGGCTTCCTCATAAACATTTGTAGACTGAGGTGCAACTTACTCTGCTGGCTATACTTCATGCCTTTTCACTTCCCAATCGTGCTCATGAAGAGAGAGTTACTGCCTCAGAAAGTTATGTGACAAGCAAGCAGGTTTCTTGGCGGGGTCATACTGCTGGCCTTAGCGTGTGTTTGTGCACAATGTGTTGTTACTGCATTACTGAACTGGATTCTTTGCCTACATGTAATAGTCTGCCTACAAACAATAATAATCATGGTATGTGTCACGCTCAGTTCTCTGCATCACTGAAGCACCTCAGTTGAAGGGGAAAATTCAAAGCAATCATCAGTTCTCCTAAAATTGTCAGTTTTGGTTTCCATGGTCATACCAATTTAGTGTCTGGATCTGATTTTTCTGTTATCCTGCGTCTTATACACAACTTTGACTTGCTGTCGGAATTGAGTAGTCCAAGGATAAGACAAGGGAAAATCAAGCTCTTTCTGTCCTTGGGGTAAAGGAAATTATATGTAGTTCAACTTTCTCAAGTGACAGCATTCATTAGGCTGTTACTACAGACATCTGTATGTAGTCATAGATAAGATGGTATTTTCTGGGCACTTCCAATAATAAAATCCTAAATCAATGCTTACGGAAAATACTGGAGCTGTTTTTTGGCGATTCCTTCAAATGAAGCATTTCTTCAAAAAACCATTAATGCAAATGTGCAGTCAGAGAAAGCTAAGCCAAGGGTACACTATGAATTTCCTCGGACACGCTTCTTTTACCTTCTTTGGATGTCATTGTGGGTCCTGCTTAACGCATACTCAGCCCATGTGTACATTCTGGCTGCTTCCATCTGGGGCCCACATTAGTACCAGCTCTATTGTTGCCATGCAAAGAGCACTGTAGTCACCCCTCTACCTAACAGAGAAGAAGTAAAACAGAGTTGTAGATGGAACGTGGGGAGAAAAGAAATAGCCTTTCCCATTTATTTATTTCCTTGCATGATTTTTGTTTTGCCTTTTTTTTTTTTTTGTATGGACTATATCTCTGCAAGAAATAGTCATGGTTCATTGGTTTTCATACAACTTCAACTANTTTCCTGCCATTTACCTTTGCATTTGCATTTTCTATTGATTGGCAATTTTTAAACTGTTTATTGTGCTCTTTTGTTTAGCTGTTCAAGAGCTAAAACAAAAGCCACCAGGCCCTGTGAGGGACACATTTGCATGCGGCAAGCGTTGCCCGAGGAAAAAGTAATTGCTAATGCATATTTATGTGGCACAAATTTGCCATTTGTTTATGCATAAAATTATCAATAGTGCAGGGCGGCCCAGCCGTAGAAAATGGTGACCTTTTTAGCTTAATAAAGAGAAATCAGCTGTTATTGTGAAGAGATCAGCCATTTATTCTGCATTGAGGGACACTGTCGGGAAAATGTAGATTGGTGCCGGCAATATCATTAAATGGAAGGCCAATGACCCTTTCGGTATAGTCTATTATACTTTATCTAATAGGGTATAAATGACTCTGGTTGGCAAATAGATTAAAAAAAAAAAAAAAAAAAGAGAGAGAGAGAATAAAGAAAAAAATACTCAACTAAGCCCACTACCCCTCCCGACTTTTCTCTTAGAGCTCAACCATATGAACAGGTATCTACTGAGGAGGTAATCATGCAGGAGCCAGCTGGTATTTTTCTAGCAGAAAAATTACTTTAAAACCAACTAAACAACAATAAACTCCCAAACAACCCCAAACCAACCCCCAAGCCCACTCTGTTTAGACTAGTTTTGACTGCTTTGGAGTGGGGAAAAACAAGCAGAGCCAGCCTGTGATTCTTCCTAGTGCATGCTGTCAGAATCAGTATTCCAAAGGGCCATAACATGGACTGGATTTTGGGTTGTGAAATGAAAACTCATAGTTTGAAAGTAGGGAGATAGTTTTTTTTTCTGAAGATAGCAGGTTTTTGAAAGCAGTTATGCTTTTTTCTTACATACATTCAATTTTTCAAGAGTGGATAAGAATTTGTGGATTATACCCCAAGACACTGAAGACCTATTCTGCAGAAGGTGCAACTACACAGTTTTCTTCATACCACTCCACTAATTCACCTCAGCTGTAATGGGCAGGCTGAAGGCTTGGAGAGTTAAAAATTAACAGCTGTAAGCCTCAAGAAGTTCTCGTGAAAATGAGAGTGACTGCCCACCTTCAGAAGATGAGGTTGGCCTTTGCCTACCCTTCTGCCTTCAGAAAGTCTTGATGGTAATTTTATGCTGGGCAAGGACTGATCAGAGTAGTTTTGGGGCTCTGCTCTGTTTGCTTCCTAAAAATTTATCGCAGGCTGTTTGTCACTGAGTGACATCTTCTTGGTGGCCTGAGTAAGAAGGCAAAGGGTTTAACAGGACAATGGAACAGTGCAGATTGCACCAGCAGAAGGTTTTTGAGGGAGGACTGTCTGGACATGGTGTGGAAGTTGTAGTCAGAGGCAGGACTTCAGCCTTCTAAAAGCTGTTGATCTGATTTCACCACTATTAAAATTTGGGCAAGATTTTTTAAAAAAATAATTTTAGTAAAATATAATAAAATACATAAAACTTACTCTGAGTTATATTATGCAGTATATGATGTATTACTTTCTATAATAATGTTGTAGCAGTCTTTGTAAGGATGTGTGCTACAGTTCAAGGTTTCATACCTAAAATTTTCTCTCTTATTAGGTGTTTTTGGAAAGGGTTGATTCAATTTCACGATTGTGCTTTTCCATGCATTTAATTCCCATGCATAGAGCTCTTTCCTGCTTCTGGAATGGTGCCCTTGCAGTCCTCCCAAATAATGATCCCTACCCATGTTGCTGTAGAAACAAAAACAGTGTAGATTGTGTTATGGAAATAGGGAGAAAGTCAAAGAAATAGCTTAAAAGTACACATTTTCTTAGGTACATCCTATGGAAACTACAGTTCATATGAGAGTGAATTTAACTGTAGAGTAGGATGGAGGTTTCTTCACATGGCAACTGGCCCCTTTTTTTACTGTTTCTGTCACTCCACTTGAAACTGTAACCAAGAACCACAATTTCAGAAGTCTCTATTAATGTTTGGGGATGTATTTTACCTTTAGAAATTTTAGATATTTTACCTTTAGAAATGGATCTTCATTTTTACTTCAACAAAACAATTAATCTTTGCTTATTCCAAGTAGATCTGCTTATTAAGGGAGTCTTTTTCTATACAGGTATCTCTGGCTCTGTTCCTGAAAAAAAAAAAAAAATCTTTCTCTGCTTGTCAAAGCTTGGAGCTGATTTTTAGCCTCAGTTTTGCCTTTCCTTTTCGAAGTCATAAAACAACCCTTTTGAAGTGTTCTTTACACCAGCTACATAGTTTTATATAGGTAAAATGAACCAGTAGAAAATGCTTTAGTCTCTATGGTAATAAACTGTGGGTCACAGTGTTGTAAACTAACCTGAATCCAGATGAGATTTTAACTCACATTTTTAATAATATTATTACTACTGTTGCTATTAATACATATTTTTTGTTGTATCTGTGTCTGCCTAGGCCTGGCTATGACAAATAATTAAGTACAGAGAAATAGAAAGTAAAGCTTGAAAAACAGAGGAATCTCAAGTTTCATGGAAAAGCACAAGTTTTATAAAGAGGGGTTGGTTAAGGGTTGAGGTAGGTCAGGGACAAGACTGAATTCCACCCTCCCCCCCAACCCTCCTCTTCTTCAGCACTAATTTATTTGAAAAACCCACAGAGATATTAATTTTTCTAAGAGCAGAAATTCCCTATTGAGGAAATTTCTGTACAAAATCTAGATAACACCTTTGTTCATCTGATTGCTCAAAAATAATATAGGACATTGAGGTTTATCTTCGGAACGTTTGTCTGCATGCAGAACTTAATATGAACCAGGGATGGTTGCCTTCGGAAACCTCATGAACCAGCCTGTTCTTGGTGGTGTCTTACGTGCTGCTGCTTTTCATGGAGCTCTCCAGGCTGTAGGACTGGCAGAGTAATTCCATCGAGTTAAACCCATAGGAAAAGGTCTCTGGTTTTATGTGCTGAAGTTACTGATTTCAGAATTTTGGTTGAGTGCGTGAGTTTTGTAGTTTAAAAGAAAGTCCTATTTATTTTATTCATACATATATTTCATACTACAAATTATTTGTTTTGGTTAGACATGGTTGATATTAATAGACTGCAGTGTAGCTTAGGGATGCAAAACCTGACTGAAAGGATGGCCACTTCACACATGGGATGAACTTCGGTGTGTGTGAACTCGATGTGTCACGTCACAAGTATGGTCTCAGACTTGCTTATGCAGCTGTGCTCATGTGATCCAGCAAACTAACAGTAGTGCTAGAGATATTTTTGTTTTCAAGTCACTGCTTTGATGTGCACTTTGAGTCACGTGAGACTCATTTTGCTACTGCTGCAACCAGGTAGACCAAGGCACAAAGGTGGTAACGAGGATCCCGTGGGTCGGCGGGGACACCCAGGTCCTACAGTCCAGTTGTGCTATTTCATGCAACAGTGGATGCAGGGTAGTCCCAGCTCCCGCCTCGTGCATCCCATACTTGTACACTTTGTGCCACAAAATGCTTTTCCCTTCTCTGCTGAAGGCTTGGGGGAGCACAGTGGCAGCCATGACTGTGACAGGTGCTCAGAGAGATCAGGGGTGCATCAGTCTCCTCAACTGTGGAGGACCAGGTGGGGTTTGGGAAGTCATGCTGACTAATGCAAGTCACTGTAGTTCTGGGCTCTGTCCTACCTGAGGGAGATGCCACTCTGTCACCTGTGCAGGAAGCTCAGGTGCAGCTCGAGAACCCAAAGGCAGTATCTTAGTCATGGAGTAAATGTGTGAGTAAGCCTCCTACTTGCAGAGTGTCCGCTGGGAGCAGAGGCAGATGCAGAGGACCTCTTGCTCCCAGTGGTGTACTTGCACCACTAACCATGCAAGCAAGTCAGGTTGGGGATGTAAAAGCAGTGTAGGTGAACTGTTTAAACACTCAAGAGAAAGAGGAATATGTAGTAATATCTTTCTCCTAGTTCAATCTCTGTATTGATTTATCATGATGAGGTGACACTTTATTCTAATAATGCCTTCTTCTTTTTTTTTGCTATTACATATTTCTATGGCAGCTTTTCCATGTGATGTATTTTGGGTCACACATTAATTTACACCATTCTCCGTTCTGCAAAAAAGAGATCATGAACTAAATGAAAAGGAATGGGGGGAGGGGGATGTCTAGCAGAGCCCAGGCTTTTGTTTCATGTTCTGGATGTATTTTCTTTTTAAAATAAAATTGTTGATACGCGTTTGCTTTTATTTTTCTAGCCTTCCTCTTGCTGATGACCGGGTTCCTGTTTGATCCTGTTTACAAGCTTTCGAAGACTGAAAATAATCCCAACTCCTCTGCATTGGGTAGGAAAACAAAGCCATATAAAGACATACTGCAAGGGTGGCAATATGGAAGAGTGTGGTATGAAGGAAGAGCCTATGGAGAAAAAGGAGAAGGTTACTAGGTTACCACAAGAGACAGGAGTGTACACAATTTTTCTCACCCACTCTTTTGGATGAGGAGGAGGAGTGGGCATATCAGCAAGTAAATAAGAGTGTGTGTGTATTCCCAGTCTAGATGTTTTAAGTTTGTCGGTACTTCCTGTTGCTCATTCAAAGTGCTTTGCAGTTCTATTTCAATCTATTCAAAACACAAAACAAGGTACCTTTAGCAGATTTTTGAGGTTGGGTTGTTTTGCTTTGTTTGGGTTTCGTTTGTTTGTTTTTAATTTAAAATTTAGTGGCAAGATAAAGAACATTCCCTAAATTACTATAAACTTGTGGATATATGTGCAATATTTTCGTAGTGCTAACATGTAAGTATCTATACCCCAAGTACTAAATTTTTACAAATATTTTATAAAATAACATTTCTTGCAGTTAGGGAGAGTAGATGTGGAACAATCTGGTTGAATGTTGCTGGCCTGAAGGAGACTCAGACACAGTAATCTCACAGTTGGAGTGTCTTCTTGATCCTGTAGGTTTTGTGCTTAACCTGACTGCCATGAATAATAAATGTTTGCAGAACTAAGGTTTCAGACACAAGCACCTCCTTTTGGTAGTGTTGGTTTTCTTTTGTTATTGTGGGCTTTAGGAACTAGAGTATGTCACTCTTGAGTTTGTCCTAGGCTTGGGTGTCACCCAGCTTGACCAGGTTGTCATCATATATAAGTTTCTTGTGTAATTAGTGCCTCTGCAAGGAGTGCAGGCATGGTGACAGGTCCAGTTTTCATGGGTGGAAATGAGGAAAAGGTGTGGAAGGCAGTAGAAATTTAGGGCCAATTTGAGATGAAACCCTGAGACAGCCTTCTTGAATTCAGTATGACTTTGTCCACATGTAGAGGGCTATTACGCTGTTCTTTTTGGGGGAAAAAAATTCTACTTAAATTTGAATGTAGGGTTATGTGATTTGTTGATAATATTCTTGTGTAAATTGATGCTTTTTATCCTTCATAGTGAGGCCTTAGATAAGCATACGAGATGACATCTAAGTCATGGTGTTTTAACATGATTGATTCAGATACGAGTAAGTTTGTGATTCACTTTCCTCTTTCTAAATGCCAGAAGTCAGTTGTGACATTCTCATCTTTTCCTCTTCTAAATAAGTTTATCAAAGGAGAAATCACTAATTTACCAGGCAAGGCTTAATAATCAAGGAAGTGAAACTTCTATTTTGGAGTGAAAAAAAAAAAAGAAATCCTTTGAGTTGCTGGATGATTTTTAAATAATAAAATCTTACCATGTACTGAGCAACAGCTTTATTCTTTTTTTAAATATTATTTTTTAAGGCTTTCATTCTGAGAGGGGTCACTAGCCTTTGAGAACTGAGCCACTTTGTTGACAAATCTGTCCTGTAAATTGAACAGCATTAATTAGAAGTTTATGCTGCAGATTCTTACTTTTTAATGTGGGTGGTCATATCAAGGAAGATGTCTAATGAATTTGAAGATGATTTTAAAAGGTCTGCCACCTGTAGATAAAAATGTGCATTACTACACATGGTAATTATCAAGACCGAGGGCCTTGACATGATCCATTGACCTTTTGAAATCAAAACACTTACTGTAAAGAAGAAAAGGCATCTATGTTAACACGGGATGTCTGTATATTCAGTTGTATTGATACACTGTAATATATTTAGGAGAGCTAAAAAAAGATACTTGGAATTATGTTAGACCCAAGTTTTCCATCGTTTCCTCTACAGACTTGCAAAGCTCTCGTTATTTTTCTATATGTTGAGGGATATTTTCTTTTTTAATGTAATGAAGTAGATTACTAAAAATATTCAGGTGTCTGAGACAGCAGCAAAACATCTCTGAGCCACCCTACAAAAATAAACTAGATTTGTGCGTGCAGGATGAAAAAGAAAGAATACAGGAACAGATTTCAGCTTCAGGCTTTTTTTTCAGGGGCACTTGCAATACGGGAGGGGAGCAATAACCCAGCAACTATCATTGTAAAAATTATGAAAAGCACTTTGATGGTCCTTTTTAAAGTCAGTTCACTAAACAGGGGCCAAATCAAAAGCCTGAAAGGCAACTTGTAGTTTGCTATTAACAACCTCAGCCCCTTGCTGCTATTTGCAGTTGAGAACAAGTGCTTCTGCATGCAGTAATGGTGAGAAAAAATAAAGGGAAATAAAGGATGCGAATGAAAGATTTTCTGTTTTCATATGAGTACTTGGAACACCAAGCAAGTGAGGAAGCAGCAATTTTAGCTAAGCTAATGTAATAGAAGACCATTGCACCCAAACTGTCTCAGCAGAACTTCCTGCATAATTAGATTGTAAATCTTCTCAACTGAGGAAGTTTTGCCCAGGGTCAGATTGTCTAAGTAATAATCCATTCTACATAAATTAGAAGATTTGAACTGCTGGGATACATTATTACATTAGTTTTGTTTTTTATTCCTAATATAACTGAGAAGAACAAATGCAACAATTCTTTTTCTTTTCTTCTTTTTAATTATGTTATGTCTCTTTAGCTTTCGATTACCTCAGAAGGCCTTTCCTGTAGGTTTTGGGTTTTTTTCCTGAGCAATGATGATGAAGTTGTCATCTAGGCAAATTAATACATTTTTAATATACTTCAGAAAGTGATACCATAGAATCCTTTGGCCACCAGATTCTGTGATATCACTTCCTCGGTGAAGCATTTAGCTGGAGATGCTGCTGCTCTTTTTGTGCTGTTAAAGTTTTATCTCCCACTGTGACACCCTTGTTCTGCAAAGAATAGAATTGCCATCTTCAGGGTAAGAATTAATGGGTGAAAATTTACTGATAACTCATTTACAACAAGCAGACTTTTAAGTTATTCGCGCAAATATTTTCTTTGGGAAAAGGAAGATTATGGGTACTTTACATGCATATACAGCTGTATGTAAAAGTGATGGGAGAAGCCCTGAAGTTCTTATTCAGGCAAAAATTGCCATTGAAATTTCAGTATTTGATCTCCTTGAAGGAAGCCAAGTTTGCAGTGTAGCACAGATTAATTTATATGGACTTGTCAGTGTGCATTTGGGGTGTTTTGCTTTTTTTGGTGTTTGTTTTTATTTCTTTCTACACTTGGCTTTCACTATGACTTGGGGAAGTAGTCAACTGTTCAGGAGAGCTTTTTGGAAATAAAACAGCTGCACTCTTGTGTGTCTGTGTGGACTCCACCGGTACTGAACACCAGAGAGAGGAGATAAGGAAGGGCTTGTGGAAGTGCTTCCAGTTCCTGGGGCTACTTTGGATGTGCATCAGCTCCATGGTCTCCATTAGATGCATGTTAGAGATCTAGACATGCACAGTGGTAGTACCTGGTGGCAGGATTGCAAAACCCACTTAATCCAGCTCTGTGCTGGGTTGTCATCTTGTTGCTGTTGTATCTGCACTGAGAGAAATGTAATAAGAGAAAAAGGCTGGCCTCTGTCATTAATGATGTTTTTAAATACCTGTCTTACTGAAAATTCATGTTATATAATAGTAAATTTTTTTTTTTTTTTTTTTT
>VWZG01002762.1:189142-234889 GCA_013396735.1 Grallaria varia
TTTTTTTTTTTTTAAAGACAAGAAGGAAACTGGGGTTGGAGGTACTAAACTCATTTTCCATCTAATTCCTGTGTTCAAGGGTAGAAAAAATAAAAGTTGGAATAGATAATTCTGTGTGTTCAAATACAGGGAGTTTTTTGATTACTTGATGCTGGTTCTGTGAGCTCAGCTGCCTGGTGAGTCTGAGGTCAGCCTGCTCTGCAGAGCACTGAGCTGAAGGCAAAGTATAAGTTTGGATGGAAATGGCAAATGCTCTCAAAAGTCCTGGGAAGGGGAGTGTTCCCAGACTGAGGGGTGTCTGGTCACCCTTCCCTCAGCTGCTGCACAAGGTGCACACTTGAATATACCTTTTTATTTTCCTCTACTGTTGTGAAACACAAATGAATGTGGAACAACAAAAAAAATAATACTTTAGAAGACATGAAGGAAAGAATGAATGCCCTTAGAAACTGGCGTTTTGGGGAAAACCAAATCCTCCAGGTGCTCTTGGAATCATTGGAAGCCAGTAGATAAACCATTATTTTTTGCTTCTACTTAAAATCCAAACTTGCTTTCATTGTTGCTATTACAATCCTTATAAAATTATTTTTTTCATAATTAAAATTTCCATTATTATTTAACAGAAAGTAGCTGTGGTCCTTTTTCCTCAGGAGCATCAGATATAAAGAAAATCAGAAATCAGACCTCAAGACTACTTTTGAGGCAGAAATAATCCAACCATTATTTCTGGTGTAAAAGGTTTGTGAATAGCATCATTTGCCTAGAAGCTGTTTTCCAACCTAATAACTCCTGGAATAATGACCTAAAACTGTTTCCAAGAGGATTAAGTCCCATATAACTATTAGGAAGTATAAGTTTCTGTAAAAGCTTCTTTCTGATTGGTAGAGAGGTGAGTTCTGATTTAGGTTAAAGCTGCTTGCTTAGGAGAATCAGTTTCAATCTCTCTGAAGTCAAAATGTTGAAGTAATCCTCTAGTAAAGGATTGAGTGGTTTTTTTTCTTTATATATATTGTGTATGTGTAGGTATTACTTATTGCCATAACGATCTGAAGGATGGTCATTTAACGGGGTTTCAATCTGTTTGGGAGGGTTTGTTTTTGTTTGTGTTTTTTAATCTCCTGCTTCAGTGTGCCTTGGGCAGAAGCTGTTCAAAATGGGTTGAGATTGCAGCTGAACACTTGGCGTGTTGCTTAATCATCACTTGAAAACTCTTCATTGGAGAGACTGCAGAACAGAGAATTTATTATCTGTAATGATATTGGTGTGTTTTTAAGGTTGTGCATGTGTTGTGTATGCTTTGCTCTTGTTAATTGCTTTTTTAACTATTATGATCTGTAAGGAGGAGGGAGGAGAAAACATGGGTTGAGGATGATTTGGGAATATCCAGTGTACAGGGGTCAGGCATTATGCATTAGAGGAATGCATGGATTTGGTGCTGAATCTGTTTGGTAAAGAGCTGCTCTTTCAAATTGCCAAAACTTCCCCAATGTGCATCAGAATAAACTGGTGTCAGAAGTTCACTGCAGAAAGCACGTGAATTCACACTGAAATGGCTGTTAACCACCTATTGTTTTTCACCTTCTTGAATTAACCGGAGCTAATGCCGTAGTTCTGGCTGAGTCCCAGAAATGTCTCAGCAGATCACACTGAAGACCTGAAATCATCAGTGAGTTCAGCCAGCTTTATCCTGGGGTGCCTTCCTTGCCAGCAATCAGGATTGGTTTACATCTGTCCCAAGAGCATACTCATGTAAGAAGGTGAAATAAACATCTGGCATTAGCAAAGTAAAATAGAATTGTTTTATTTGCAGGAAGAATTAGTATATCACTGGCCATTCAGAAAATTTTAATAGGCATATACTGTATTAATTCTGACCTTTGGAGAAGCTTGGCCTTGTGTGCAATTTAAAGGTGATTTAGCAGAGTTTCTCACTAATAAGGTAGCAATCAGATTTGGCTGTCAGCTGAGTTGTTATACAAGACAGAGACACTTTTGTGGGACACTTAAATCCATCTTTTAAAAAATGCAGAAGGAATGTAATCAGTGATGGTACTTAATATATGCAGCTGAACTGGGCCCTGTTTTGAAAAAATCACTTTAATTTTTTAAGTGTTTGACTGTAGCCACAATAGAGAAAAGTGAGTAAGTGTTTGCTGATCAGATCTATGGCCAAATTCTTATTTTGATTCAGGGTGCACAGTGCCAAAAAAATCTGATGCATATGCCTATGAAAGATTTTTCTGATTCTATATGTACTATAAATACATTCCACATGGCTTTATACAAAGCTCTCTGTTATTTTAGTAAGTCACAAGCTACTAAGCCAGATCCAAAGAAGGTGAAGCTCTGAATAAAGTTCTTTAACATTTTATGACTTTGAAACTCTGTCTTAAAGTATATTTGCTTCATTAATTTGCGGCTTTGATCTCAGTTGGGTAAGCATTGAAAAGATAGGCAAAATTTAATGGGGAAAAACTACCTTTTCACAAAGGTCTCTTGTTGCCATTAAGCTACCAGACTGAAGAAAGTTCCTTTTCATTTTGAGTATTCTAGGGTTTGGGTTTAAACCAGGAATATGTAGTTTTACTTAATTTATGGAATACTGTTGCTGAAGATGTTTTTTGGTGTGACCAAGTTTGCAAAACTGCTTGCCTTGAGTGAATAGGAATATTTCCTGGGATTTTTAGAGGAAAAATATGTGTCTGTGCTGTACCTACTCCCAGCTGTGTGACTGAGAGTGTGGCTGTGCAATATGGTCTTTCCTAGCTCCCAAGGCAGGTCTGTCTGAACTAGGAGCTCTTTCGAGTGTCCCCAAGAATCAGTAAAATGAAGTTTGACTTCGGCTTTGCTGGTTTCCTGTTTTGTTTTTGTTTTTTAATAATGACCTTAAATTCCAGAATCATAACTAAAATTATGAATTAACTGCAGAAGTAAAAGAGTTTGGTAAACCTAAGCAGTAATCTCTGAGTAGAATGGCAGAGATATTTTTCCCACTGCAGCAACAGGTTGCTCTAATTCCTCCCTGCTTGTTTTTTTTTTTTTTTTTGAAAGTACCATTTATATAGTCGGGCACCAGAGTAAAATGAAGTTGACGGAACTCTTTCCTTCCATTCCCTTCCCTCACCACACTACTCCAGAAGCAGCTTGATATTTCCAGTGGAAAATTTTGTACCCAAGACTGGTGATACAAATACAATATCAACTGATTTGGTTGCCTGGTATTTTACTCATAAGCTTCATAATTGTGCCTTCCTTACTGTACCTTTCCCACATACCTGAGGGTTTATGCTTTCTAGCATTGCAACCCTGGAAGAGTAAAGAGAGTCCACTGCCTGCAACGTGTCATTTCTGCAGCCACCAAAGAAATGCCAAGCATAAAGCAGATTGTGGTTGTGGCTTGTGCCTGTGACTGGGTTTGGGAATTGAGAGGTCTGAGAGTGCATATGTGGTCATGGGAAGATTATTGCGGGGTGTCTTCAGTGTGGGGACAGTGAAGTTGAGTTTTGAGATCTCACCCTGGGTTCTCACCATAGTTAGAACAAGTGCTCTGCACCACCTTCCTCAGGAGAGGGCGGCAGTGGAAGAGAGCATCAAAGAATACTGACATCCTGCAGCTGCTTTTTGGTCAGCCTCTGGAAACTTGGCTGAAAGAGGGAAAAGCTGAAGATAATTTTGTAAATGGTCTGGTGTTTCGTGCCTTCCTCTAAGAGCTGGGCATGAGATAATGCCTTGACTGGCAGCTGGGGAGTGCCAAGGCCCCACCCTCAGAAAACTGGGTTTCCTTGCAGCATCTCAAGTGTGGTGCCCAAGGCTGAAACACCTGAGGCCTCCAGCTGCTCGTGGGTCATCGGATGGGAGCCATCACGAGGGAAAAGGGACGTGGGGGATGCAGGGACTGAAACTTGCAAGCTGAGAGAGCCATCAGCTTCTGATTTCTACACCTTTGAAAGGGTTAATGCCGAGGTGCTCTATTGTATTAATGATGGTTGTCTCTTCACAGAGCCCGTTGGGCTCTTTCAGGGGCCTCTCAAAACAATGAGTGCAGTGAGGCTGTTCTGTCTAATTACTCCAAGACAGGGATGCTAAAGAGGAATTAATGACAGTTGACAAGTGCAATTAATAATTATAGCAAAGCTGGGAGTCATGCAGCAGGCAGATGACAATAACAGGGTAACTGTACATGACAGCTTTCATCCGTTCCCCCCCAGCCCCGCCCTGCCTGCTTCTTCTTTCCTTTGCCCTTTAATCTGAGCTCCTGCCTGAGATGGGTCCAGGCCCTGTGTGGACAAGGAAGGAGAAAGCTCCGAGATCTCATCACTTAGATCTGTCCAGTTTTTAACCTGCACCCTGGCCCCAGTCTCTCCTTCCTAAAGAAAATTAAATAAATAGGAAAAAAATTAAGAAAATTATCAACATCACCAACTTAGCTGCGCAGGCTTCTGTTAGCTTTCACGGTCAGGTGTTGACAAGGCTACTTAAAATTCATGTTGGGAGATTGGAAGGAGAAGGGGACAGGGAAAGGCAGCAGCAAGCTGGAGTTGAAGTGGGATTTCCATATCAAAGGCCAGGCCTTTGGCTCTGAATGGTAATTAAAGTACCCAGATTTCATCTCCTTGGTCAGCTCATGAAAAGGAAAAAAAAATTAGAGAGAGAATTTTTTCACTCCCTTTAGACTACAGTACAGCAAGCAGTAAATTAAATGAAAGTTGAGCTAAAAGGTGCCTAACGCTTCAATCTTTTGCATCTAATAGAATCTATGATGTTTTTAAAGCATTTATTCAGTTCACATCTTCATCTTGCTGTGATTATAAAGGATATCATGTCTGCTTACATTTATTGGGCACACATCTCGGCCTTCCCAGGGTTGTAAAAGGATTTCACTTTGCATTATGTTGCTGTTGTGTTACGGCCTTTCGGGTTTAAACAAAAAAAAGGGAGGGGGGAGAGTGGGAAAAGAAAGAAAAAAAGACACATTTCTATGTGATTTTTAGCTGGTCATTGCAGGAACCACTAACAGTGAGAACCAAATAAATGCAAATTTAATGAAGCATGGGGAACTAGTAATGAGATACAGCAGCCTCTCACCTTGAGGTTATTGGTTCAAACCAAGGCCACGGTGCTATTGAAAGTAGCCACAAACCAAGTGTCATGTGATAGTGCATGTGCGATGTTTTCACTTGGGTCCAGCTCCTAGTGGATACACAGTGATGAAATGGAAGCCCTGCTTACATTTGCTCCAGTCCCTCTTCAGGGCCAAGGACTGCAGGACTCTGTCCTCTCTAGGTTTCCTGCCCATGGAATGGGTCATCGTATTCAAGGGTCATGCTGTAACGTGTAGCATCTTGTCCTGAGCTCCTTGCTTGGCTGTCTTCCAGTTCTCCTGTAGACATGCAGTGGTCTTTGGAGCTATTGGTGTGGCCTTTCAGGATCACTGGGTGAGTGCAGAAAGCCTGGAAGCTTGGCCAATACCACTGGTGTCCTGTTGTGCTCTTCAGTTTCTCTTCTGGTCTGAGCTGGCCAAGCAGTCACTGAACAGCTCGGGCTCCTGCCTCAGAGTTTGCACCTCACTAAGTCCATGGTTGCATCCTCTCTGACTGAATGACCCGAGGAAAACTGAAGTTTAGCTCTTTTCAGTTCTGCTTCATAACTATGAAAGAACAAAGCCTTACTCAGGGCCAAAATGTGTACAATTAAAGGTAACCAGGCTGGGTCTCGCTTGCCTTGGGGGCTGGTCAGGTCACTGAAAATCTCTCTCCTGGCCTCACTGAATATTAGATCAGCTCCTTGAGCTGAAAACCTGAAGTTTAGCTGATTTGGTGCATTTTCGTATAGTTGCATCTCCATTATAGCAAATATGTGTCTTCTGACATAACCATTTTGGTGTGAGTCACTATAGGTGCGGGCAGTGCTGGTGGTGTCCAGTTTCTGTTAATGCAGCTGCTGTGATGGAAGGGGTAAAAACAGCTCCTTGAAGGAAAGCATGGAACAGTCAAGATTAAAATTTTAAAATGAAAGGAAGGAGGGAAACAAGGCAAATTATTGTTGCTGTAACAAAGAGCAGGAACTCAGAAATAAGCCAAACTAAGTCCTCACTGAATACAAAACCACCGAGAACTTCAAAGTCTTGCAAATCTAAGCTTGTATTCTAAATGCTGAGGTTATTTTTCTTCCTCCCCATTTTTCCCTCTTTCTCTTCCTTTCTTGCTCTTTTACTTCTTTCTTCCTCTCCAAGACATGCTCTCTTCCCTGCCTGCCCCCAGCTCAAGTGCATAATTTTCTGCTATTGTGTTTAAAAAAACTCTGCTGCAGGGGCCCTGAAATGAATAAAAATGTAATCCTCAATGTGCCCATTGTGCACTCTCATTTGTTTTTGCAGTATCGATTTATCAGCGGAGGGAAATTACTCGCTGGAAGAGAGGATGCCAGTCAGAATGACATTTATTTCATAGTACAAGGAGGCTCTCCAGCGTGTTTCCATGTAACCCAGATATTGAAGCTGTAAAAGGGCTTGTAACAAGGTTTAGTGCTATGATTAGATCGTGTGGAGCACCTTGCTTTCATAACAAGCACTTGGTGGGAGCCAAGGCCTCAGGTTATGGTCAACTTTTTTTATTCCCTCTTACCTTAACACAGAGTATTTGGCTTGCACCTCAAAATATTCCTATGCTCAAAACCCAGCCATGCCAACTAGTGAAAATCTTACTCAGTATTAATAAGGGTTTTGAGCTTTCATGTCCCTGAGTTGAAAAGAGAAAAAAAGATAAAATATTTACTTGTTAATCTTAATCTTACTTAGTATTTATAAGGGTTTTGAGCTTTCATATCCCTGAGTTGAAAAGAGAAAAAAAGATATTTACTTGTTAATCTTTTTAGCTTTGTGTTTCCTTGTGTTTCTAGCAAAATAACACTGTGATTTTAATTCATCAAAGCAAATCTTTTCCTCCAGTGACTGTAAACTATGGTTGCTCAAGGCAAACAATTACCTGTAAAAATTGAGCATATTCTTTATCCAAAACCTGTAAGAAATATACGAGTTGCAAATAAAGGTGGGACTCAGGAGGCTGAATCCTGGTCCTTGTGTTTGTGTTTGGCTGCTCTTGCTGCATAGTTTGTGCTGAGGGCTTTGCTGTGTTGATTCATGTCTGGGATCTGTTTAGCTCAGCAGCGCCTTTTCAACAGCATCAAAGGTCAAGTGGTTCAAAGACGGATTCACAAATCCCAGAATGGGTCTTGCTCCATGGCACTGCTTTTTAGCAGATGGATGTTGGCTTATTCTCCACAGTGTTTTATGTACCTTTGGACTTGTCCTGTTAGGAGGCATTCTTAAAACTCTTTAACAGACATGTCAAAACCTGTGTCTGGAAGTAAACTGGATTGTCAGCTCTTTCATTCTAACATGGGTATTGATAGCATATAATCTTCATTAATTTTGTGTGATTTTATTTACAGATATGGTAATGTTGCTAATTTTTATACATTTTATAGTGAGCCCTCCCTGACTCACCTGGTCATGAGCTTCGTTGGCATCATATAGTAGTGAGGTTGGGGGATGAAACCTGCCCCATGAGCTGGGAACTGGTGTTGGTGGGGAGCTCACCACTGCTGTCCATTGCAGGAGCGTGGGGCAAGAGGCAGTAGGAGGTATGGGAAGTTATGTCTATGCTGAAGATTGCTTGATGCTTTCCATTCTACAACTCTCTGTTCAGCTGTTCATATCTTTGCCAAATGATTTCAGCTTTGGCTGATATTTTCCATTTTGGGTGTATGCCTCAGACATTAAAGAAGAAAAATTAAAATAATTTTTCAGCCAAAATGGCTCAGCTGTCCCCAAGCTGAGAGAAAAAATAAGTTGTTTTGCTTTTATTAAAAATATTCTCAGTTTCTCAATGGAAAGCTCAGCTCCCAAGTTACAAGCCTCTGCAATGCTAAATTTGGTGTACCCAGTAGTAACTTTATTGAGTTTATTTGAGAATTAACCAGGTTTACCTAAACTGTGGAGTTTTTTTGCCGTGCTGTAAATGTCTCTGTTGCCTTCCTCTTTGGGTTGGCAGCTGGGGAGTAATGGTTAAGGTGAGCTTAGCTAGAACTGCTTAGTCCATCTGCCTCCATCTCTTCTTCTATTTTAAACAGAGCATAATGCTGTTGATAGAACTGCAATAAGAGCTCAGGCTGCGTTCAAGCCACAGAATGAACTGAGGACTTTGCTAGGTAGGCCTGACCTAAACTGAACTGTTTCTTTCGAGTCTAGATGAGCTATGTTATTTTCCTCCTGAAGTTCAGGTCAGAGAGAGAACAAAGGAGAAAGGGTAGTACTGAACTGTGAAAGAGAAATAAAATCGAGCAAATGTCTGGCCGAGGACAGCACTATTGCTTTTGGTAAAGTTGGGAGCATGCACAGAGATAGGTCTGATGGAACTTGTTGCAGCAGCAGGAGGTGACTCTTCCCTGCAGTGGTAGGTACCTCTTATTTGCTTGAGACATCCCCTTCTGTCAGCAGGCATTGAAGCTTTCAGGAGAGAATAAATGACAGGTTTCCTTTTTCTGCCTTGCTGAGATAGCAAATGGCTAATGCGAGGAAATAGGTGTGTTCATATGGGAAGAAAGAATTGGAACCTGTTAATACATGGACCTGAGGAAAGGAGATCTCAGCACACCAAAGACTGAAGATGATGTGAGACGGGTTGAGGTAGCTAGAAAACCATCTAGGCAACTATGATAGCCTGAATTCTTGAAGTCTTGTACATTTTAGGAGATACCTGTTCTGTCAATACATTAGATGATGGCAAGATTGACTGATTTTTACTTTTTCCCCCTTCCTCATACCCAAGTGGCTAGATTTAGAATGAAATATGGATTCCGATAAGATGATAAACGGAAAAAACTAAGTTTAAATGGTGTTATCTTAAAATAAATGCTTCAGTATCATACAGACTAAAGCTATTTCAGCATATGGAAATGTATGTGAAATCAATATACTACTATGTCACTTTTTGCGTCAGAATCGGCGTGTGTCTGTGCTGACAAAATGGCATGTATTACCTTTCCCCATCTGTTCAAAGCACATTTAGTAGTGCCTTGAAAAGCTTTTGCAAGTCATGGCAAAAATACACAACTGGATGGTGCAGTGTAGATAGAGCAGCAATCTAGTGAAGCCTCCTTAAACGGAAATTATTTTAATCCTTTTTAGGCAAGAAATTACTTTTCAACAAAAAACGGTTCTAGCATAAAAGTATAGTAACATTTACCAGTCATATCCACGTTAAACATTTCTTGCCAACACTATATCAGAAAATATCTTTCAACACAAAGTAAATCCAAAATAAATTAGTTCAGTTAAAGTTATTCCAGATTTCATTGTTATTTTTTAACTAACATCCTCCAGGCTGTCTCCAAACTTTGCATGGAAAATAATTCACGTAGAAGTTTCTTCCCACTTGCATATTCCAGCCTAGAGGAGCTGAAAATTTGCAGAGATCACCAGTAAAATAGTACCATTAATTCCCACGCAGTAGTACTTCAGTACTTCAAATGTAATTTTCTTTGTAATTGTTGAATTTTTACTGGCTTTTTAGCAGAGCTTCCATGATTTGTAATAAAACCACACCACTTTCACAAGTGCAGGTAACCATACTCATCTTACAACACGTGTAGTTGTCCATCTGTATGACTTTAGTGATGATCTTACATAATTTTCTTTCAAGAAGTATCTTTTGCTCATAGATATACAGAAGTCCAACAGGCAACTTGCTGTCTATATACTTTCCTAAAATACATGACTCTCCCTACATGCCCCAGGTGATTGCCATTTCTAAGGCAGAGTGGCCTCGATCTTTTAGGCAACTTTCAGGACCACACAATTTGAGTTTTTTATCTTTAGTTTCCTCTGTGTAACCGATTATAATTCCATCCAACAAGTCATAGCTTTTCTCTAGGAAAACTCCTTGTAAATCTAGATGCACAACAGCTGGTAGTATGAGGTCATCATGTCCATCTGCACAACAAGAGGGAACTGTAGATAGGCAGAAGCAAGTGCCTGAAGTGAGAGCTGGCGGAGTTCAAACTTGACCCTTCATTTATGGAGAGGGTGGGTTGGTTGGTTAATAGGCTGAAAGGCTGTAGAGGTTTTGTGGAGCAAAAACATCAGGTACTACGTGGATAAATGCTTGTGGAATAACTGTTCTTGTTTCTGTGGCACCTGGTCAAGGACTAGGAGAAAGTGATGGAAGTGCAAGGGGGTAAACTATTTGTGGAAGGTTTCTTTTCAAAACTACAATGTAATTTGAGAACCTCCAAACTATTAACAGAGATGGGGCCAACAGTAATCAGAGGAATAGACATCTAATCCAGTCCTTCCTTCAGCCTTAGAACTGACCTTGCTAATTTTCTGCATCAAAACTAATAAAATTAGAAGTTTTATAATGGTGCAAATTGGTAGTAGTTATTATTGTGACTTTTATCTTCTTATTCTTTGCTTATTATAATGTTATATTTGGAAAGTGAAACGAGCCAAACGCAATGGAAAGACCTTCCCTTTGAAGCAAAATTAGAACCACTAGTTGGAAAACCTAGCACTGTGATGTTTGTTCATCTCCTCACCATTGCTGAATTTTTGCTTTCGCTTGCAAGTGTGAACCATCAGATTAGACGCTTCCAAGGGCTCATTCACTGCGAGGTTTTGCAGGTGATTTCAGTTTAATACAACCAGATAATTGTAGCCCTGGGGCTTGGCTAGGTTATAAAGCTGCTAATCCAGACAATATTATCCAATCACATGTTGTGCTTATATGAGAGACCTTTGCCTTTAATAGTCTCTCCCTGTGCCTGTAAGTAGTAGGTTTGGTTTGTTTTTTGTTGCGGATTTTTTTTTGTTTGATTTGTTTTCCTGTTTTGTTTTTTCTCAGCAGTCCTATAAAACTCAGACTTAGGGAAGGATTAAGCTCCTGAACAAGTCACTGGAGTTATTCAGCACTCTGATATATATACCCCATACATGAAATACACATACATCATAGATCAGCTGGCTTGCAATGCTGAAGTGTAAGTTCACCTCCGCATTTAAGAGAGGGTAAGGTGGTGGGCATTGACAACTCTGAAAACTGAAGTCTATATTTAGTTCTAGGCCCACATGTAGCTGAAGCAAATGTATGGCAATGTTTTATAAGCAGTACTGTCAAGTAGTCAGAAAACACATATTTTTGTTTTTAAAAAATTTGTATATTTGTCAAAACAAACTTTTCATGGCAATGCACTGGTTTGAAAGCTTTTGGGGGAAGAGAAAGGCAGGTGAAATCACAAGTCAGCCTGAAATGTGAACATTTCTCGTTTGGCAATGATGTTTTCTCACCTCTAATGTTATTTACATTATTGAGTTTCAAGAGGGGCAGTTCTTGCAAGTTGCTCATTCAACTTTTTGACACATGAAATGTTGATATGGGTCATATCAAGTTGTAGATGCCCCATCCCTGGCAGTGTTCAAGGCCAGGCTCGATGGAGCCTTGAGCAACCTGGTCTGGTGGGTGGCATCCATGCCCATGGTGGAGGGGTGGAACGAGATGATCTTTAAGGTCCTTTCCAACTCAAGTCATTCCATGATTCTATGTAAAAACTTGGATGAAAACTCAGGCCTGTCCATCGCCTGTGCCTTGGGAAAATAAAGCACACTGTTCTGCTTTTATAGCACTGCTTTGGCTCAAGATACCAAGTGGAAGGAGGGGCCCTTTTCTGAGCCAGCCAGCAAAAGGTACTCCTTGGGTCTGCGGGAGCTGTTGTGGCTGGAATAAATAACTTGGAAACTGGGAGTAACACTGGTAAGACTTGCATCCTAGTGATTTGTCCCGTTGCAGATGGGAAGAGTTCTTTGTACTGCCAATTTCATAAGGTGTGATTGCTTCCACTTACAGGGAAATGAGCGTCAGGCCCAAGAGTGTGTCTTGAGAGAAAACGTGTAGCCTGGTTGTGCAGGTCCATATGCTGAGGAGCAAGACAGAGTCCTTAAGAATAGGAATGCTGGGCTTTGTTTTTTTTATGGAAAAGCTGAGTGAACCATCATTCTCTTCTGTATTGTAGTACTGTTTGTTGACTTACAGGTAATTTCCAACTCCTTATCAACAAGTCTTTGTAAAAGACAAACTAGCAGAATGAAAGGAATTGATCACGATGAATCCATTCACACTTGTCCTCCCTGGGGAAAAAGAAATATAGCTGCCAACTAGAGCTGTGCCTCTCACTTGAGCCTGTGCTGGTGCCTGTTTTACCATGCTCTGAGCTGAGTGAACTTGCTGAACTTAAGCCCTTGATCAAGCATCAAGCCTATTCCCCTTCCTCCTGCTTCCAGAATAAACTGTATCATAGAGCACCTGTTTCAAAATGGGCTGCATGAGGGTGCTGTTTTCTCAAAAAAATCATAATAGCAGCAGAGAGTTACTGGAGTGTAGAAGTCAAGTCAGTTAGCTTTTTTGGACTACGTTTCTGCTTGAACTAACTTCAGGGATTGTGCAGTTCTACAGTCTTTGGATATCTGTTTTGATAATTTTTTAGAGAAGAGACCTCCAAGTGATTTCTCCATAAAATTTTTGTTAAACATGTTTCCTTTTAAAAAAAATAATTTAATTTCAGGCGGTTGTGATAAAGTCTACAGTGTTCATTGTGATACGGTCTGGCTCTGATTTTTCAAAGGTTTGGCAAGTTCACATGTTAGCTTGCGCATCTGAATAGTCTCTCTAACTTCAGCAAGACTGTTGACATGTGCAGAGTTACAGGCTTGCTGAAGTCTCTGCAAGATGCCAGCCCTAGATGTTATACTGGGGAAGACTAATGTCAAATGTGTAATTAAAAAGGTTCAGGACAGGCAGATTTCTGAGCATGTGCAGTATCCTTTTAGTGAACCTCAGGATCTCAACTGGTTTTGGTGAAAAACACAGAAAGCAATTAGCTTGCATCTTAGAGGCTAATAATAACAGAACTTTTTCTCAGATTTTGTGATGGGATGATTTCCTCTCAGTCATATAAGCCAGATGAATTAGTAAAACAGATTTTTTTTAAAGCACTTATTCTATTGCAGTCGTTTTACTGTCAGAAGTGCATAAAAGCAAAGAATTTGCAACCTAGACTCTGTTACTTCGCACTTTAGACCTTTTTATCAGGATAATCTCATGTATTGGTGCCGCGTTAGAGCAGTTTTTCCTTTGGAGCTACAATCTTGTGTGTTCTGCTTGAGATCCGAGCATATTTCATAAACTCATAAACTGAGTCCTCTTTATTCTCTTTTTTAAAGATTAAATTGGAAAAAATTTCTTCCATTTCAAGAGTAAAATTCCAAACAGATCTGCCTGGGTAAACAAGATAATCAAGATTTGGTTCTACATTAGGCAGCAAAGGGTGGTGATGCTCACTCCTGAAATGGATGATGCCTGTTTTCCCGCCACATACAGCAGTTGTAAGCTGTTTTACCACCAACTGCCTTCTTTAATGTGCTTCAACTCTGATCCAAAGTGACCTCCTTGCAGCTGCACCAAATATCCAATCCCTACTATGGCTCAGTCTTTGTGCTCTCACTGAGCATCGCCAGAGACTCAGCAATGCAACAAGACTGGAGAAAATTGTGCCTGCATACACAAAAACCTCAGTTGCCTGCATGGACAAGTCCAGTAGCTCTAAAGGGTCGTAGTGGCAATGCCTTCCAGGTAATGAGAAGAAATCCTTGAGGGAAGAAGCAAGAGCTGCTGGAAGACAGAAGAATGAAAGAGCATGAGATGCTCTCCTAGTTGTAGTTCAGTTTAGTTAGGGTTGAGTGATGTGTAGGCAATGCTGGGGAATGATGCTGGTTATGTGAAAACTCAGCGATCTGGCAGAGGGATGAGATGGTTTTGGAAAAAACATCACTTTCCTCTCTGGAAATACAGCTGGGTTTATAACATATCAAACCGGATATGAAATCCTCCAACCTTCCATTCACCTTTTATTTCCCATCTCTCAAATTAGCTGATGTAGGACAGTGCTGAGACACTAGGTATGGTATCAAAGGATGATCCCTCATTGTCCTCTGCGCTTATTCTGTGGTGAGTCAAGCTTGGTGCTCCAGACTGAATGTCAGGGAAGTTTTCTGTGCCTCTCTCCTACATGGCAAAACACGCCTGATGTGTAGTGGGCTTTTTAACTTTTGCTTTGACCTTGTTAACTGTAAGCCTACAAGGCCTTGTCTCTCTTGCTGAACTGTGAAACACATGCTGATCCTTCTGAACAGGTAGCCCAGAGACCAAATGTTTATGCCACTTAGTTTTAAAATGTGTGTAATAGTATTATTGGCTCTTACTTTTGAAAAAGACTGACACATCCACCAACATTCTTCTGAGCAACAAGAAAATAGTCTAAATGCTTCATCCTCACCTGGGGCTCTTGTTCACGTTCCCATTCCCTATCAAAAGCAGTCATGTGCAGAATACAGACTGAAACCATTGCTGCCCAAGGCCACTGTTTAGGCTGAGAATAAATCTGGTCAGCTGCAGACTTTCAGTTTTCAGTGGAGCCTCTGTTTCTTCTGCTCCTTTTCCAAAAGAGATAAAAGCCCAGCAAACCTTCACAAAGCACCTACCAGGAGAATTATGCTGTTTCTTTTAGCTTCTCATGCTGCATCCATCATTCTACTCTCTGAGGTCTGGTGGTTTTGTATGTGAAGCTGCAGAGTCTTAATGCGGGGCTCTTCTTGCACAGTGTGACTTCTCTGTGCCTTGTTCTCCAGGCTTTCAGTGGAAATGCAGTGCTGCATTGCATCCTGGGGTTTAGGCTTCAAGAAAATGGCCATCTGACAAAGCTTACTATTTTTTTTTCTTAAATGCAAAACAAGGTGAAGAATCTTTTGGTACTCAAGCCAGCCACTCAGGCTTATGATGCCAGCTCAGGTCTCTTAGCATATCCTGTCTTGCATCTGGTTGCCTTTGCGGTAAGATCCCAGTCTGGTGCCATGCCCTATGCCTGAGAGATAGGCACAGTTCACCCATAGCTAGATTTTCAGCTTGGAGAAGTTGGGGGCAGTATTTATCTGTGGAACTGACGAAGAAGCTGGCTACTAGTATAGTGCTCTGCCTGGCCCTCTTAGCCTTGCTGTGAGGGCAGTTCATTAGCTCAGAGTGAGTGCTTTGGAAGCATGATGAAGTGAGGCTGAGTATCTCTGCACAGCACTCTTTGGCTGTGGATCTCCACCCTGAGACTCCCTCCTTTGATCTGGGGGCACTGGAGGAAGCCCATTAAACCTGGCCCTTCTGTTGCTGCAGCGCTTGCTGTCACCTCACCTGGTGTCCCTGTCTTAGTGCCCTCCCTTACCCTGATCTACCCTACCTGGAGCTCTTTTAAAGGATAATAGCCTGCATGGAAGTGGGTTCACAGGTTGGAGAAGGGTAACCTTTTGCTCATCTCTGCCTGTCTCTTTTGAGTGGCTTTGAAGAGGGAAGATCTCTCCTCCTTCCCCACTGCCCCTCTGCCCCAGCTCCTTCTCCTTCCTGCCTGGGAGTAAACAGTAGATGTTACATGTATTAACACTGCACTCTAACACAATGCTCCTGGGCGTGCTCTGTGTGCAAGTCCCTGGCAGCCGTAAATTAATTAAAAGTAGACAGAAACCCTAGGAAAAAAGCAAGTTCCCTTCCCCCTTTCCCCCTGCCCCTCTTTTCCTTTCTCTCTCTGTGGGTAAATAGCTAATTCCTTTGTTCCTTGCTGCACTATTTCATTTCTGCCATCATTGTCCTCATTGTTCTCTGAAACAGGAGGGGTCTGGGCCAGGAGCAGCCAAGGTCTTGGCTAATGACGGGAAGTCTTTAAAGTTTGCGCTGCATTTCATCTTCTCTGTGGGAGTTTTAGGACGCATCCAGTGTTTGATCCCCACCGTGCAACTTTGCTTCTAGTTAATTAACAGATCCCCATTACACTCTCTCATCTGCAAGCACATGGGAGGCCTATCAGGAGGTAATTCAAGGCCAATCTGAGTGATGGCAGAAATTAGAGAAAACGGTTGTTTTAGGGTTCTAACATTCAGGAATAAAGCTCTCCCTTTGCAGAGGCGCCCTGTAAATTTGGGCTTGTTTTGTTGTATCATTTTAAGTTTTTAAGTGATATCCTATGCAATCAGATTTGATTTGGGGGCTTGCTTTTTTTCAGGAAGAGTAGATGAGAAAGCAGTTTATTTGTTTTGCTACTGCTTTGCTGCGCTGGCAGCCTGCATGGTGTATGGTTTTGAGGGCCAGCTGAAACGAAACCGCGGTGTTATTAGCAAGATGTTTTCACCTTCCTTTCATTCCCAGCTTCCCCATTCCCACCAAGCCTATTATACAGGTTACAAGTATCTTATGGCAAGTTTTTTATTGTCGAGTAAAACCACCACAGGCCTCCCAGCTGCAGAGCTTTGTCAGGCTTTCAGCTAAATACTCCATCTCTCAGGAGTGCAACCTTCTGTCGACTTTGAATGTTTAGAGTTGTCTGATATTTCCCCCCTTCTTTCCTCTTCCCCACCCTATGAGCAATGACCCCCTTTAACTAACGAATTAGGAACTGCTCCTGCAGTTGCAATTCTCAGTTCAGCACTTGGCAATGAGAACCAAACCAGGGCTATTTAGTGCAGCGTTAAATGGCCCACCACATTAGCCCCCTGGCATGCGAAGCTATTAGGTTGTTTTACTGTTGTTAAAGTTACATTTGTTAGGTGGAGTTGCTGCTCCAACAGAAACTTGGTAATGTGGAAAGATGCAGACAGCCCAGAGTCTTGTGGCTACAGAGTCTGAAGTTTCCCCCTCTCTCCATGAGGTTATTACAGAGGAAAGTTTTTAGCTTTGGGATCGAGTGATCTCGATTGACCATGATGCTGTGGCAGGGAGTAATCAAATCATGAGCTGTTGCTTACCTGTTCCTCCATCAGCTCCCTGCAGCAGGGTGCAGTATTCTCAGGGAGGCTCTGGCACTTTGGGAGTTCCAGGTAGGATGACATTTTGCAGGCTATATCCTTGGTGTGATGGGCCACTGTTGGTACCCTCATCTGGCTCCTTGCCATATCTCAAGTGAAGAGCAAGGTGTGGGGGTGTTCTCAGATTGCAGATGTTGGGCTGATGTGAGGACCTCTGAATGACTGCATAGAGTTTCCCCAGAGATTCCTCTAGCCTGTGCACTGCAATAAAGCATAGCCTAAGAAATGGGTTTTTCTTAGAAATGCTCCAGACCTCCCTCAAAACAGGTGCTCACAGACGATGGATTCACCATTTTCTGTTCTGAGTGAAAAAGGTGTATTATTTTGATCGTGTCACCAGGGCTGCCTGGAAGACCCTGAACGCAATTCCTGTAGCTGGAGAGGACACAACACATTGAGAGGTGGGATTCATCCTTGGCGGTGAACTCAGCATGCAAGTGTAGAAAATAAACTAGAAGGTACATGCACCTTTGGTTCAGTACTGCATGCTTGACCATCCAGTGCCCAGTCTTGGTCTTGGTCTAAAAAAGTATGTATTGTTCCTTATTTAAAGAATCTTTTGTTTTACATTCCAAATGAATACTAACTAAAAACCTTTGAAAAATATGCATATATATATATCTACACACATAAATAATGCCATGTGTTACAGCAACATGCACAGGGGAAAGAAACCCCAAACAGGAAGGACATCAAAGGGAATGATCTAGTATTTAAGCCTCAAGTACTAGTTTCAATCCCAACAGGGTCGGCAAAGCCTTCAGCATTCCTGATTTCCTTCTAGCTCACCAAAGGCTTCCTGGACACGAGGTGAAGGAGTGACATTCTTTGGCCCCACATAGGGATCGATGTTCTGTGTAGCCAACTGTGGATCGCAGGAGTTTGGTCACCTTCCTGAGTGATTGCAGGGATTTGCATCCCATCTTCCTGCAGCAGCAATATCTTTCCATTGCTGGATACAGAGATATTACACAGCACTGTCTGATTCTCTGTGGTGGGAGGGGGGATGGATGCACTGATGCGAATTGTGGCTGCTTTATTTGATTTAAGCGTAATGAAATGGGCAGCACATTCACAGCTAAGGCACCCTGTTGCTGACGTGACTGGGGTAGACAGGGTCCTCAGCTGCTAAGCAGGGATGCTTGGATGTGCCACAGGGTTTCAGAGAGAATCCCCCTGCAAAAGGAAGTGTGTGCCAGTATTGTAGAGTGCCTGTGCCAGCCAGCTTGCAGGGTTGATTTGGCATTTGGCGTATTGGTAGCGGCTGCCAGTGTGTGTGGTGGAAGAGAAGGGAATAGACAAGAAAAACACAGGGGTTTAAAATAAAAATGTAAAATTATTTGCTTTGTGCCATATGGACTTCAATATTTTGACAAAACTAAGGCCAAAATTAATCATGCCAGGTTAGAGTTTTAGTTCAAAAACATATGTCTAACTGTCCCCCTGAGTGTGTGTTTGAGTTACCATTTTCCTACAGGAAAACCTTAACCTTTTCACTTTCTCATTCTCTGTACCACTGTCAATTGCTCCACCCAGATAAACTTTTCCTATTGTGTGAAAGTTTAAAAGTTCTGCTTTTTTTGGTAGTTTCTTGGTTACATGTCAAAGGTTTTGTTGATTTCCTTTTAAAAATTTTGTTTGGAAGAGTTTATTTTCTTTTTCTTTTCATGGAACTAAATGTGCTTTAACAAAAGCTATCTTGTGAGTGGACTGGACTGTTTTGTCAAAAAGAAAGGGGGAAAGGATGAGAGGATGAAGAAGTAGTAACCAGGGCTGCTAGTAATGGTTGGAGAGTCCTTATATGAATATGTGAAAAGTGGGAGACTATGGTGCCATTCCTGCTTGTCCTGACTGTGGTGCTGTCCCCACTGCACCTTTAGCAGGGATTTTAAAATCTGAGATTCAAGTTTAAAAATACAGAATGTGGCCAATTTGTGTATTTTCATTTATAAAGGAACCATTCTGCATGTCTACAGCTGTATGACCTTTTACACAAGTAAACCCCCAAATAGTTCACTATGATTTTCTCATCAAGTACCCAGCATCTTGCTGTACCCAAGCATGTTATTCAGACTTGCCCTGCATTAGGTCATTATTGGGCAAGCTTGGCTGTGCATTGAATATTGTTCTGCACTAGTTCCTGTTGTGGCACTTTGCTTCATCACGAAAATGCCATATGGAGTCTAGCTTAATCCACTTCAAAAGCAAAGCTAAACCATACAAAGGCACTCCTGGAAAGGAATAAGGAATATGGAGTGGGGCTGTTCTGTATCACTTTTTCAGGGCTGGTTTGTTACATACACAAGTCCCCAGGATGATAGCAAATCTTAAAAGATCCAGTTTTTATAGAGTTCAGGTGTGATTGAATTCAACATTTTTGTTCATCCCACTATAGAGATACGAGATGGATATGAAATTTAAATATAGATCTCTATCTTTTTAAAGTTTGGAAATGTTCAGAGGCAGGATTTTGGCAATCTTTAATTCATGTGAATGTAAGCAATACTATGACTATCTGAGGACAGTAAATATATCTCTATCTGCGATTGATCTCAAGATCAGCCTATCTATTATCATAACGCCCTTTCTTTGAGAGTGGGAGGAGGTGGGTGGAAATTTGAAAGAACAAATTTAAGCAACTGGTTTCCTTTCAGTTTTAAAGCCAAATAGTGAGAGAAGCATAAAAGAACCCCAGTTTGGATGATAAAGAAACATTGCTTTGAAGTCCTAACTAAATTGTGTTTCTTGTTCTCTGCTGTCGCCTGTAAGACTCAAAGAAAATTGGAAAAGCAATGATTAGTATATAATAATGTATGTTCAAATAGCTTATGGTATTATGAAAACAAAAATTCAAAAGGCCAATATACTGACAGTTAAAATCTGTCTAAGGGGCACTAGGAGGGAACCTTCACAAAAACAATACGCTGATTGCATGCAGCTACCCTGCCGAGTCAAATCTTAAATAAATTATACATACATAGCTGTACTGGAGCTGAGAAATGAAGCAGTTTAAAATGTTCCTGGTTCTGTGCTTTAGGCAAAGCCTGTATCCACTCTGTGTCCTTAATGCATCAGACATTTGGTCGGTTGGATTGGGTTCCCTGCCACAGTGACTGGGCACTGCTGGGTACTTCAGAGGCCAGTGGAAAAATCCAGCTTTGTGCTAGATCAGATATAGGAAGAAGTGTGGGTGATAAACAATCTCTCTTGGTTCTTTTATAAGGATTCCCTTTCAACTGCAGCACACTACGCCCCCCCAGTCCCCTCCACCCACTTGTAAGAAATCCTGATGAAGTACTGAAATCTTGCATATTTGGGTAGTTTTTTTACCACAGAAACATATGTACACATCCAAAAATTCAGTTCCTAAGCAGCAGAAGTTCTTCAGAAATTTGGGTCAAATCTGATAAGTAATTTCAGCCAAAATAAAGATTAAAATAAAATTCAAAACATCAAAATTATTCATTTCAATACATGTGAAACCAAGTATTTTGATTTCTTGGGATTTCCAAGTAGACTCATTAACTGTACAGCCTAGTGATGGGGTCTGCTCACAGGCACATAGGAGGTCCATGGTCTTATCCTCTTTCTTCCAAAATTGAAGAAAGGTCTTGGATTAAATTTGTCCTCATCTCACATTCCATTCTTAGTCCATCTATCATGCTTACACCTTCATGGAGGGAGAAATAGAATTATTCTGTAGGTGTGTGACCAGGCCATTCTGTGTGAAAACAGGTAAATGGGGTCCCCTCCTTATTCCAGGGAATATCCAAGTGCCTATGTGGTGCTTTGGCTGAAACAATTGATAATGAGATCCTGATGTACCTCTGGTTAAGGCAGACGTTAGGATAAAGGTGGACACACCTATACTTGTTCTTAATTTAAGTTCAGGTCCTCCTGATCTTAGTGAATCCTTGACTCCATAAGGGACGATGGTAAGGAGGGTTTGGGAGCAGCATATTGTTCCCAGCATCTACTCCTAATCTTTTGGCAGCACCTTCTTTTGCCTGTCAAAAGTATCCGTAAACCACAGTTACTTGTACAATTCCCCTTTCAACAGTGGAAACTCAGGTTTGGACCTAAGCTAGCAGAAATGACTCAGCAGAGTTTAATGAACATTAACAGACTTTGCTCAGGTTTTGTGAGTTTCTTAGGATCAAATCATGCTTCTTAAACATTGACTAAATCCACATTAAACAAAAACGAACAAAGAAAATTTCACCTTCTACTCAGGAGGTAATCCAGTTTTTATCTTTGACTAACAGAATCAAACAAATTGGTAATTTTAAGCCTAGCATAAGGAGACGTAAGCAAAACATGCTGCTGCTCTAAGTGTACTGTCATAAAATTCTTGCTTGTTCTACCAAAATCCTTTTCCAAAGTTTCACAGTTAAATCACAGTGAATAAGAGCAAAATTTGGCCCACGCTTTTGGCATAGTATTGATTGGTTGCTATCTTTTCATCAGTTTCATTTGCCAGAATAGATGCACTTTGAACATATTTTAAAAAGTATATTTCGATGTTACTTGGCCACAAACAGAGGCTAATGTGTCCAGCTTTCAGACAGCTTATTACCATTCGAATACTCTGTAGGTAAATTATATTAAAAGAAAAAAAGACATTTCGGCTTCTGACTCATTCTAAATGGAGACTTATCTCTAAGTAATCAAAATTGCTTTGGTTGTGCATAGCAGCATTAAAAGCCTTGTCCACTAATTGAGTGAAGCGGCTCCAGTGAAGCAGCCTTGCCCCCTCATTATGTGATCTTGCAAGTGCTGTTTGTCATCGTCGCTTGCTGGTCTCAATCTAACTATACTGCTGGTGCAAATTAATGATAATTCCTTATGACAGGCTGTGTCCTTCAAGTGAAACCACAATATGGATCTTGTGCCACCCCTGCCCTTCTCTCATTTCCTCCCCACACCTACCAGATCCTGATTCCCCACCTCAAGTATCACCTCTGACTTAGCCTTCCAGCTCCTCGCATCTAAGTGGTGTGTTAGGGTGTGTTATGTCTTGACTGATGGGTAACACCCCATGCTCTTCTGCTGACATGTCATAGAGAGACATGTGTCAAACAAAAGGCAGCATTTTCTGGCAGCTTAGGCGGTCTTGGTGCTGATGGAGGACTTTGTACGTCAGGAGGAATCTGTGCGTGCACACGGATGTCATCATCCCCCACCTTCTGCAGCTGAAGAACTACCAACAGCAGGCTCCAGCAAGGGGGAGAGATCAGTGGGTAACACTTTAAAATCAGGTAGCTAATATATACAGGAGTTCTGATGTGTGACTGCTGTTCTTTTACACACATTGGGGTTTATTAATTTATTAAATTTTTACTTCCATCCTGACTTCAAGGAATGGCATTAAGAACAGAAGCGTTAGTTGGGTGCTCAAAACCCAACAAATCCATACCTTGCTTTTCCTCAGGTTTGTCACTTTGCAGCAGATGCTGATGCTCCTTTTAATAATAATCATTACTTCTCATCTTTTGGTTATGCTGTCCTTTTAAATTACAAACTGTGCTGTGAGGGCTGTCTATGACTGTGCGTGTACAGAGTTCCTACAAGGGAGCCCTGATTTCAGCTGGGGCTTCTGTCCCAGATTCTCAGCTGGTGGAAGTTGGCTGAGGGCCACCGAGGTCATTAAGTGTTTGTGAAGGGTCTGTGGCATATCATTGTTATTTGCATTGCTGGAGAGCATGATCTTCAGCCAGTGTGATCTTATGCCATACTTTCAAGGAATTAATGTCCAGTTCTCAAGGATATCAAGATTTTTCTCACTTCAATTATTTTAATTTAAAAATGAAAATGAGAAGTTTTTACCTGAAAACTGAGTACTTTTTTTTTCTTTTTATTATCAGCTTAGAAATAAAATATTTGTACTTCTGAGGGGAGAAATTTAAGTTATTTTCTGAAGATGTGGTTTTTAGTAAATTTTTCATTTAAAAATCAACTCCCTAATTTCTCAATTTAAAAAGAAAATATTTTAGGGAGGAAGAAAGAAAAGGAGGGGAAATTCAAATCAAATCTCATATTTTTATTTTTTTTAATAGTTCAGAGGAATCCAGAACAGATTAAAATTAAGGTTATGTCTCCAGGTGCATCCTAGCTACTGTTAGGCATGTTTCTGAGGTCACTGGATTTTGAACATTGTCCTCTGAGCCTGCCTTTGTAGCCAGCACATCGACACACTTTTCAGCAAAAGTACTTCAGCCCTCACTGTGTTTTTATGACCTGCAGGGAAGTCTGTCCTTCTCAGCCAGAGGGATCTTGTGCAAACTGTGTTCTTAACCTGTGCAGTTGAGTTTGAGTTGATTTAGTCATCACTTGCCAACACATCATCGACTTTGTAATTAATTTTTTTTACTGATGCTGAAAGTTCCGCAGGATGATCTATTATCATTGAAATATAATGTAGACCTGTCTACAACGCTATTAATCAGTAACAAGGTTAATGCCATTACCCCCATTCCACAGATGAGAAACCTGAAGCAGGGGAAAGGACTTGGCAGAGGTCAGCCAGGAAAGATGTGACCCTCCCCAGTCTTGTGGTATTTATTAAGAGAGAACAAAAGCAAGGTTTTTCCTTAACCTTATGTCCTGGAGTCATGTTTTCATAAGTTGGACTTTCAGCTAAATTACTTCTTTGCCCTGTGGATTCGAAGCTTGGAGATGTGATTTCTAGCAGTTCAAAGTCAAGGAAATAATCTTCTACAAGAGTTTCTGTGTAAAATGCCACCATACCTTCTTGCTAATTGCATGATTTTGGCACTTTGAAGTATGCATGACGACAGCACTTTCAGAATCTACAGCCTCCTAAAATGTCTGCCATGGCTGTGTCGACTATTTCATGCACAAGGCTAAGGGTAAATGTTTTGGAGGCCGTGTCCCTGTGGATATATCATAAAAGAGGATTTCAGAACTTCTGACTGCAGAGAGGAAAGGTCACTTGCCACTTTCGTGTTCCACATTACATCGAATTGACAGGAACAACACTGAGTTACCTGCTTTAGTGGATGCTCAGAGGCCTCTATGCCATGTTGAAATAATTCCTTAGCCATGCAGCGTATATGTAGGTGGTGATCCAGCCAAAATGACTGTTAGAGGTGCTGCAGGATCAATACTAGAGGTGCAGATGAATATTCTCTCAAATGATTGGGGGAAACAAATCCTATTTTTCCTTCTTCAGAAGGGTAGAATTGTCAAGATATTTAACTCTCTGTCAAGCGTCTTACCACGTCTCCATTGAAAGCAACAACAGAAGTCCTAACTGATTTCAGTACTGCAGGATCACACTCCAGGTGTTGCAGGGCACTTGCATTGTCAATGTGAAGAACTTTGGGTTCTTTGAACTGGGGAAAAATATATTTCATTTAGATTATATATAATAATTTTTTATTAGAGATTTAACTTGGTTAAGTATAATCAGGTAGCTATTGTATAATTTAAATGGCCAGTGATTGTTATTTGATAATAACAACTTACATTTATATAGTGCTATATATCCCAAAGGGATCCCAGAGGACTTTAAAGACTAAAGAATAAAATACACAACAAAGTAAACATTAATTACAATTACAGCATTAGTAGAAAATATGAGGATATTAAAAATCTGGTGGTCTGTGGCTTGCTTCTGCTCTCATTTGAATTCATTAGCCAAGCTCACCCAGAGTGTTAATGGATTATTAGTCATTCTGCCATATCTGATTTAAGAAATTTTCTCTATGAGCATTGTAGTGAGAGCAAAAGAGGGTAGAAAATGGTGAAAATGCCCTTCTAGAGCTTCACTCACTCTGGCCATTTAAGTGGGATGTTATTTTTGAACTCTTTTGAGCTACTTGAATTAATCCCACTCTTCTTTGGGTAGTGGTTTCAGTGTTGCGCTCTCTGAGGCTTGTTCCCCTTAGATGGGAAACAGGTTATCTTTCAAATGCCACATGCCTACAACATCAGAGTGGGAAGTCATATAGTGCTGTGTACAACCAGTTCATTTTTTCATATATAGTTCTGGAAATAGTTTAAACTTCAACCTTGCTATGGTAATTTTCGGCTTTCCCATGTTAACACCTCACTGAGGCGAGTGGAGCAGATTATGCTTCTTGAGCATCTCTTCCAGGCTTTTGTAGGTTCAAGTTCAAATTTCTTCAAGTGCTTGACAACCTTTTTGTGAACCAGCTGCCCAGGGAAGTATTGGAGTCTCCATCTACTAAGGTATTTAAAAGATGTGTAGACATGGCACTTAAGGATGCTGTTTTGTGGTGGGCTTAGCAGTATTAGACCATTGAGTCCAAACAGGAAACTTAAGGGTCTTTTCCAACCTAAATCATTCTATGATTCCAGCTTTGTAGTTTCTCTCCTTAAGTGCATATTGTCAATGCTGGGAAAAAAAAAAAAAAGATGAAAGCTTGAGGGATGTTAATGTCTTCTACTGTAGCAACTCAGAGAAGTTTGCCCTGAAACTGCAGGTGGGGACTGGGAAACCTACTGCAGCTGGCACTGCATGGACACGTTGCATGAAGACAGGCCCTGCCTTCAGAGGGTACTATAAAGGGCTTGAAAGACATAAACCCGAGAATACAGAATTGTTTGGAAGGGGAATCACTAAAGTGATGGGGTTATTTTCAGAGTAAATTCTTGCTGACCTCAAAATACAGCCAGGAAGACAGATGCTATTTCTCTGGATAGGTACTACAGGTGACATGCTTTGTATTGTTTCTTTTTTAATATATAACAAATTCCAGCCTAATTCTGAAAGATTTCCAGGACCCCCTGAAATTCTCCTGAATTATAAAGTGTTTTCAACTATTGACACCTGAAGATAAAGAAACATTGCTATTAAACATAAATGTGGGGATATCCAAAAGGATGTGTATTAAATCATCCAAAACAATGTTTTTTCACTGGTTTGCAAGAGTCCTTGTCCATTGAGACAATTTTCAGTTTCTGATAATATTAATTTTCCCTGCCTTTTGTCCACAACACATGAAAACATTCTGCTTCAAATAATTTAGTCTTAAAACCGTAGTTCTTTCTTCGTCTTGGAGCTTTTCTTTAGTTTCTGTTTTAACACTCATAATCACTGTGTGAAACTTGATTGCAGATACTGTCTTATTTTTCAGATTAGTAATGAAGCATGAGGGATTTTTACATTTTGTGGCAAAAGTTTTGCATGGGGTCTTGCAGTAAAGCTTTCATAACGTCTTTAAATTGTTTATTTTTGGGAGATGGAAGAAAGGGAAATGGTGATCTACAGACAAGTTTTCTGCTCCATTTCCTCTGTGCAGCAGATGATAACTCTCAAGTACTAACGCTGCTACGCCCAAGACACAGAGCTCTAATTTTTGATCCTATGTGCATTGGTGGCCTATTTACTTATCTGTAATCTCCAATAAATTTGTTGTAATGCAGTTAAGAGCCTAATTTCTGAGTAAAGTTGAGCAAACACGGTCAAAGAAATATCTGGATGGACTTCCTGAAATTCCTTTCCATGGTGTTTTGGATCATACCTTTCTGATCCAAATACAGCCAAGCACTGGGAATCAAAAACACATGTAACTCCTAGGGAAGTGCTCTGAAAATGCTGTTTCTTTCTGAAATTGAATTTAAGAACAGGTATAATAATAATAATCATAATGGCACTTGTGATCATTAGACCTTGGAATAGGATCCAAGTCTTTTCACTCATCAGCAATGCACAAACTAATAGAAGAACACCAAGTTGGACAGTATCTTGTGTGTCTGGCTGTGCACAACACAGCCCTGTTATAAATGCATGTAAACATGAATTCACCTTCCATGTGGGAAGCTGTAGCTTTCTGCTTCCTCCTCCACAGCTTTGTAAGACAACTCTCTTGTTCTGGTTAAAGTTCTTACATTTGAAAAGTCTGCATAGATCCCATTAGACAAGAATCCAGCCAAGGACATCATCTTCTCTGAAAGGAAATTAATATTCTCTCTTAAAGAAACTTCAATTTTTTTTATCTCTTAAGACAAAGAATTTTAAACCTGTAATTTTTTTACTGGTCTCATTATTAGTTGAAATTTAAGTACTGAACTACTAATTACTAATCAAAGTCTACCTGTGGGAGCAGGAACTAGGTAGACCCTTATTTCAATTATTTAAACATAAACCTCTACAATTTGAGATTAAATATATTTCCCCAGGTTACTACTAGTAGGTTTTTTTTGTGCCTTTAGGCCATCTCCTCAAAAGAGGAAAAAATGTGTGTTTGTGGGTGACAGATGTCACAAAAATGTGGCTGGCTTTGCTTTTCGGTATCATTAGAAATGGGTGGATTTTGTGGACTGAACATGGAAATGAAAGGCAGACTAGATGCAATAATTCTTTGTGTATCATATGTGTAATAAAAGCAGGTATGCTCAAGTAATTTGAAATCCCAGTGGTAAGGACTTAGGTACAGTGTCATAATTGCAGTGATGTTAGAGGGAAATAAGAAGTAAATAAAATGTATGACAGGTTATCTCAAGTCAGCCTTAATTTTTATTAAGGCTTGTGGTTTTACAACAGAGACTGTACATGACATAAGGAATGGCAATGCATTAGTGAAAGTAGGTGTCTGAAAGAAACTAGTCTGTGTTTGTGGGAGCATGAAACTGTTGAAAAGAAACTGCGACTTTCACACTGTCACATATAAAACTCACGATGAGCCTGGCAATGAAGCGTAGAGAGTCTCTGTTGTTTCTCCAAGAAAAAGAGTGCATGCAAAAAAAAAAAGTATAAATGGCTCTGGATTTAGTTTTTGTAATGTTTGTTATCAATCTGTAAGATCAAAAGAAGGAGAGAGAATCTAAATAAGAACATGAAAGTCCTGGGATTTTTTTCTGAAAACCTTTTACAGGACACCTTTAAAATGTTAAAGAAATCTGTTAGAACTGATCTCCAGAGTGGGAAATAACTGGGAATTATTATTGCTGCAAATTGTATAAAACATTTCCTTTGTATGTTTATAGCATGCAGAAAATATAAATAATAGCTGATTAGTAGTCTAGTGTGAGAGCTCTGTTTTCTCTCCGTATTGGATAAATCTCCTACTGATGGATCAAACATTTAATCAATCGACTAATGTGGCCTTCAGCACTATAGTATCTGAGTGCCTCCCAGTGTTGGAACGCTCAATAATGCTTGGTTTTTCTCCAGTTACTCTATGCTCCTTAATTTGATTTTGTCCTTAGTTATACTGATGTAAATCTAAAACTACTCCATTGATTTTGATGGGGGAAGCCAGCATTTATGAGCCCTAAGAGCAGAATCTGTCCTTCTTCTTGCAATTCCCTGGCTACTCTTAAGTTGTGCTACTAATAATATTTATTAGAGTTACTAATCTGCTGCCTCATTTATTCTCCCTGTTCCTGCTGCATCTTTTTTTTTTCCCTCTGCCACATTGGATATGATCCAAAGTCCACCGAAACGGCTGTCAGTCTCACTGTTGATTTCAGCTGACTGTGGTTCAGTTTTCCTACTTCCCTCTCTATCCTTTTTTCCTCCCTTCGCTTCCTGAAAGTTCCTGTATGAGTTAGTGCTTGTCTGAGTAGAGGTTTCTAATTAATTAAAGTTACATGTATTCCTACAGTTTTGTGAATAAGCACCGTGCTGTACTGGGATCCTAATTCCAGTATGTTCCTTGATACACTTTGCTGCTCTCAGTTTAGTTCTCCTTGGATGAGAACACCTTCTCCTCCTCAGGCCACAGGTCTTGGTCTCAGGTTCAGCATCCCGTATTTTAGGGAGCACTTTGCTATGATCTTGACATGAGTTCTCTAGAAAAATCAGTGGAGAAACCCCATTTATTTCCTTGAGATTTTTGCTCAGGACGGTTGTAGTGAATATGAGAAAGGTTCTGAATGAGATAGCTGTGGCTCCTTCCTTTGACTCTTTTTTTCTTTTCTTTCCCCTTGCTGCCTTCAGTGTTGGAAGCAGAAGCAAATAAAAAGAAGAGGAGTTGAGAATTTAAGCTGGGAGACTTGGCAGGTAAGAGCAAGGCGTTTCTGGAAGTGCTGATGTGAATTGGCAGCGGGCTGGCTCAGCTCTGAGAGATGAGGCTGGCCCAGGACCTGCACAGTCAGGTTGAGTTCCTTGTACCATCACAGCCTTTTTGGGTAACCACGGGCAAGTGCCTCACTTTGCTGATTCCTCACCGGTGACAGGGGCAGATCTGCTCCTCTGCTGCATCAGGGCAACTTGGGGAGAAACGCAGGAAAGGCTGGGAAATAATGAGCTGGTATAAGAGGTGGTATCACCTGTGAGCTATGTGGACAAAGTTGCCCGGTTCACGGGTGACAGCTGTGCTGTGTGGACACCTGGGCTGGTGTTTGCATCATTTCAAGGGGCGCTTTACTAAGATACTTGTGTGAAATCTGTAGCTTCACTGAGTTTTCTTCTTTGAAAACTTCTTTGATTACTTTACTCTGATTTCCTGTTCTACGTGTTTTTAAATGAGGTGAAGGAGAAATACAGTGTCAGCAAGATGCAACACTTGCTTTCATGTAAAAACTGTGCTGGAAGCACAGTGACAACATTGGAAAGCCAAGCCCTCATCGTTGGAGAACTGCAGTTTGCAGACAGCTCCTAAGGGTTTACTTGAGGCACTTTTAAAGACAAAAGGCTTTTCCTGGGAACAAAAGGCACAGCCAGGCTACCAGATTTCAAACCTTCCCCCAAAGCTTGAAGCACCAGAGTGTTTCTAACCTTGTTCTTGGAAGAAGCTGTACCCTTTCCAAAACACTCAGCCTGAGGCAGTCATGCAACAGAGATAAATCAGCTGAAATGGCAAAATATTGACGGGCTATGAACAACTGCAGGTAGTTGTTTAATCGCTTGTGTCAAGTAATCTTAATAACAGGTGTAGCTACTGGTCCAGTGAATTATATAAATCGTCCTGCAGTCTTTCCTGGATTCTAACTGAGGCAGAGCTATTGATACATAAGATGTGCCTCAGTGAGACTGCAGTGCTTGACTGTTTCAAAAGACAGAGCTTACCCAAACAGGGAGGGACTGATGTATTTCTGCATCTCTGCATTTTCTCTGTAGCAAGAATCCTTGATTTTTCCTCCCCCTCCTGTAAATTTGTGAGAATACATTTAGATTTTAATATTCAGCGATCCAGAAGATGTAAATAGCACTAAAATAAGTATTGCCCTGTTTGCAATTCCCTGCTGGGTCCACCTGTCGTGCTTTGTCTGACATTGGAATAATAAGCTCTGTGGGGCAGCAAAAGCTTCTCTCACTCATCTGCACAGCCCTTACCACAGCAGCATTGTGCTGCTTTTTGGAGGGTGCTTCTAGCAACACATCACTCGAAAATACCAAACTCCTGTGACTGATAGTTGGCAGGCACGTGAAGCAAGCTTGGCTCCAACTCAGAGATCAAAAGAAGTTTGATAAGAGAATAGATCATTTTGTAATCCGAAATAATCTGGTCCCTAGCACTTACAAGAAGACTCATCAACATAATAAAAATAGCTTTAGTTGTGAAACTTCTGGTCTGAGAATGAAGTAGTTGTGTTTTTCAGTATATGTCACTAATAGACCTCTAACAACCTGTACATGAAGATGATTAGGGACATGTTTTTTGGTCTGGAAGAATTTATCTTCTGGGTTTGGGTTTTTGGTTTGTGGTTGGTGGGGTTTTTTGGTTTGTTGGGGTTTTTGTTTGTTTGTTTGTTTGGTTTGGGTTTTTTTGGTTTGGTTTGGTTTTTTATTTGCCAATGCTTTTTGGTTTCTTGAAATTTTAAGAACCGTATATTGGCATCTGTTTTTTTGCTGTGAAGTTTCATCATCTCCAAGCAAACCAGTGTAATGCATCAGGCTGTCTCCCTAGGAGTGCTGGGTCATATGTTTAGTATTAAAGCTCAGTTTCTATGCTTTTTCATAACAGTTTAGTTGTCTGCTAGGAACTGGTAGTTAAAGCATGGCAGACTGGAAATAATTCTTCAGGCTCAGCCTGTTTCCACTGCCTTTGATCAGGGTACATTAAACTTTCAAATAATATTTATAAATTATTTTTTTGCATGCTGCTTTTGATTTTCAGAGATGTGCTCTTCCACACAATAGGAACAGCGAGTGAGTTCTTATTATAGTTCCTTAGCACATAAACATTATGTTGCTGTAAACTCTGATCAAATTTGAACTGTAAATACAAGTAAGAATAGAAAGACAGGGATCCCACTACAAAGAGTTTGTAGTTAAAGTGGTAAAAAGTGACATGGAAAAGGTGGAGAAGGCAACTGTCAAATGCAGCATGTTCATGTATGTACAAATGTACTTATAGAGAGATATACCCTTGTTTATCCCTGCAGTTTAATTTAACATTATAGTAAAAGAAAAAAAAAGTTACAGTAGAAAGATCAATGTATAAAAGAATTTGAACCATGTGGCAGAACTTGTCTTCCTGATAAAAATGAAAAGCAGCCAGAGACTGAAAGAGGAGGAATGTTGGTATTTTTTTAATCGGTAGGTTGTCTTAAAGTCATTAAAAGTAAATTACTCAACATTTTTCCAAATAAAGTGTGATTTTGTATGACTTCTCCCTCTATATGATTTTGATGAGAAAGAGTTGAGTATCAGTAGAGTTGCAGAAACCTCTTCTACACAGGTGTGGTAAGGCTTGTTAAATCTGTGGAGTCTGCAACTTGTACAACTGTTGTAGGCTGCAGGGTGTAGCTCTATGAAATAAGGACTTTGTTGGAAGTTGCATGCTTGCCTCAGATTTTACTTCTAGTTGGTGAATAATGTAAAAGTTCTTGGCCAAATTCTCATTATAATGCCATTTTCTGTTGCAGATACGATTTTTGGTCAGCCTGAGAGGTTGAGTCTGCCTGTGTGGCAAGGATGGGAAGTGGGTTAGGAGAAATTGCTGTTACTGTATTACTTCCCCTCCAAAAAGGTCTCAAAATGAAACCAACTGCTAAATTGGTAATCTGCGAGCTCACAATATTTGCATGAATTTCTGAGTGTGGCTGTGAGAGGGAGGAAGCCCCTGTTCTTGCACACCATTTGTTTTCTGTGTCATCCTGAACTCTGAGATTTGAATCTTTTATTTGCATGGATGGCTTTAGTTTTGGTTTGTTTTGTGTTGATTTTGTAAAAAATATGATTGAGACTTGCTTACCAGGTATAAAGAGTATCATATTTATGTCATAGGAGCAAATCCTAATCATAATATGATGTTTTATTTGAGTGTTCATGTGTGAGGGTACTTTGTGAATTTCACCTAAGAAGGACTTAGGGTGAATCTATAGTGCAGGAGAGACTTGGGATAAGGTTTTTGCTTGTCCCTTCATTTCACACCCAGCACTCACTCAGGTAACTCAGAATTGGTGGATGACTTTTCCCAGACAAAACAAGTTAAAATCGTGCACATTCTCCACGGAATATATCCATCAAAATGGGACCAGACAAGAAATGATAACTAAGAGATCTGAGCGTACCAGAAAACACGGGTGAAATGTCCCTTCGTGTGCCTGTTCTGACAAGCAGAGACTATTGGCTTGTGTCTCTCTTTAAAAATAAATAAAATTAATTTAAACGAAGACTAGATATTTTAAAGTAATCTCCATGGCTTTGGATATCACATTAGGTAGCATGGGTGGCAATCTCTTACCTAAACATCACGAGCAGTGAAAACCATGTAGCTCCAACAAGCAGCAGGCTGACCAAATGCGATCTCTTCCTAAAGGCAGTGTTGCTAGGGCAGCTGAGGCCACGTTGAGAATGAGAAGGTGGCACTAGAGTCTTGGAGAAATGTTGTAAACCTAGAAGTGCTTTGGCTCAATCTGTTTGGGATTTGGAGTTATCATCCAGTGGTTTATATGCTTGTTTCTGACTTCCTCTGTGAGAAAATTTTATATGTGCATGGCTGCATTCTTTTTACCTCTTTAGTTTTGATCAGAATGCTCATGGTCACTTTTTTCTGGTAATGATTTTGCTCTTCAGAAACACTTTTTCCAAACAAATTCCGCAATTGAAAAGCCAAGTTGCACCTGAAGATGTGAAGAAGTGATTCCTGTGCCTTCCTCCTATGAATAAGTTTTGAGTTTTACATATATGTGTGTCTTGCACATGGATACACTTTGTGTTATGTGCATGGTTTTCTTTCTGAAAACTGGGTAGTGGGAATCAGTGAATCAGTAGTTAGATCAGTAGGATCTGACCAGCCCTGGTGTAGCTGGGCCAGCTGGAGGGCAGTTTCTGAAAAGCTTTGTTTTTCTTTGGCTTTGAGACTATGTGTGGGTGTTCAGTTCTTGTTCACTTTTTCTGAAAGGGGAAATGCTCTTTATTTAGGAAAAAAAAAATAGTTGAGCTTTATCTGTCCTGCTTTCCATGCATGTTTAATAATGTTGCTTTCCACTGGGAGGTGTCGGTCCAGTTACGCTGGAAGCATCTGGACTTATTTTCTGAGGTGATTAGTAAGTCTCCTTCTGAAGGTCTTCTAGGCACCTCAGGACCTGTGAAAATCAGCTAGTGAACATTTTTTATGGTTTTATTTAAGCATCATTTAAAAGTTACTTAATATTCCACCAAATATCAGCTCTGTGTAGCTGTTAAGCTTCTCTAAAATACAGGGTCCATTCAGTGGACAAATCCTGCTGTCTCTTCTTGGCCAATATCATGATCATCTACAAAACTCTGGGGAGTTTTGGTCTCTTTTTCTGCTTCTAGTCAGATATCTGTCCAACAAAGGGCAGGTATGACCTCAGCCCAGGGCTTGTAGTGCAGCCCCAGATCAAGGTATGTGTTTGCTCCTTGGCTTCACCAAGAGGAGCCTGCACTTTGTGGATCAAAGTTTATTTTGACTGTGGCTTCCTCTGAGAGGAAACAAGATCTCCAAGAGAGTTATCTGGATGATTTCTGGTGGTTATCTGCCACATAAACTCACCACAGAGTAGCTCAGACTCATTACAGTTTTCTGATGTGACGCATGGAGCACCCTAGCTTGAACATGAAAGAGGATGGAGAAATACTGAGCAAGAGCTTACTAAATAATTTCATGTTGGGAGGCTTGAAATCAAGTGAAACATTAGTAGAAGAAATTTCAGGTTTGGTGGTGGCTGCTGCTTCTGTTGTAAGCACAGTTACAAGCTTTGCCAGTTACCGTTAGGAAGGCCAAGTGTTGCTACACACCCAGATGCAGAGCAGAATTCTGGCTCTTCAGAATCTGGACCAACTCCCAGTATTGGGAACAGGAATCAAATAGCCATCCTTTCTCCTGTGCTAACACACACCCCACCATTAACAGTCTGAAGGCAATTTTATTGAAATACATAGTCCTGCTGAGCTGGTCTCAGAAGATAAATAAGTGTTGTAGAAAAGAAGCTTTTGTTTAAAAGTAATTATTTAAACTATGCATTACAGGTAATTTTCCTTTACCAGTAAAGCAAATGCTATCAGAATTTCAATAATAGCTTTGCGTTACTTATCTAGATAACATGATATTGTCATTTCCAGGAGCTTAAAATGCTGTTTTATTTTCTTTTGTGTCAAATATAAGAATAAATGAGACTTGAATATATATTTTTTTAAAAAACATGGGGTTTGTATAATTTCCTCAGAGCGGCTTTTTTTTTTTTTCCTTTTATAGTAAAATAACAGTCTAATGATATTTTCCTAAAGTGTGGACTTAAAACAGTAGGGTGAGGAGCGTCTTATTTTGTTTTGTGTAAACATGCTGCATTTTACAATTGACAGAAAACACTAGTCTTTTGAAGAGGTTTATCAATAAAAGCATAAAACTGTAGTAACTTTGTGATGTGTATGCATATGTAGCCAAACACTAAGTGCTTCAACCCATAGATAGCTTAGAAAAAGCAGAGGTGTCAATTTTTTCCCAAGAGATTTTTCACTTTCAAAAATTACTTTAAAAGTTTAGTCTTGGTGTTTCCTACCTCTCAGCATTATTTCTACAGTAGAACCCTCTCTAATCATCACAACATAGTTCATTATGAGGAGGACCAAGGAACAAAGGGAGGAAAACAAATTTTTTTATTCTTGAAGAAATAATATCTCTGTGTCAGGTCTTTAACTAAAAGGGTGGACATTTTGTTTGAACGAAAGCTCTTTTATTATTAATATTCTGATGAGGGATATTTGTACCTTTTCTGTTTCAGTATGGGCAAAGGAAGGGCTGCTGCTTTGAGAGCAGAGAGGCTGAAGCCCTGATGGTGCAGCTGAGCCCACGTGGGGCTCTCCCCTGTGAGGCTTGGCTGCAGCCTCAGTTCTTCTCCAAGAGGGCCATGGCATGTTTTGGCTACAAGGAGATCAAGTGGGAGATACCAAGGCCAGTTTTCCACCCAAATTTAGGCCTAGGTGCTGCCTAATCCCTAACCTAGAGGGTTTTACTGGATGTCTCTAGGCCTTTAGAAATGCCTCACCAATTGAAAGTGGAGACCTGGGGATTAGGTGGATTTTTAGATCATTTACATCTGGCTGTGGTCTGTCTTCACCAGAGTTTCCAATTACCCAAAATGGAGAAAATAGCATTTCCCTGCTTCAGAGAAGATTTGTGAGGATCAGTGTTTTTTGAGATTGTGACAGTAGGATATATCTGTAACCTACATAGGTAATAGATCAATTTAAATACTTTTAATAAAAGTGGGCACAATAATTCATTGCTCCATCATGGGAATATTGCGATGCTTAGTGTTTGTGATCTGTATGAAAGAGGTTGAAATCTTTTAATTAAAAAGTGATATTGCTATAACTGTGTGAATTATGAGTGAACCTACTTGCGCTCTGAATTTACTTCCTGACCGATCCAGGCTGGAGTTTTTATCTCCATTGAGTGAGAATTGTTGTCCCCCCTCCAGAAAGTTTTGCTCATTTCAAGGCGTTCCGACCCCCACTTGACTTTCTCCCATTGCTGCTGTTTGGGAAGAAGAGTGGTGCTGGGGTGAAAGGCAGAGCAGGGAGCTGATGGCAGGCAGGGCTTTTGCCACCGGAGAGCCCAGCTGATAGCAAGGTACCGCCACGACTTGGAGCTGGCAGGCAGAAATCAAAATGCCACCCCTTGGCTGCAGAAAGAGCTAAAGATTTGTCTCCAGCAAGTGACAGGCGCCAAGGTACTGTCGCCCACTTTCTAATTTTAGCAGGAAGGCTGGCAGGGATCTTACCTAGACAGACAGGCGTTGTTTCTGCCCAGGCCGATCTGCTGCCGTGGGTCTTGTTCCAAATTGCTCGGCTTGGTGCCTCCCTGGCTTTCAGGAGGTGACGTGCCAGTGGGAGGGAAAGGGGAAACCCCTACCCTTTTCTCAGAAGGCTTGTGAAACTTCTGAGCCTGCCTCAAGACAGCAAAACTCATACCTTGCACCGACTGTTTGAAAAGAAGTGTTTGTAGGAATGTTATTGCTAATGCGGTGATTGATTTGCAAAGCCTGGTGAAAGTGCCTGTGAGGGTACAGGGGTTGCAAGCACATGGGACGCTCCAGCCTGTCCTCTTGCTTTGTGCTTTGGGTGTGGTTCCAGCGCAGAAGCAGAAGTGGTTACGGGAGTTCACCAAAGGGGGAAGAGAGTGGGTCTTCCCCACTACAGAGTGACTGGGGCTTGTATGATCATTACACAGTGTTTTCTGTCACATTGCTCTGATTTTGACTTTTGGTTTTGGAAATAAGTGTCCAGGGAAATGTAGGAAGGAGTTTGAATAGTTTTCTGTCTCCTCCATTCCCTGATGTACAAGTCACCTTCGCAGCTTAGCGTCTGTGCTCAGTGATACATCCACCTCTTGTAGAGTGCCTTGACATTCATGGCATCACTACAGAGAGTTCTGCAGTAGGGGGCTGGTTGGCAACTTCCAGGACAGGTTTTATCAGAGCATGTAACTCATCATTTCAGTGATCTCAGAGCCCTTTAGAAAGGGGTGATTCAATATGCCTATTTTGCATGAGAGAAACTCCAGAAAGTTTCGGCAGCAGCAGAGCAAGAGGTCACTCAGAATCCCCTTTTTGCCCACACTTTCAGCTGGAGGCTGCTGGAAGAACGGGGCATCCCTGCTCTGCCAGACTTCTGCCTAGCCACGCACTCCCACAGCTCCCCTTCGCCCACCACTGACCCTTCTGCCCCACTGTAAGCCTAGCCAGAAAATAAACCTGGCAGAAAAGTGACTTTAAGAAATAGTGAAGCATTTTCTGCTGGTTTAGCTCACTCAGCTGGTTCATTGTCAACTCAGGCACATGCCAACAAGGCACTGTTTCTGTGTCTTAAACAGTAAACATGAAGTGGTCTGTCACATTTTGGAAATGTCTGTAAGGACACTGCAACTAATAGTGTGGCTGTGCTTTTCCAATAGCCCATATTCAGATAGAATCTGAAATTGAAGAGAGCCAATTGGCACATATTATCATACTCTTAATACCAGCTTTTATTCATGTACTTTTCATTCTTGTAATAATAACGTGGCCAGTATTTAGTTATTCTGGGCTTTGTGGAAATAATAATTGGGAGAATCTTTTTGTCTAATGTGGTTGAAGGTGGACAATACAGAAGAGTTGATATTTATCACATCTTTGAAAGATCATTTGCACCATTCTCCTCTAACAGCTATACTTTCTCCAAGCACATCTTGATGGAGGATAAGTTCTGCCATTTTGAGAGGGGTAGTTTTTATTTATAACTGTGAGTGTGTTTAGCCACATGAGGCTGTCAATCAGTGAGACAAAAGCCCAGTAGGATTATTTCTCTAAGTGGCCAATTTCCCCCACCCAAATCAAGGACAGATGAAAGGTCATGATTAAAACAGTGATTTTTTCCTAAATTGTAAGTAACAGTTTGCAACTGTTTTTTTAACCAAGATGTCAAAACTGTACTTTATCTTGGAGAAAGTGGGGAGGAAGAAAATTATAAGTTCGTGAAAATGTTGGCAATTTTCCAAATGGTTGTGTTGAAATTTGTTTTAATTATTGTACTTGTGTCAGTTCCTAGCAGGGGTAAAAGGGGGGAAAATAATTCAGTACAATATTATGCAGCTATGGATTAAACAATTAATGGTGAACCTCTGTATCCTATTAGTATATTTGAATTCATTATTTCAACAAATTGTTTTATGAGCCAGTGACTAGTGGATTTAACCATTTATTTTGTAGTCAAAACAGAAGAAAAATTGTCTTGCTGGAGTGCCTCTTTATATATATGCATCCATCCAAGGAATTGACCTGAGACAGTCAAATAGTGCAGAATGTCATTAGGAAGTTCTTTTGTCCCAAGAGTTTAGTTTTCTTATATGCAGACAAGGAATTTGCTCTCTAGAAGGGTTTTGGCAGCTGTCTGGTGATCACTGCAACAGCAACCATCATTAAAAGTGCGGAGGACTTTGGTGTAGTCAGCATTTCTCTATAAAATATCTCCATTGGCATTGTATGTTGCGTTCTTCTCTTGAATATGTGCTCACCACTCACGAGTCAGAAATAACACTTCTTGACTGGTCTTGGCATGAAGATAATCACTTAAAGTAAATACTTCAATGAGCAATCTTAGGGCTCCATTTTGTGTGTAAGGTCTATTAACAATGGCCAGCTAAAATGACATTCTCAAGAAGTACCCCAGGGCACATTAAGCATGTGAGGATGTCGGTGGGGTTTCTCTTTGCAGCCTGCATTAGAAGTATGACAGGACCTTCATGATACCCTCATGGAATTTGGGCCAGATGTATCTTCATAAATACTATTTATGTTGAATATTTTATTCCCAAATTAGGCATTAAACCAAGATACTGTCTTTGTGTCATTAGGTAAGACATTTAACCTGATAAAGAAGGTAAAATGGGTAATACTGTAATCTATATAACTTCTAGTTTTCCATTTAGTGCTTTTTCTGCGATGGTAGGAGTCCCTTTTTGTCTTGAAGAACTCTGTGCCTTTGTAATGCCTGATAAAATGTGTCATCTTCCACCACCAGAAGGGATGTGTAAGAGGATACCTAGTCACCAGTGATGTGAGTGGTACAGTCATACTGGGTGATTTCTTTGCACACAGTTAATCCACGTATTTGATAATGCACTGGGCCCTTGCAGCAGGTAGAGCTGACTGTTTAAAGAATGGATGGTGAAGTGAATAATTTCTGGGCTTGTTTTATGAGTGCTAAAACCCTCTCAAACAAAGTTCTTGTGCTTAGCATGTCTGTAGTTTTTACGACTGTTTTTTGCCATTTCGTTCCATTCATCTGTGCTAAGCTACTGTGAAGTGTAAATTTAAGTAAAGAGCTTCCCTTTTTTATTTTATTTTTTTTTCATGAGAGCAGATGACAGTGGTGCCACCCTTCTTTACAGACTTTTAAGTCAGTTAAGAAAATTGAATATTGTTTTTGGTTGTGGTTCGGCGCTTTTTGTGGGTTGGTTTGTGTTTTTTTTCAAAGTATGAAAATACTTCTTTGGTAGTCAACTTAAATTAGAGGTGGACTACTGAAGCAACCCCTGAAGTGCCCATGGTGGTTGGTGGAGCTGACAGTATATTCTGCTGCAAACTGCTCTCTTGCTTTCCGCATCTGGGTGAGTCATACGAATATCTGGTGCCAAGCTGTAGGACTAAGAGTGTAGCACAAGATAACTGTTCTCAGGATCTCTCCGAAACATCAGGAGTGTGGATGCTGCATAGATGTGTTGCCGCGAGCTGTTTGTCACTGGGTGCATTGCTGGGGAGGGGGGAGTGGGAGCAGAGGTGTTGCCCATGAAGGAAGGGTGCTTTGTTGTTTTCTTCTCCTACTTTGGTAGCCTGGATTCACTAAAAACAAAGCATTGCTTGGCTTAGCTCTTTTGAACTGGATTTATTGGTTGACATCTTTTGAAAAGGAAGAATGGAATTAAGGAGATGTGGAAAAGTAGAAGGTTTGGGTGCCAGCTGAGAAGAATATTTCAGGGGTGCTAATCTTCCATTGTGCACAGTGCCAGCTAAAGATCAGCAGCACAATCAATGTGAAGAAAACAAAGTGAATATGGTGTGGGGAACACTTGCAGAGTGTGCCTGTACAAAAAATATAAACAGTACGCCATTTAAAGATATGAAAAGAAATGGAGTAAAAAGTAAATTTTTACATGCACAACCCTTTCCTTCCCTTTTGCTACAGGAGAGGAATGTAAAAAAAAAAAAAAAATTTATTTGTTTCAGAACCTTTTCTGGGACTCTGTGGAAATTATTAACAGACAAGGCGTGCTGTATACAAGAGGTTTTGGTGGCTGCCTTGCCAATGAATTGGGTCCCTATTCTACTAAAAAAATAATAATGTTAGTACTTCCTTCACAGCCATCCTGGGCTTCTGTGGTGCGGAAGTCAAATGTAAATTCTGGCTGAATTGGACCCTTATGGAGATGGTGTTCAAACAAGCTGTGAGGAGAAGAGAAACCATTCAGGTCATGGGCCTCTACATGCTTCAGAGTCCCTCCATCATTGCTGTAATTCTCTGAAAGCAAACTAATAAAACTTCCTATTGACTTGCACTTACGTGTGCTTTGAGCGGTTATTTACAGTCTACCAGCAGCAGATTAAAAATCAATTAAAATCCATAGAAGCAGTCAAAGTTACATACTCCTCTTTGCTGGTAAAGATTTTTTTTCAAAGATTTTACATTAATACTTGCTGCTTGGTATTACTGAAGATAATGAATCAGATTTAGGCAAACTCCATGCTTCTTTAACTCTACAGATCTGTGCAGCTTTAACTTTACAGAAGCCCTGCTAAGAGCTTCTCATTCTCTGTGCCTCCTGCCCTCGGTAGAAATAGAAGAATTTATGCAATTCAGTTAACTGAAATGGAGATGTTGAAAGCTCTCCAATATTACCATGATGGATGCTATTGCAAATATGTAGGGAAAACAATAATCTTAATGATAAAATGATCAGTTTAATACCAGTACATTAGAATGGGAAGTCAATTGCAGCACTGCTAGTACATTAAAATAGAGGAGAGTTAGATTTGTATTCCGGATTTTCCACGGAAGCCTCACAGATTAATCCAGTTGCATCCCACAACTCTGGGGGAGGCTGTGTGGTCTCAGGGAGGCGATGCTGCTCTGGGACTCAGAGCCCCCAGTTCTGCCAGTGACCTGCTCTTGGGGATTTCGGAGCATGTGGGCTTTTTCCTGAATTTCCTTTTTTCTTCCCATTCTTTTGCAAGTCTGTTCTGTTCATACCGTTAAATTTTCAAACACAGGGTTGCTTTTTAATTTCTTTACAGCTCTGTGCTCCGAAGACTATTAGGCCATTGAATAGTCATGATACTTGTTCTAATGTTATTTATGTACATATTGGAAGGATATAATCTACATTTCTAATTACTGTTTTTATTTGTCCTCTCTGTTTCTTATCTTAATGCAACTTTCACTTAAAATTTACAGTAGCTCAGGAAGCCACAACTTCAGGGTGTTGCAGTGATACTCAGGTAGCAACCACAAAAGCCAATGCTGATTGCCTGAGTAAGATAGAAAGCCCAAGCACTGAAAGACAGGGGGGAAAGCATAATTAAAGTAATTTGTGCAACCTTAATTTAGTCCTCTTGTGGATAAGCATGTTTGTAGGCTGCTGTATTTGATACAGGATAAAAACTCTGTTGAAGGGTGACTTCAGAAAAGCTAAAAAGGAGTTGCTTTATCAACGAGGAGTCAGAGTAACAGAGAGTAAATAAGGCTAGGCTTTTCCAACAAATGCTGAAAATAAACAAAATATGAAATGACTGTTTGTTAAGCAAGCAGAACCTATCCTGAGGGTGACATTTTACATAAGAAAGACTGGCATGATATATTTATAGACTACCATGATACATATGCACAAGACAACTGAATTAAGATTGCACAGTCAACTTAAATCCCACAATTCTCTGAATAGTGTTTGCGTACGTGTGGTGGGGAAAAAGAACAGAAATGACACCCTGTCCATCATATCGACTCCTTGTGGTTGTCCTTGTGAGAGCCCCGCATCCAGCTACACAGATTTCTGCCCCTCTCTGCCCATGGGTTGCTGCCCTCCCACCAGCTTGGAGAGAGGGAGTATTGTCTGTGCTGGGGAGGGACAACAATTTTCTTCCTAGCTGGTTCTTCCTGTTTACCCATCTCCATCAATCAGTTCGTGGTTTATCTGTACTGTTGAGGGTGGTCTTGCCTTTTTTCTCACTGAATTTGCTGTGGTCTCCACTTTTCAGTGGATGCTGTCACACTCTGCTTATCTTGGTCCTGCTCTTCCGCAGCGTCTGTTCAAACTTTTTATATTCTCAGTTTGTCCCATAACAGCCCCCAATTGCCTTCTCATGTTGGTCATCTCCTGTAGCTCCAGATGTCAGAAATCCTCTTCTGGTTCTGCAGTGTTCCTGCTTTCCTCATGGTGAAGTCCGTGAGTGCTGACTGCAAAGGCACCCAATGGGTGCCTGGAGATCAGAGATGCTCAGGGCTCCTTGCAAGAACAGCCTGCCTGGTGAGCCTTGGCCATCAGGACGGGCAGGCATCTGCCCACTGGGAGCAGGATCAGAATTTCTTTTTTCTTTTCATCTGAGAGTATTTTTTGAGTCTTGTCTGTATTTGTAAAGATTCAGAGATTCTCTGATATGTTTGCCTAACTCCCTCTCCAGGTTTGTATTGTTAGCACTAACAAATTAATTTGCTAAAGTTATTATATTAAGTTACTGAAGTTGTTCTGCTTTCGTTTTCGTTACTATGCATAAGTCCTAAAATCTGTCAAAAAATATGTCTTTTTGATGCTCTACAAAAATACCATTGCTTTCAACAGTGCTACCATTTCATTCTTGGAACATCATATTGCTTTACTGCTTTCAGGATTGATTTGGCTACTTTTTTCGATGCTGAGCCCTGACTCATAACAATTAACATTACCTACATGCTAAATTGATTTCTCAAACAGAGATGGTTTTTTGAGAGGGTTTGTACTTGCAAAGCATTCTCACCCACTGAGACTGTTCACAATCTGGGCTATTAGATAACAGAGGGTCAGAGTCTGTCCTCCAATCTGATCCTATTCAAAAAGAAACAAAACCAAACTGACGAGGTTTTTCTGTGTTTTACTTGAGTCCCAAGGGCTGTATTTCCAGATATAGTTAAGGTTCCTACATTTCCGAGTTATTGTAACATAAAATATTAACTGCCCTGCTAGAGCTATACAATCTTTCAGTTTTTTCTCAGCATATAATTTCTCTTTTTAGCTATCTGACCTTTCTGTAATTCTTCTAATTTATGGAATAGTGCAATTTATCTTTTCTTTACATATCATCTTACTTAGGATGGCTGAGCGGAGGGATGGAGGGGATGCATATATCTTCTTGTTTCTTTTTTCTGACTAAGTGTTTAGTCATTATTTTCAGTATCATTTCATCTGTGGAAAGTTTCCCCATATGTCAGGCGTATTTTAAACATGCAGCTGAGATCTGTGCTACAGTAAGCCCTTTTCAGAGATGATGCTCAGCAAAGGGTAGAGTTCAATCTACAGCATTTATGGAAGTGAAACTTTTTCAAATGCTGCTCTCTAAACAAATACTGAACCTGTGTATTCTTGTTTTGTTAAACATATAAATCAGGTTTCCCTATGTATATAATTTCCCTTAGAAGTCAATTTCTTTGTGTCTTCTGCAGAGGCACTCAGAGCTATTAGGTGAGCATACCTAAACTGTGGTACCCTTCAATACAAGATATTTCAAGTATTAAAAGTCCTTGCAGTAATCCATAAAGTGCTGCTGAGCGCAGAGCTACAACCTGTGACTGGGGAAGGGCCCATGTCTTCCTCAAGATTTCAGGGCATATTGAACCTCAAACCTACCAACAATTGTTTTTACAGATATGGCCTCAATGTTAAAGGGTTTATTAAAAAAAAAAAAATAGCTACAGCAAGGAACTGTAAAAACATTCTTAAAATAGCAATACAGAAGCTTTGATTACTGTTTTCTTCCTGCAGAAGTTTGTTATTAGTTTATTGAGAATGTTGAACTTTATTTAGTTTTCTTTAGCAAGTATGTTTGGATGTGTAATTGAATGTAGTGGGGTTTGTAAGCTAATGGAATGGAGATAATGGGGAAAACAGGTATTCCTTAGGATTCCTTTTTTTTCTAATTATTGAATAATGCTATTTATAGTAAGGTTGTCTACATGTTCATGTCTTGGGAGAAGGATATGGGATTACTTATTAACAAAGAAATGGAATTCCTTTTCACAGGGAATTAGAATTGTGACTCTAGACTTGCTAATTTAAATAACTTGCAGGCTAAACAGACTTTTATAAAGCATTAAATGCTATTATGTCTTGCGAACATTAAACACATTTTCTGAAAATATTAATTTCCCATTGGTTTTCTTGCCTCCTTCTTGTTGCTTTGATTTCCGACTGAATGATAATCCATCCTCCACACACCAGAGGCTGGGGATTTCTGAGGCTGCTCTGGTGCCTGGTTTTTTCCATACTGTTCCCCTCTCCCTATGGCTTTTACCTCTGCTCTTATGAACAGTAGATGTTCACCATGTGGACTGATTCAGGGTGACAGAGCCAACTGGTAATGAGTTTGCAGCAGCCTGATATCCTTGGTGATAGTGTAAACCCTGAGCGTGGTAGCCTAGCAGCTGTGAGCCTGGCTCTTCCTGAATTTCCAAAAAAAATTGTGGTTTTTTCTTTGTAAACCCTAAACACCAGTGCAGAAAGATGATGACAGAGCAACGGATAATCTTGGATTTTTAGGAAAAATCAGTAACAAGTGTTCAACTCCAGAGACTGATACAAATCAGTCTATTTGACTTGTATTTTCTAGACTAACTCCCCAAAGAAGAAATTGACCTTTTTTCATGAGTGTCTTCTTTCGGGGTGGAGAAGGAAAGGTGTTAAATAAATTGAAATCCTCTATTTATAACTACGTCTTCAGCAGCTCCAAGCTTGGGAAATTTGATGCTAATCTCAACTGTTAGTGTGTGGGGTGGTTTTATGACTATCATTTTTTTAGAGAATCACAGAACAGCCCAAGTTGGAAGGGACCTTGAAAAATAAACTGGTCCAGCCTTTCTTATTAAAGTTCTAAGCTGAGATGTTCTTAGGCAATACACCATGCCAAGCAGTTTTGTGTGTGAAGTAACAAACCACTTTAAAACTGAACACTACAACTCACTCTTATCCTTAAGTCGAACAGTTCCGTAGCCTGTGCTCCACCCTGGCAGGTTCTAGAAAGCTTGAATGAAGTATGACGGCAATCTTGGACATTGGTTATATAGCTCCTATTAACTCAGATTGGCTACTGATTATGCAGTTTCTGAGCTGGTCACTTCGATTAGCCTTGATCATTTGAAAAAAAAAAATCAATTCACTCCCCTGGTTTTAATTTTGATAATTCAAATTCGCGGTGTTCTTCATCTGCTTTGTTTGATGCTATACATAAATCAAGGTTATAGACAAAACCAATTCCTGAATGAAAAGTTTCAATTTTCTTTTCTTTTTGGCTACAACCATGCAAAGAAATCATCATTTGAGCAACTAATATGCCTAAGTATCCTTCAAAAGGAACTGTGATATATTAGAGCTGTTCAAACGTCCTCACAAATCATGTTGCCTTGCAGCTTTGATCCTGAAATATGTGAAATGATGTCTGATTTATGCCACTGATCCTTCTTTTAGATAGTTAAGTGTTCTTGCTTAATGTTATTAAATAAGTTCAAAGCAGCAAATAGGCCATCCTGGGCTGAGGACATTTGAAAAATAGCATTCTCAGCAGGCTGCGTATACAGTGTATGTTCTTTAGCTAGTTCATTTGCACTTTTTTTTTGTGTACAGCGAACTACTAGAATTTTATTCTGTTCACTGCTTTGGTTTTGGTTCCTCCCCTCT
>VWZG01002762.1:234944-266502 GCA_013396735.1 Grallaria varia
CCCCTCACCCCCCGCCTCCCTCTCTTGTTAGCCTTCTCCTGGGTTTTGTCTCCTGGGGTGTTTTGGGAGTGTGTGTGCATCAGGAGAGTGCACAGAAACAACTTCGGGGCAATGTGGGAAAGATACCCAAGTCTCCCCTAACTGGGAGGCTGATAACATGCAAGCAAAGATATGAAACAAGCTGTGTGACCCAGCTGAAGCAGTATGAGGAAAAAACCCAAACCTCTTAGACTGTAAGTTAGTGGGTCAAATTAACACTCGAAGCAGCAGAGAAAGTTTGACTGTTTTTCACGAAAATTTATTGGTATGTTGCCGTTTCTGTTTTAATGGACGAAAGGAAAGAGGTGAGAAAATTCTTGATTCTAAAATATTTGAGTACAAATATTCCAAACTTGCATCAGAATACCAAAGTGCAGATCTCTCCCAGCATAAGGGTTGCATAGGAATCACATCGGCTCTAAATTCAGTAAATCTTTTAATGGAAATATCATACAGTTCAGGCACAAGATTTAAGGATTTCAGTATGTTATATCAGCTTTATAACCAATATTATTCTTCTGAAATTTCAGTAGGAAGTATTAAATCATCATTTCCAATCTGCTGTGATCAATGAGCACCATCTCAGTTATCTCCTGCTGGAGAAGATCTGTTATCTAGGGGGAATTTCTTCCCCATGCTATCTCTTCAGCAATACTAATGCCTAAAATCAGGCTTTCAGGTGTAAGACTGAAAACAAAGATGAAATTTGAGCATGAGACATCATCTCAGTACTCTCTAGTTGCATTGACTTTAATATCTATATTTGTAAGAATGTGAATATTAAAATTTTATGAGTATCAAAATATTTTTATTAATAAAACGCATACATTTCTATTTGGTTTTTTCATGGTTTTTATATAACATCCTGAGATAAAGCATAGAAGATAGAGACTCATCAGCTAGCTGGTTTTGTGGCTTTTTATCTGCTCTTCGTTCCAGCTACTTAATTTTCGTTTTGTCTGCTTCAAAGAAGTTATTACCCTGAGATTTAGGATGTCTGGATTGATAGTTATTCTCTGCCGTGAAAAAGCATCATCGTTAAATCATTTGAAGTCTTCGTTACTTGGGGTCATGGGTGTGGGTGTGTGTGCTAAAATCACTTCAAACTTTTGTGCTTGTATCCCCATTAAAGGGTAGGAGGGGTTCCTGTACTGCTGCGGCTTTAAAGAGCGGTGAAAGATAGAGGTGCTTCAGAGGGATTCAAACAAATACTCCCATCTCTGACTTTGTGCCAAATACTACAGTATTCCGGTTATGTTCCCAAAGGGTGCAATTTGCAATCATGTTTTCACGAGGTATTAGACCTTTATATTCATGGAGAGATGGATTGTATTGTTTTTCATGTTTGCTTTTTATATTTCTTTTCAAAGAAGAAATTCTTAAATAATAAATGAAAACACAAAAGACAGTGAGAAATGTGGGGATTTTTGTGGTGGTGGTTGGGGGTTTTTTTGATGTTGTTGGGAAGGCTGCATTTCTGCCACCCAAAGGACTTTGAGCACGGGACTTTAGCCGTATATGGACAGACAGATCTAATCATTAGTGAACGCCAGAAAGCAGGAGAGCCACAGAGAGAGACAGTGTGCGAGAGGGAGCTTAGTTTATTTCTGCGGTGTCACATCAATCTGCCCGGTTAAGTGATTGAAGGGGAGAAACGCAGGCTGCAAAAGAAACTGGGCCCTGATTTGTTCAGGGTCACCAGCAGTGGTTTGAAACCATCTTGTTTGCAGATACCTCTTTCATGTTATTAGGCTGTCAGTTGAGTGACTTTGTAAGATTTATGGCTCGAAGCTGGAGTGCGTGCGTGCAGCGACGGCGGTGATGGGCAGCGGGCGGGGGGGACAGAGATGTTATTGAGAAGACAGTGATCCAGGCCTGCCTTGATTGATCTCCGCAGCCTTTTGTCTAGTCCTAGTTAACCTCCTTACACGTTTCTCTTTTCACATGCTGCATAAGTAGCTCAAGCAGAAGGTGAAGCAACAAGTGGTAAAGGGTTACTCGTAACACCACAGAGTGGCAGTGGACTTACTGACTGTGAAATGACGGAATAAAGGTGTTTATTGGGCAGGCCCCAGGTTTAACTTACTGATGTCTTTCAAATGGTTTTATTTACTGTAATGTCATCAAAGCTGTTGGCTGAGTGTTCCCTTGTCAGTGGTAACCTCGTAGGGAAATGTGTTCTTTGAGAGGGAATTTAGAGACAGCACTGACTTATACTGAGGGTGAAAATTAAAACTCAACCAAACAATCCAAACAAAATAAAATAAAAAAAAAATAAAAAGAGAGAGGGAATTACTTGATCAATGCAACACAGAATTCAAATTATTTTTCTGTGTTAAGTAGTAATAGGAGTTTTTATTTGATATATGTTTGAAATTTTTTTAAATACTGTTGTTTTAGAAATTCTAATTTTTTTTTTTTAGGACTTAGTTATGATTCAGAAAATAATGTTTTCTGCTCTTCTCTTTATACAGTTCATAGCTGTGCCAAGATCAAGGCATGCATTATTTTAAAAGATGAGTAAGAAAATGTTCATTGTTATAGGACTCAGTTTCAACTGTGGTGACTTAGAGTCAACAAAACAGACTTCAGCAGTATAGAAGTTGATGAATGTTTTTGAAACATTTTTACAGGATTCTGCCATTTGAATTTTATAACAGAAAGATTTTATTTGTGTTTAGTTATCCATAGGCTAAAGGAGTAAATAAAAATTGCTGATCTGTCATCATTCATCTAAAAATCAAGCTATATTACTGATCTGGCATGATTTGTGTGTTGGCTTTGTTTTCAGCCTAGTCAAGTTAACTTAGAGAAATTGATTTGGTCATAAATGCTTTGTAAGGATCTTCCAACACCTGTTGTATCACGACAGGTTTCATGTACTTGACCACAAAATGCAAGTGCTGCTTCATGAAGGTGTTGTACCACACTGTTGTTTGCTAATTGATGCAGCTGTGGCACAGCTTACAGGAGTTCTACCCAATTGAAAAAGGAAATTATATTTGTCTCAAAGATTTTTTTTTGTTCTTCCACCCCCACCTCCCAAGTTGAAGTTGTTCCCATGTTGAAATATCCAGCAGGAAGGTTGCTGCTGGAGTCTTTGGAGAGAAAAGAGTACAGCTGCTTGCTTCCCCCCCACCTCCATTTTATAGCAAGGATTGTTTGCAGCATCACTTTCATAGGCTTTCAAAATTTGTATTACACAGTGTATAATTTTCAGCTTATAATGTAAATTTTGAGATATTTCCTATTTCTTTTTTAAAACAAACCAAACCTTAAAATCCTTCCCTAATTCTGTTTCTTTATTAAGTCACCAAGAGAACACCTGTTCTTTTTATCTGTGATAACTGGGCACATTTTCACCCTCTAGTAATCTGACACATTTGAGTATAAATGGGATCTTGGTTGTACAGACACAAAGATGCCATTCTTTCTCTATTTATGTAAGGATATTGATGAGAAGCAGAGGTTATTAAGCTGAGTAAAACGCTGCTTTCCGTAGAAAATTCTCTAACAAAGTCCTGCTATCAACAGGGCTGGGGAAAAAAAAAAAAGAAAAAAAAGGTGATACCATTGTTAAATCACAGAACTGGGTGTTGGCAGAGCATCACCCTGCCCTGTGCCTGGTGTGGCCACAGCCCTGCCCTGTGACCTTGTGCCAAACCCAGGCTCCCATCTGCTCTCTGTATTCCTGCTACTATGTTTGATGTGTTGGTTGGAAAATGCCTGAGATCCTTGAGCGGAAAACAACCTGTAGTAGAAATGCACTGTGAATTACATCACATAGTAGCTAATTTGAATGACAGACCATCTTGCAAATAGAAGCTCTCTCTCTTTACATATATATATATATATATATACACACACACACACACATACATATATGTATTTTGTGTACCCTCTGTCCCATCCCCTCCACCCGTGCCCCAACTCACTTTATTTTGGTCAAAAGGTAGTTGAGGTTTTGGGTGAGTTTGGGGCAAAAATGTAAACATTTATAATTAAGAGAATTTCATTAAATCCTGAATTCTACCAAAAAGGTGACTTTAGCTGCTTTTAAATGAAAAAGTCATTCTGATTGACTGTAGTTAAATGCAATTTTGGGATTTACAAAGGAGAAAAGGCAAAGCCGGGGTCTTCAGTGTGACACAAGGTGAGAGGAAGAAAAGTCAATGGATACAAATGGGAACCAGAGGGGTTCAGACTGGACATGAGGAAAAATGTGGGACAGGCTGCCCAGAGAGGCTGTGGAACTTCCACCCGTGGGGGCTTTCAGGACCCAACAGGATAAAGCTGTGCACAGAATAGGGTGAGCTGATGCTGCTTTTTTACAGAAGGAGGCCACCTGAGGTCCCTTCCAGCCCTAATTATTCAGAGGAATTCTGTGATCTCTTCAGGTGAATTGCTACAGATTTGTTACTCTGCATCTTACCTCTGTAATTTTAAGAAATTCTTTGGAAAAACTTAACTGATATAGTTGTTTGTGGTGCTGACTAGATAATATGATTCCTGGAATAAGTAATATTCTGCCTGTTACTCAGCATTAAATGTAGAGTTTGGTATTCGGTATGTTTCTTAAACAGTCAAAACTATTCTAAAGGCAAAGCGCTTGGAAAAGAGAAAAGGAATGGTACACCATGGTTTTATTTGGGCCTTTCACTTGATTCAGTCAACTCTTGACAGCTGTCCTGTCTTTCTTTAAACCCATGGTGGCAGCTACAGTATCGCTTGGTTCCTAATTTTAAATGCTTTCTGCCTCTACTTTTCAGTTGCTCACACTTAGGTGAAATTAAGAAATCTAACTGTTGGGTATTATGTTTTAGACCTGCTGAAATAGCTCTTCCTGCTTGCATCCTTATGGTCTCATTAAGACGATGCTCACAGCATGCCTGACTCTAGTGAATATTTGCAGACCTCATTTGCCTACATTAGAGACAAAAAGCTTTAGAAAAATCCTTCTTGAGCAATAAACGGTTGAGTTTGTCGGTATCAGTGATCACAGAGCTGGTGTCTCCCAAGGCAAGGGCTGAGTGCTGTCCTTGTAGTTGAATAACTATTGAAACGCTTCATCCAAGCCCTTTCCGCTGCTGTGATAATACAATGGGTCCATGGCTTTGAGCTGTGGGTTTAAAGTGCGAGGGCTGCAAAAATCAGTGAGAAGTCAAAGTATGTGCCACTATTACAGCAAGTTCTGTACATCAAGGACTCATGTAGGCAAGACCCCATTCTACTTTTTTTTTTTTTTTTAAATACCAATTATAGACACAAGGAATTCTTAAATTTTTATTTTAATGAGTTCCATTTTGTTGAGTCAAGCTATGATAGCTCATCATAAATCATGGTCTTTGGAGCAAAACCCAGATCCCAGCAAGTGTAAGTCATCTTTGTTGTTTACCTTTACAACTGTGACTCAAATGTTTTGTTTTCTCTGTGCTCAAACTTTGAGTCTGAAACTTTTGTCCTCTGGGGATTTAAAAAAATTCTTGACCTATTCTGTAATGCTGAAGTCATGCTTTCAGGCCAACCAAAATTTCCATTTTCTCTCCATTTCTTTGATCCCTTGTGTTGTGCATGAGCTGTTCACCTGCCCACCGCAAGTGGCTCATTTCATTGTTGAGCTGATAACAATGTACAATGGATATTTTTTTAAAGCACGTTAGAATCACTTTGCAATGAAAGATGCCATATAATTCTGAAGTAATACTGATGTTACATTTTTTTATTCAGCAAAACTAAAAATAACATAACTAGAAATAATAGCATAAAAATTAATCAGAGGTGATGTAACTGTCATGTCGATGAGAAGTTCTTGAACATTACTGAGCTCTGCTATAAATAGATAGTAATCTCATGGATTTCCAACCCTTATTTACTTTTTTTAAATTTCATGGTCCTGAAGAACTGGGCCAGAAAACTTAAGATGGGAGTTTTTCCCTTGGAGCTATTGAATATTCCTGACAAAACAGTTTTTAGAGAGCAGTATCAGTTTACATATGATTATCATAAAAATAAGCATTTTCACTGTATTTGAATCATTTTGCTACTCTTGTGAAAATAGAGAAAAAAAGCAATCAAAAAGTTAAAGTTTTTGTTAGAGGGTTAGTTTTCTTGTTTAAATGTCAAAATAGAATTATCAAATTTTTCAAGAAAATTTTCACTAGCTTTTTTGATGAAATCATTAATGAAAATGCAGAAAGGAAAATAAGAATAATTTTCTTTATCTAAAGATGGGTAAAGCGCCTCTTCATCTGATTTTTTGTCTGTTATTATTTGCTAGGCTGTTCGTATTATAAAACTCTGATTGGAAGGCATTGAAATATTTCATAAATTTGTTCAAAACAGTTTCTTCTCTACCTGAATTTTATTGGTATTTTTTTCTTTTGAAAAGTTCATCTCAGACGTCATGGAGAGGAGGACTACAGGAAAATTTTCTGTTTGTCTATGTCCAACATTGAAAAGGTTTTGTCTCTTTGGATAATTGTCATCCTTACCTTTCAAAGTAGTAACTTCAAATGTAATAGTAGTGGGTCTTTGAATGGACACGTGGCTTCTGTGTCAGAAATGTTCCTTTTACTAGTCCTATGAGCGCATAATTAATTTTAACCCGATATTATTCACCCTTTAAAAAAAAAATTCGAATGTTCATTAGAGTTTTCCAGATTTTTGCTGATTGACCTCCAGTGCATCCACTCTTACAAAGTTTCTCAAGCCTTGCACGGGGGCACAGCGGTGATATTTTTATCCCATCAGTCTCCCAGGGCAATAGGTCATAAACCGTTTCACTCTTCATGTGAGTGGTTAACCAAACCTCAGCCGTGTCAGGTGTAGTTGTCAAAAATACTCAAATTGTTTACAGTTTCCACTTGTTCCTGGATTAGACATACACTGTCCATGCAGTATGAAATGCAGTTGCACAGAAAAGAGTGTTTCCTAATTTTTGAGATGCTGACTTTGCAATCCACATTATTAACGTTGCTGCTACTATCTTCATTTTTAGCCTTTAGTTTTTATGTGCAACAGATGCCACTGTAGCGATCCTCTGCAGCCATCCAATCACTTTTGTTTCTTTTCATTAGCTGGAAAAGTTATTGAATGTGACTGGGTGGTGATGTGCTTCTTTTCGGTGTACCTTTAAGTAGATGTTGGACCAATATATGGTCTGTGTAACAAAGATCCTCCGCCATAAGGGTGCCTTGTTGAAGGAACACGGGGGTCTGGTGCTGCCTGGCTTGTGAGAGGACAAAAGGAGAGAGAAGTGGCCAAGATTTTTGTTTTCTTGATGCTTGAATTACCAGAAATGCCATTGGCACCATTCAGGCCAGAGTGGGAGCTGTGCATATTTGCGCTACACAGAGGTGTCACAACATAAAGGAAAGTTTTACCCAGAACATCCCCCTAATGGTGCATGTGGGAGTTTCCCAATCTATTGGCTTATGACAGAGGAGCTGTCATTTGGTGCATCGTTCTGGCGACATCAGTGAGTGTTGCAACAACAATTTTCCCCTGTGTGTAGCACGTTAACCAATCCATGGCCTGTGGGGCACACGCTGCCTACCAGCACAGCTCATCTGGCCTGTGATCCTCTTTGATGTGTGCATTGGGTTCCTCTCAGGGGTGGGTGACTTGCTGTGGTGGTGTTGGGTGTCATTCAGCACAGGAGATCTGTGGCATGGGGCCCGCTACCTCTGTTAAAAAAGGCTCAGTTGCTTACATGGCTCCAAGATTGGGCTGTGCTCTTTGAGGTCAGTGGGTTTGGGGCATTTCCTAGGTGGCTACTGGCACAAGATTCCCCTCTGTGTGTGTGATCTCCTGACTCCCATCAGATGACTTTTTTTTTTTTTTTCTATTTTTATCTGAACGGAGACATTCAACCAGAGAGTGCTTCATCTTAGGTCTCCCATTTTTAGTCCACAGACATGAGTTTTAATAATACTTCTGGAATTTGCTATGTACACTTACTGAAAATTCCGATTCATCTCTTCCCTACCTTTTGTTTCAGCTTGTTATTAGCAAGTTATGAAAAGCTTCTTGCACATTCGCTAAAACTGTTCACTTCCCCTTTATTCTGCATCTCAACGCAGATATAATCATTGCAGAGTGTCTGTATCTACCACAGTTTAAGGTTAAAGTTTAGAGGCAGTCATAGGTTTGGGGTTTTTTTCATCTATAAAACTTATTTTCCTCTGGAATTTTTGAAATGAAACCATACATTTTGTTGGAATATGTGAAGTTCAATGAAACTTTTGTGAGAAAGGTTTCCTATCTCCAGGTTCTACTTTTTCTTCAAACCTAGATGAAAAAAAATCTGTAAGTTATTTTAATCCTATGCAAACTCACTTGTGACTTCACTGATCTGGCTAAATTTTTGCCCTACCTTTCTAAAACTTTAGACTTGCCTTTTGGTTTCCTTCATAACAGATAAAAGCCTTTACCCCTCCCTTGTTTGGCTGCCTGACAGTAACAGAAGGGACAGAGAAACCCAGCACATGCTCCCAGTGTGTGAGAGGCTGGTAGAGACCTTCATCTGAATCAATGATGGCAGCAATTTGAAGGTTGTGTATTGTTCAAAATGAATACTCTGACTGCTGGTGTCAGTGCAGTTGGCTTACCTGTTTGCTTGGGTACGTTGTACTTTTAACAGTGGTGGAGTTGCTCCATTTTACAACTTGAAAATAGTTTGAAATTACACAGGTTTTTTTTTAAGAACAGAGAAGCTATTCCCTGCTAAATTTGAGAATTGTAAGAAAAGTTGTGTCCAGGTCTCTTATGTGCCATAACAATGCATGAACCTACTGAACAAGAGAAGTTGTTTTTTGTTTTTCATCTGTTGCCAGCATAAACAGGTGTTTTTTCCGTAGAGGACTGTGAGAAGAGAGCTGGCTGCTATAAACCTTTCAGGTTTTGCTGTTTCATATGCAATCAGTAATGCTCTTGTCTTTTTTCTTAGGACTTCTGGTAACAGTAGTAGCGGGCAAGTCATCTAAAGGTCTCCATTTGTGTCCCAAGAGTTGAGAGCTCAGAAATCTTACAAATCTTGAAGTATTTATTTTGGATGTGACATTTATGTTTTTGTAATAGTATCAAGCCTTTATATATGGCACCTTTGATTCTATAGCACCCCAAAGCACTGTATAGAATTATTAGAGAGGAAAAGCTTCCCTTTATATCCCTTCCTACACAATGGACACACATCCCCCAGAAAAGTGTGTGTGTTATGTGGGAAACCCAAACCTGCGGGCAGTCATGGTTTCCTTCAGTGAATTCATTCTGTTTGCTTCAATTCCCCTCTGCTGTGTTCTTCTATGTCACACTGCCTGGCAAGTTGCAAGGAGGAGGAAGAAGGGCTCAAAGTTGGGTGAAGGAAGGAATTAATGTAGTGAACTCCCACATGCTGTCAAGTTTCCAGAAACCTTCCTATCCCATTGGCATAAAGCTTTGTGGATTTGCAGGGACCATGAAGGGGAAAGCCAGAAGCAGTCAGACCGGCAAATATTCATATCAAAACCACCCATATATCTAAACAGGATTTAATGCTTGTAAAAAGCAGAATTCACTACTATGATGTGTAAGGGCTTTCAGAAAAACAAGCCTGTTAGAAGTGGGGGGCAGGGGGAGATTTGGTGAGTTGCCAGTTTTTAAGCACAGACTCCTAAAGAAAGATTTCTGTTTTATAACCTGCCTGGCCAACACATGGATAAAAAACAAGCAGCAGTAAATTAGTTTGCAATGCTGGGGTGGTATACAGGTTTATGTTACCCCACTTTGAATGGGGTATTTGGTGTACAGCACCAATATAGGGCATGTAGCATGTCAGTAAATAATCAGATGATCTGACCTTTGTTAGAAAGAGAAGTAAAAATATGCCAAGTAACTCACTCAGTGTTGGAGCTATTACAATCTGCACAAAAGACTGAAAACAATTCAGTTAATTATGGATTATTTCTGTGTTCTCTTTAAGGGGCAAAAGACCAGTCTGATTCACATTTCATGCAATTGTAGAATTACAGAGTAGGTTAGAATGAGATTGGAATGGAGCTCTGGAGAGACTCATCTAATCTCCTACATCAGTTTGTCCAGTTGGGTTTTGAATGTTTGCCAGGGTGGAGACTTCACAACCTTTCTGGTCAGATGCTGGCAGAGGTGACCATCCTCCTGGTAAAAAAAATCTTTTCTTTATACTCCACTGGCATTTCCATTGCCTCCTGTTCCATTTCTGTGTGTGTCCCCAACAAAGCTCTGGCTTTGTCTCTTCTCTCCAATGGACTTGCAGAAGCTCTTCTTGCAGCCTTCTCATCCTTTTCTAGTTCTACCTCCACCTGAGTTCTTACATTTCTAACTCCCTGTGTGCTTGGACAACATTGCAGTTTGTTCTGTGGACCTTCTTCCATTATCTACAGATTTCCTTTTGCATTTTAGCTGGCTGAGGAGTTCCCTATCAACCATGCTGGTGGCCTTCTGCCACCCTTGCTTGACCTTCTACACACAGGAATAGACCATTGGCGTTTTGAGGGGTTTGTGGTTTGGAAATCAAACAGCTCTTCTTGAGCCCTTTTGCCTTCCAAGGCAATCTCTGTTGGAGTAATTCCCAGAAAAAGCGGCAATCTGAGATCTGCATAGTTCTACTTTGTCTTCCTCCCTCCTCTGAGAACTTACAATCCTGAATGTCATGTTCACTATGGCTGAGGTTGCCTTTGATTTTCACCTCCCTGACCACTTCTTGCTGCTTCTTGAGTAACAGGCTCAGCAGAGCATCTTCTTCAGTTGGATTGTCCATTTCCTAATTAGTTCTCTGTATGTTTTGCAGAAAGTTTTGAGGTATGTCCCTAATGGTATATACTTTCCTGAGAGAATCAAGGACTTTAGTCCTGTTTAAATGATTTAATATTTATATTATGTGATTGTGCATTATTTTACTGATTCACTTTACGATGTCCATTCATGGCAGTGTTAAAATTACCGACAGATTGAGTTTAGCAGAACAGTGTGAAAGGCTTTGGTGATTGAAATGGGATGGAGAGTTTTGTTTGGTTTGGTTTTCTCTTGCAAGGAAAAAGTGACTTGGGTAGGCAGATCCTTTTTGTCTTCTGTGGACAAGTGTTCTCACTTGAGTTTCCGAACATCTCTGTTTAAGCATATGGAAGTTAAATAATACCAAATATATATGATGTACACATAGGTGTAAAGGCAAAAAGCATTCTTTGTCATGTGGGAGTCGGCACTTTGCTATCCTACAAAAGCTGATACAGCTATGTTTTAGACCCTCCACTCTTAATTCTGTATTGTAGATTATCTTCTCCAGGGCACAGCTGCTTTCCATGGAATGTCTTTGATGCACTTGTGCTGTGTTGGTCCGCCACCTTATCTGTATGGCGTGTGGGAGCCATAGCAATATCAAATATGCCAAGGTTTTAGATCCCTGCCATTGTGCTAATGTTTGCTTTGTTTTTTTCTGCATAATCTTTTTTTGCATCCTCTGCTCACTGATCTGATAACACCTGTGTGCTAATAGAATTACAGAGCTAGCGATTAGCAAAGGTGTCTTTGTTTTACACCCCTTTCTGTCTTTATGCTTTATTAAAGAAGATTTTTAGAACAGATGCTGTGACTTTTTTCCTCTGCTTCCTCCTACGCCATAACAGTATCAGCCTGTGAAGTCTTACTTTGTTATTACATGAATATGGACAAGGGCATTCCTTTTCTAGACATTAAATGATAAAATAAACATCTAAGAAGTCATCTTTCTCACAGAGTTTTAGCACTTTCAAGGAGACTAACTCAGTCTGTGCAAATAGTTAAAGGTTCTAAATTCAGGTACTGTTCAAGGAAATAATCAAGGTGTTTATCCAGCTCCTTGAAGTCTGTAGTATGCCAATGGAAACCTCATGACGCATTCTCTGTCACAGGGAATTTCTTGTTTCAGTTTCTGGAAACTGAGAACAAAAAAATCCTTTAATGAAACATTTCATGTCTTAAAAACTCATACTGACTGTAAAAAGTTATTAATTTCTTTCACTAATATTAACCAAATAGCGCATCTTCACTGGCAGTGTTCCTGAGCAGAAGTAGTATCTTAACTCATTCCTTACACAGACGAAATTCTAATTTATGCTAGTAAGTGTTACCTGTTTCAAGCTTGCTGGGCAAAGCTAATTCTAGTTATGCATTTCTAGTGATTTTGTCCCAGTGTGTTAATGAGGGGTTAAACTAGCAGCAAATTTTCCATCATCCATCCCTGTTGTTAAAGGGATGTAAACTGTGCTGTGAAGTAAATCCATCTACAATTGGCACGCGGCAAGAGAACAACACTGCTCGTAAGACAAAGTGTTGGTACACCACAAGATTTGAAGAGGAGCTCAGAAGAAATTGTGAAGTTTTAGCGATTTTAACATTTTGACCTTTTTCGGAAAATGAACATATTCTCCAAAGCACAGAATATGTTGAATCAGCAGCAGGCGATGTGAAACCAGATTGTGATGTAATCTTCAAGAAAACCATATTTGTAATAAGGTTAATTAAATTTGCTGCAAGCTTGTGACAAGCATGCTGTAAGTTTGCCAGTAAATCTGGTCTTGCTTTATCAAACTGAAGGGCAAGAATTAAAAANTTCCCTCCTCCAGTACAAGTAGTGTGTTGCCAGAGGACATGCAGACTGGCAACAATAACTAATACGTTATGAGAGGTTGAACAAGTTTAAATGGGATTTGTCTCTGAACTGAAAGGCATATTGTAAGAAATTTCTTTGTCTCCTTGTGATGCTGTTAAATTGAAAGCACGATGGGAGGCTTCAGTAGAGGCAACAAAGGTTGAAATGATAGCCTGCTGTTTGCAGCAAGCATCATGGCTCCACTGATGGTCCAGACATCTGGTAAGAACAGCCACTCCTTGTCAGGTTTTGCCCCTCACTGGGAGCCTGAGCACTTTGCACTGTTTAACTCATCAGACTCTTCTAGCTCAGTATGCTCTGCATCAAGAATGTTTATGTAATAAAACAGAGCTAATTAAACATTTCAAAGGGAAACATTATTTTAACTCTAATTAGATATGATTACGGTTTCCTTATGCCTGCGCTGGGTTGGTACTGCAGCTCTCTTGTTTCGTCTCTTTACTGAATTCTGCAGCATTGTTGTTTGAAAATAATTTTTGCATCTGCTTAAATAGGCTTTGTATTCCCCTTGCCCAGAAAAGAGCTTAAAATCTTTGATTCAAGGTGCCTGTATTTAAAGTAACAGCATATGACCCCGAGACTCGTGGGGGACGTTGATACCCCAGGCAGTCAAGGAAATAGGAAAAGTCCCCTCACTTGAAATGTTTGAGGGTATTCCAGACAACCACGAGTGCTGGCAGGTGGGTGCACACCATGTACAAAACATCTACTTTCCAAATATTTGTGCTCTGATTCAGACTTTTCATAATTATTAAATCTGGCATGGGGGGAGCCAGGCAGGTACCACCGAGCTGTTATCACATGCACAGATGGATGCAGGTTCTGTGACCTTCCTGGAAGTCCATCGTTAAGCAAGGCAGTTGTCACATGCAAATGTAAAAGCATATCCTTCTGTATGTATTTAATCTAGAAAGATAGCATCTGACAAAGCTTTGGAGACACATCCTGTCAGGATACTAAACATCCAAATAGCTGAGAAACAAATACATAGGGAAATCAAAAAGAACAGGCTAATGGCAGTAATAATCAGTGAATATTTTGTCAGTTAAGCAAATGCTGTATAACTTGTTTGGTGTTTTCTAGCTTTTATGACAGAGCCAGTCTGCAGATCATATGGGAGAAGCAGACTGAATATAAGAACCCATCCTTTCTTTGTCATCCCTAAATCCAAGTTTTTATGAGGAATTTCTTCAGCTAAAGGACGTTCAAATGCAAGTTTACTTCAGCTTTTCACTTGGTTTTCACCCTACCCAAGAATTTTTTAAACTGTAGCTTGGGTTTCAAAAAAAAAAAAGAAAGGGGAGGAGGGGGGAGGAGGAAAGCAGGCTTTCATTCAAACTGGTTCTCTGCAGTCCTAATTAAAATAGACTTCAATGAGAAGTTTTCTTTTCCTCTTCCAACTGAAGCTTTAGGGCATAGTTCTAGCTGGAGAGTATATTGTGTTCATTTTACTGTTTGAGTGGTTTGGTAGAGAAGCTGTCTTTCAAACGCAGAGTGACTACTACGATGCCTCAGGACTCAGCTGTCACATCAAGGCTGTTTTCCACATATATGTATTATATAATGTGCATATATCATCACCGTCAGGTAGCTGAAGTTTGTACATCTTACATGGAAGCAACTTTTTCTCATGTTTAAGAAGTTCTCTCTACAGTGGGATTAGAGGTAAACGTGTCTTATATTTTAAAGAGAATAATGAAATGGGTTGTCCCTTTAGAAAGAAAAGAATGATGCAAATCGGAAGACACATGTATAAATCTCTCTCTACATAAATTGAGCTGCAGTGCTGGTGCAGTATCCTTTGTGCTAGGAAAACCAAAGGGGGGAATTATTTCCTTTAAATGTTACAGTCAACCTAAGTGACTGCAAGAGTTACTAGACTGAGAGCAGCACTGGAAAAAGAAACCTCCCATTTAGCCACAGAGGAAATCTTCCATTTAGCCATTTAATTAAATAGGAAATGGCAGTGCATAGCCCAATCATTGTCTCAGCCCTCGTGAAGAGGATCAGAAGAAGGTCAGGAGCTTGTTCATTTTCCATGCCCACGGCCTCAGTCCTGAGACCACCAGCAAGGATGGCCAATTAATACCAAGTGCTTTAGGGGGTTTTGGCTTGTGGGGTGGTTGTTTTTTTTGTCCACTAGGATCTTGACTGAGGTTGCAAATTCATCTCAGAGAAGCTGCTACACAGTAGGTGAGAAGGATTTCAGTCACTGCATCTCTGAGTAAGAATGAGATTAGTCAGTGAAAGGTGAAATACCGGAGCCTCGTGGGTTTTTTTGTGACTAGGACTGCCACACCACCAAAAGATACTTTCTCAAAATCTGCAAAGTTTTGGTTTCAGAATTCAGTGTTCTGCCCAATGCACTGAAAATACAATGTCAAGATGCAACATTGAAAACCCCCAAATTTTCTCAGCCTCAAAATGCTATTTTTAAATTTTATTGTCATACTCCTTTTCTGAATCACCTGTGCTGCTGAGGAGTCTGTAGAAAGCTATCACTGCTTGCTGGCAAACTTTTTTAAACCTTACCAAAACAGCATTACTGCTGCTGGGCTCTCTTTTGCTCCATCCCATTATCTCCGATTATTAAAGACTCAATGTGGTGCAGTAAAATTCTGGCAAATTTGAGCGCTGGGAGCATCTGCAAGCCAGGCAGCACACTGTCATGGATACTGTGAGCATCACCTGTAGCCGTCTGCTTGGGATAGTATTTATGGTGATATCTCCTGGAAATTAGACTGACAGCCCCAATTTGTGCTGCATGCTGTACATCACCCAGCAGATTTCAAAACACAGTCCATTTTTTTTTTTTTTTTNTTTTTTTTTTTTTTTTTTTTTTTTGCTCGCAGTTGACCTCAGCTGGATTCACTCTCTCTGAGAATTCAAAGTGACTGATATTACTGAAAAAGGATGCCTGTGTTCTTCTCGCTGCTGGCCTCTTGGTGCCTGACCCAGACGCCAGGGCTGGTGATTTGGTTGCCTTCCCACTGTGACTGTGGCAATCGGGTCTGATGCCATGGCTGGCTTGTCCCCTAGTGAGTCACATAAACTTGGGTGTTCTGGGCTGGACGTCTGGAAACCAGTGAAGTATCAGACAGATAAGTGAGAAGTTAAAAACCTGTCCAAGTCCCACAACAGCTACTCTTCTCTTGACTTCAGTGGAAGGTGGGTTTTCAGCAATGTTTCCAAAATGTTGCATGATTCCAGTTGGAAAATGCTTGGCTCTGGCTGTGTTTTGCTGCCATAAGGGTCTTATAAACTTACTTTGGACAAGTGTGTGATTGTAGAGATAATACTGACTTCTGCATGTACTGTCTGACCTGATCAGCAAGAATATGTTGTGTAGACTTGTAATATGCTCAGTTTTCTGGAGGAGCTGGCTTGTCTTCCACCCTGCAGCGTGATTCATTGGTGGTGTGTGACTGTGCACATATATGTACTGTACGTACACACTATGCATACATATATTCCAAATTTCGGTGGTGATGAGCAGAGGTTTGGAGATAACTGGGATTTTTTTAAACAAAGTAATTAAGGTTTCAAAGAACCATCTGACTATATGTGTAAGAAAGGCAGAGACAGTGTGTGGTAGCTTAATTTGAGCAGAGCATAAGGTTAGCTGTTATCTTTCATTGCCCATATTTAAAAACTAGTTCCAGGAGCCCGTCTTTACAGCTAACCTTTATATTACATTGAAATTCCCTGTTGGGAAACTTACTTCCCTTATGAATGTATCTAAATGATAAATCATTAGAAATATGAAAAGGAGGGAGCATGGGGAAGATGCCCTGCTTGCCTGCACTTGTGTAACTCAAAGGCAGACTCAGCTGAGGGAGCAGGTACCAGGTTTGTACAGATCCAGCCTGCAGTGAGGTCTGGGATCAGCTGGTGTGGTTACACTGGGATTGTCTTGGTGACAGGAGATGGTGAGCTATGGCTTGCTGCTTCACTTATCCTCAAGGCTGCCAGGCTCTGCCCAGTATGCCCAAGGGTATGGGACTGACTGTCATCCACCCTCCCTATAAGTTTTATTTCACCATCCACTGGCATTGGCTGCAAGGGGTTTGTGGCCCCAGGGGTTGGTGCCAGGGAGCATCCTGGCTGTGCCCAGGCCCTCTGCAGCCTCCACGGCAGGGTCCAGGCTGCCGTGCTGCTGGCCAGCAGGGGCTGGGCAAGGGGATGCCAGGATGAGCCTTCCTCCTGTCTGTGTGCTCACAGGATGAAAACGTAGCCTGACAACTCTGAAGCTGTACATAGAAAGAGATAGATAAACTCTGTTAACCACAGAAGCAGGTTTTAAATACATTAAAATATTTTATCCCATTATTTGTTTTGACCAATTGACCACAATATTAAAAATTCAATCATGGAGCAGCTGACAAGTGCAGTTGCCTAATTTTATTTAAGGGTTCTCCCCCCCCCGCTTCCATTTTTCCATCCTGTTAACGCTGCTGCCTGTGCCCAGACAGTAATGGGCTTCTTGTATGCCCACGACTGTTATGATCATGTAAATTTATTGGTGCTTAGAAGAAGCGAGCTATTAAAACATTACAACAACCATTACAGCCAGGCTCGTGTTGGCTTTCGCTCCCAATGAACATATGCTTCCGAGTGAATGCCTAAACTCTTATTTATGGATTTAATTTAATATGCGGAAAGAATTCAAAATTAAATTTTGTGTCTGCCTCCAGAGAGTGTCAGTGTATAATAACATGGTAATTTTTACACATCTTTATGAGAAATGGGAAAATTAATTCTTTCTGACAAGTTGTAATTATTCGACTTGGAACAGTTGCAGCTGAGCAGTTTGCATGCCTGTTGTCTGTTGTTGCACAGTGTAAGGGGGAAATGTGGGGATGGAGATATATTGTGTGTCTAAGAGTTTCTAATAGCTTCTGACATTTTAGCCCTGCGTATTATCAGGGTGCTCTTTAAAGGAGTGGGGACTGTAATCTGCTGCCTAGCTGGGGACACACATGCAGCAGTGGACTGGGTGACTGGAGATGGGGTAAGAAGTATTTTTGGTCTGTCTGAGGCTGCGGAAGGGGCTCTCTCGTTACTTTGCAAATGGTCACAGCAGAAAGTGATGCAACATTCTTTGTACTCTTTGACCTCATATTTTTTTCCTCTTTAATGAAGATACAGGTGGAAGGAAAGGGTTTATTTCAGCTGCACACAAGCAGAGCTCTCCTGTTTAAGTGTGTCCTCTTTTTTTTCGTGACAGTAGAAGGCACTTAGCACCTCTCAGCCTCTAGGGACTGACTCCCTCAAAAGTTTTGTGGTCTTTAACAGGAGAATATTTAAAAATAAAATACAACTCTTGTTGAAACGTGAGCTTTCGTGGCAAATATTTTTAGGAGGGTAACTTTGTTCTAAGCTAACTTAACTTCTGTTTCAGAGTTTCTGCTGAGAGGTAGGACACATTCATGAAGCACAAGCCTGAAGCATCACTGGATGTATTAGATAAAAAGGAAATTTATTCAAGTGAATGAAGTGTGTATTCGTGGCTTTGAAGGCAAACCTGGCAGTAGTGGGTTCTTCATTTTTTTTGTGTCCTCCTGGAATGGTCCCTTTGGGATAAACACATACTAAAGGCAATGCTTAGAAAACATTTTATCAGGCACACATTAAAGGAAATAGAAGTGCCACAAATGAAAAAAACACTGTGCATATTTTCATTCCGAGGGATTTATCGTCGTTGTGCTAGCTAGGAGGGTGCTAATGGTTTAGGAGGTTCTACTCCTTCCTGTAAGACACTGAAGAAGTTTTGTTGTTTTGGGTGCTTGGCATATGAAGATACCATGGTTTCGAAATATTTATTTATTCAAAATTTAGTGTGTTAGCTCTGATTTATGTCCTGGTTGCCATCTGGGTTATTGCTGAATTTAGGGAAGTAGTGCACAAACCTGTGAGTTCCTGACTTCTGGGGATTTGAAAGCATTTCCCTTGGACCAAAGAATAATTCAGCTCCTAAAATCTTTGTGTCCAGTGGACACCTTGGCATAGTAAAACACCAGCAGTTCTGCAGGAGAATGCCAACAGCTACTGCAGCACCGTGGGGCTTAGCTGGGGAAGAGTGGAGAATGTCGCTGGTTTCATCCCAGAGAATGCCTCTAGGGAGTCTTGGTGTGGATGAGTGGATCCAGGAAGCTCTTGTAGAAGGCAGTATGTTTGTAAGAGGGACTGGTGTAAATCAGATTTCATTGGGAGTGATTCGTGCCAGAGATCCCAAACTCTTGGGACATTACTTACTTCATTTAGACCTGCATAGTGGGCTTATCAACAAACCTTAAAGTCAGCCATGGTAATGGAGCAAATGCTGCCCAGCTGGCACAGTGAGAGCACAGGGTGCATCTCCAGGGAGCTGCTCCTCTTGCTGCCAGGGTCACCCATGAGCCTGGGAGAACCACCTCGGCAGCACACCACGGCCTCACCTACACTGGAATTGCAGTGCCTTTCTTCCAAATTCAACCAGTACAAACCTCGATTCTGAGTTGGTTGTTGGGACTCCCCTTCAATCAGTGGGGAGAGTAGGCAGTTTACAGGTTCATCTAATCAGCAGTTGATGCTAAAACAGCCCCAGTGAATCATGCACAAAATTGCTTATTTCTCCACCTTTGAAGTCTACAGGGAGTTATGAAAATGCAGAATTCAAATGGATCCTCTGTGGAGGGATCATGGAGCACAGAAAAAGTTGAATCTTCCCTGTTAAAATGTCCCCTCTCTCTCTCTCTTTTTTTTTTTTTTTTTCCAAACCAGTAAAGGCTTTATTTTCAGTTGCAGTGAATCAAGCATTGCATGAAGTGATAGTGTCTCTTTTACCAGCATAATAAATAACCTCCAAAAACTCTTCAGTTGGTATGAGAATTATTCCTTGGTAAGGACACATGCAACTCTTGGAGTATGCCTTCAGGTCTTTTTTTTTTTTTTTTTTTTCCCATCCAGGAAAGGCTGCAGTTTATTGCTGCTATGGAGAACTTCTCCTAACTGCTGTCATCTGGCCCTCTGAATGCCTTTTATACAGTCTTTGCTGCTTTTAAGGAAATGCTGCTCAGACCTCTTTCTTTCTGAGAACATGGTCTTCATGTGCCATACTGAGCCACTGCATTCAGGAAGTCAAGAATATCAAGATAGTCTCAGTTTTCTTCCAGTTAATTGTGAACCACAACAGGAGACAAATTTAATGTTAGGGCAAAGCCTGAGCTGATTTAGCATGACTTAAGAGCAGTCTTGTAATTTCAAACTGGAAACAGAAAATCATACAAAAAGCAACCAAAAGCAAATAAATGCTACAGTTCTATCTGAACAGCTGGATATAATGATATCTACATACATTTCTGATCAATTTCTTATCTAACCTAGAATCACCTAGAGAGGTCCCAAGTCTGTGAGAACTCGAACCTCAGTAATATCCTGTGACTTGTGTTTCCTTCAGTTTTCACTGCCCTTGCCTTTTGTTTTCTCCTTCCCCTCTTACTCCTCTTTGGAATCAAATGTTAGGCTACAGTCTTAACTTCTTAACAATGACTTTTTCTGTTTCCCATGGACTGTGCAATTGCAAAAACACTTTGACCACACTTAGCTTGGAGCTGACCCAACTGCTTTCCACCTACTCTTACCTATTCCTCTTATAGGTCTATAAATGCATCCGCATTAAGGATGTATGTAACAAAAACACCCTGGAGACCAGATTTTACAGTTTTTATCAATGAGATAAAACAGCTGGTTAGTGAATCCTCCAGCTGGTCATGTCTGGAAATAGGTGGGCAGTCTCCCTGTGCTGCTGTAGCAGCTCAGCCCTTTTTCTAGTAGTATTTCTGCATTTTTGCTGTGAATGAGAAGGCTGGTACCAGGGTCTGTGAAGTCTCTTTGGCTGATGATCATGCCAGCTGAGCTACTGGAGGTGCATAAGGAGGGTTGTGGGCTGGGCCCTTGTTTGCTCTGAGATCTTGGAAACCCAGGGAGCATTTGCTGTGTATCCTGTTGACTAGCATGCTTTGATGATGCTTGTTGTGTCCTAGATGTGGTGGAGTGGGAGTGATTTTTGGGAAGACCTGGTTAAAGAGAAGTGTGCTCTAATTCAGGAAGATACACTTTGTGCCAGTTTTAATTTTGCAGTGCACATGAGTTATGTATAGAAATATTATGGAGAAATCTACTTTTGGTCAAATGACTTTGCTTGGTCATCTTAGATGTCACCTTATTACCACTACTCTCATGAGACATGTGCTGGATGATACTTTGTTGCAATCCTCTTCCCTTTCCCACAACAACAAGAAACCCAAACTAAAACAAAAAAGCCCACCCCAAAATATCCCAAAACATATTTCGGCACTGAACTCGTGTTAGACGGCAGCATGAATGATGGTCTTGTATCAGTAAGACAAATACAGCTTCTGGAGAGGTCACAGCTCATTAAATAACATACATTTTTCTTTAAATAGGGGAGCTTGCCCTTCCCATCTGAGTAGGGGTGAAGAGAAGCACTTCGAGAGTTCTTCAGGCTGTTCTGCAAAGCTCATTCTAGAAAATACTCCCACATTTGTGATCCTCAGCCTGGGTATATGTGATAGAGAAGTAAGCAAAGGCAAATCACCAAATGTGCTTAATTTTATTTGTTTATTCCTGACTATCACCAAGCCCATTTTGAAATGTGTTATCATGCATGTTGCCCATTACACCCATTTTATGCTTATGACAAAGGAAAAAAACCTGTGTTTTTTCTTATGGAAAAGAAGGGAGAAGAAGAAGTGATTGTTTTTATTCCCACAGTTTCCCAAACTATCAGCCACACAGAGCATTTATGCTGTTCCTGATATTAACATGGTGCTGTTCAGTGCATTATGTAGAGAGAGTTTTCAAATGTTGTTTGTTGAGCTATCCAGAATATCTCACAAGTGCAACTTTTGAAATAGTCCTGATTAAACCATTTCTTTTCTTAATTTGTTTAAATTATGTGGGAAACAGACAGTGGTTTAGAACAAGATATGGGGTTTTCATAGCTTTCCATAGTTCATGAAACATAGAAATTGCTATTTAAACATAAGTAAGCTTTATCTGTAATCATGCCTCCCTTCTGTGGGGCATTTTCCACAAACCCAGTTTCTTCATACCACTTTTCTCTTTTACAGATGGCCAAATGAGACTCAGTTTAATTACTCCAGGATTCTCAGAAAGATAGCAGCAGATTAAAGAATAAATCATGTTTCTTAAATTGCCATCCAGTGTTTGAAAATAAGAGCATCTTTCTCTACTGTGCTAGATCAAGCTTAGCAATGAACAAATGAAATCATCACCAATACAATGAAGGGATCAGGTTCATATACATTCAGAAATTTGGGTTTTAGGTTGGTTGAGGTTTNCAGCTTGCTTGTGCTCTTCTGGAGTAATCCCCTTCAGAGCCTTTCATGTACTGAAAACATCCAATATAACATTGTTCATAATACAGGATCTGGAGGGTTTTGCTGACTCAGCAGCAAAGTCTCTGAAGAAGTTGAGGGCTGATCATTGGCACTGATCATTCTGTCACTTTTATGGCTGCTAAATTCATCTCTCCCTTGGTTTTCCTTCTTAAGACAGAAATCACACCTACTTTGGTGTGCAAGGTTTAATGAGTTGTGTTTGATGAGATAAAGCACCATAAAAGTTTTAGCATGGGTGCATCTGCTTCCAGTTTTGGCATGGTTCAAGCATGCTACTGAAAAACTTCTCTGTGCAATAGGAGATACAAGGAGGGATGAAGAAACTTTTGAGCGTGCTAAAATTTGGTCTGGATTTGGAGGTACAGGTCTATATATACTCATCTCTTTATGCATGGGACCATGGACTATCATGACTCCTTCCTACTCTGTAGCTTTGTAACTTGGCCCAAGTTTTTATCCAGTAGCAAACCTTGGAATTCGGGCCCAGTTAGGATTTTGGTCCACCAAACCTGCCCTGGTCTTCCCTGCTGACAGGTAGCATTCCCACCAGCCTCCCAGCGCTGCCCGGATCGCATTTCCCTTCTCCCTCTTTTTTCGGTTCTGCGTATCAGAACGTGATTAAAATCATTATATCCCTATCTATATCGTGCTGTCTGTTTTCCTTTTAATTAGGTTGTAAAACAATTAGTTACCACCATGTCTCTCTCTTCCCCCTCTCCTTCTCTTTTTTTTTTGTGACTCCCCCAGTGCGCCCAGAGCTGTTTGTTCTCCCCGGGCAGGGAGGAGGGGGCCCTACCATCTTGCTTTATTTACAGCAGGGTGAAGGTCAGATATAAACAGTTTTTGTTCTTGTGCTGTTGCTTTCTTTTGTGACCTATCCTGCATTGTTTGGCTTTTTTCCTCCCCCGTGCTTTGAAGTGCCGCACACCAGGTGTTCCTGTTCTGAATTACACATGAAAGGACCACATCCCTGGACTAATTAACTAGTAAACTGCACCCGCCTCCCCTGGGTTTAATTGATGCTGCTCTTAAAAGGGGAAGCCAGTTTCTTATTCCTCCTGATTTCACACCGTAGTCATCTCCTCTTTATCTCCCTAAATACCGAAGATACTCCTGAATTTCTCGCTCCCAGGCCATGCGGTACTTAATATGTCTTCTCATTTCACAATTAATGAAACAATTATGCTGTACAAATTTTTTGAAAGAAATCCTCCACGTTCTTTTTTTCTTTTTGGCTCCTGATTTCTTTGTGTCTGATGGTTGCAGCCTCTCTGGGGAGCACAGCGTGCAGAACCACCCTGCTCCCTGAGAGCTGGAAGATCCAGTATCTTGCTGCTAATTATTTGACTTGATTGTCTTGACCCAACAAAGGCATTGGTGTATACCGACGTCTTCCATGGCTCACAGTTTCTTTCCTGGGGCAACATTTCTTGCAGTGTAATGAGCAGGAGCTTTCGTGATTTCTTTGTTCGGGCCAGTGGTCGCACACCAATATGCATCTTGCCTGTCTCCGTGGCAGGGTGGGCCTTGCTGAGGGCAGAAAACTGCACAAAGTGTTCAAAACCAGTTTAAAATCAGCCAGCCTAAATCAGACACAGCCTATTTCTGCGGGCTGTCCAAAACTGCTCAGTGCAGGTTTATCTTGAGTTGCTAAAGACCTGTCTTTGGCTGAACTGCATCAGAGTGCCAGGGGAAGTGGAGAAGGTTGTCATGTGTCACTCACCGTGCCACGTGGCTTGGGTTGTTTGTGTACGTATCGATGTAGATATTACTTCTCATGTTCCAGCTGACGACATTTTGGACTGGGGCACAGTTAATGGCCCATTGTGTGTCCAGACTCAAAGTCCTTGCATGTCGTAGGGCTGTTTCAGTGCTAGGGTGTGGGGAGGTCCCAGGCTGGTGGTGCTGGCTGGTGTGGTTGAGCAGGCAGAGAAGCACTACTCAAACATTTGTATAATGGTTTAATAATGGTAGACTTTCTTGTCTTTGAATACTCTGTTTGTGTCTTGCCAGTGCTTTGACATTTTGAGGTGTTAGGGATGATTTCATTCACAGATTTTCTTTACCTCAAATAGGTAATTTCTTCAAAGTTTACTGGCTTAGGTTTATGGTAAGGGTATGTTTGTCTGTCTTATGTGTTTGTTTGATCACCATGAGCATCCTGTATCTTCTTTCAATTTAAGTCCTTGTTAAGTCCAGTGAATTTTTTTCACTGACTTCAGCGAGATCTACTCCCTATTCATTTGATTGGAGTTGTTTTCAACTTCAAATGGAATTTCAAACTTAACAGTCTTTTGAAACTGAGAGGAAGGATTCAGGATATTACAGGAAAGTGAGTGGGATGCAGCAACGTTTTTAGTTGCTTAAAAGGCATTTCCCTGTCTGGGTAGATGTCGCAGTGTAGGTATTGGTGTATCACGTACCTGCCTCTTTCCTGGATACCTGTCAGAGTGAAAACTGAAATGCTTTGCTGTAGGTGAGCATTTAGTTTCAGAGGTGGGACCTGAATATTGTCAGGTGTATCTTTCTTCAAGGAAAAAGGTATTTCTTGAAGACAATATGTACTAAATTACAGTTTTGGGTCAGCTTCTGGGTGGCATAGAGAAGTGGGAGCTTTGCTGTTAATGCCACAGAGTTTTGGGTTAGGGATTTGGTGTTGCTGCCATAAAATTTGGAAAGAGCATGCTCCTTTCCTTGGAAATCACAGTTGTTCAGCACTGATGTGAATTAGGACTGCAGTGGGACTGCCACTGATTTTTGTTGTTGAAGATCCAGCAAGATTCCCCCCATGCAGAAGTTGGGTTTTTTTTAGCTGGCAGCAGCCAGCAAAATCATCACTCTGTTCTCCCTGAGGAGGGTACATTTTGCACTTTGGTAGAGTGCAAAGTGACTTTAGTGGATCGTGCCCTTTTATCGAGCACAATGGGACCTTAGGCTTTGGAGTATCCCAGCTGATGCTGGAGAACAGACCTTAGAGCAATTAACTGTAAACTGAGTGAAAGTTATATGCCAAAGACAGACTGAACTTTAATTAACGTGCAGCTTAAGACAGATATTTTTATATTATAAAGCAGCTACTTTAAAACATGCACACAAAAAAAAGGCAGTGAAGTCACTTAAGTTTTAGCAGAAGGTAAAGGTAGAACTTTTGTTTTTATAAGCTTCATAGCTCTTTGAAATCTGTGCCTTTCTGTCTTGATTTAAACTGCTTAAAATCTGGAGCCTCTTTTGCCCTATATTTGATTGTTTAGATTTAGTATTTCCTGAAATCTTACTTTAATTTTAATCAATTTTTGCTAACATTTGCAATAAGTTCATTTTTTAGGGAGTTTTTGCTTTAAAAATACCTTCAACCTGGTTAGTATTTTCTAGCAAAGAGGTTTTCAGCTTAGGGCAGATACAAATGAAAACTAAAAAAAAAAAAGACATTTTATTGCCAAAAAGCACTGGTATAATTCAAAAGCACCTCTTGCTAAATCATTTGTGAGTGTCTCATCAAAAGCATAGGATATGGTTTTGTTAGCGCAGATCAGGTCTTTGAGAATGGTTGTCATGCACCTTCTTAATCTTAGCCATTTTAGCCCTTTTCCAATTCTTTTTACCTTTCCCTCCGAGCTCTGATGTTCTGTAATTTTTTGCTGCCTCCCCCTTCAAAGGCAAGTTTCCCAGTATTTTTATGATTAACTTTTACGTGTCTGAGTTTTTCAAAACACTATCAGGTTATAACATAGTGTTTAAAAGCTCATACTCATCTTTTTTTATTAATCCGACTTTTCATTATCAAAACTGAAACTCTTGTCATATCCTGTTTGCATTTCACCTCTTATTTTATTTCGTTCTTCAGAAAAAGAAGAGAAAGATGCTGTTGTAGAACCTGAAATTTAAGAGAAAATTTGCAGTGGCCCCAAGTGTTCTGGCAATCTGGCAACTAGCTGAGATACCCCACTTAGTTTCAAAGAAACAGCAGTCCTGGCTAGCTTATTTTTCTAACTGTTTTACGTTTTTTTATCTCTCAATTATAATATCTAAAGGTGTGACATGATGCCACTATGAACTTAAAGGAAAAGGATATGTGGATGGTGTTGTTGTTTAAAGAAGATGCTGGCAATGTTTCTACTTACAAAACATATATAATATTTTATTTTAAAATCATCCTTTGTTCCACAGGTTTAAATGTTGAGCCTAATGTTTGGCATTACCATTGTATGATGGTTGGAGAACAGGAAAAGGCTGGTATAACTTAATGTGTAGAAAAGCAAGGCATAGTTACTGTTGCGCTGCTCGATTTAAATGAATGTGTTAATATTTTTTATATATTGTGTTTTGGTACTTCACTCTTTCCAGTTGGCCCTTCTCCCTGAATGTGTCCTATCTCTTTTTCATCTTTGCTCTCTCCCAGTGCCCACCCTCCAAATCCCCAGACTGGGTTATATGAGAATGTACCGAGTCCTCCCTTGCGCTCAGATGAAAGACCTGATTTGCTAATTTGAGCTCTTTTTAAAAACAAGACCTAAATTAAGTATTATCTTAATCAGCAATAAAATACATTCTTTCAATTACTTGTTTCTCTGACTTATTAAGAGAACTCTAAATAGTTTCAGCGAGTATTGTTGTAATTGTTTCCTCCTTTGATTTTCATTTCCTTAGTTGTCATCATCTCCTGGCAGCAGCAGCAGCTGTAAAGCAGATCTTTCAACAGCCTTGTTAATTGTGTAGAAATTAATCTGATTTCAAAACCCGTATTGATATAGGGATTCGTGTGCCTTACCGTGCCTGTGCATATCCCTGCTCACCTCTCGTAGTCAGCGTATTCTTCCCATGCTGACTTAACATGCAGGTTGGGTCATTATCTCCACTTGCCTGTGAGGATTCACAAGTTCCTGAGGGGTCAGATTTCATTGCAGTGTTCCTGTCAAGTGCACTGGATACCTCCATGGAAATACAGAAACTTAATATGAAATACACTCATTACTTAGATTGGCCAAAAACCAGTGTTTCTTACATGTATCTTCCTTTTATTTACTTCTATTCTGTGGTGATAATGAGGAGATAATGTAAATTATATATGTGCAACTTTGTCAAAGTGTGTTGCTATTGTCTTGTCCGGTTAACTATTGCCATAAATCAGGAGACATACTTGGAGGGAGCTAGAGGTCCCAACTGAAATACTGCCCAGCCAGTGGCCAAATGATGTTACCAAAATAGTCCCAAGGTTTTATTCTTCAGAGGCTTTCAGATGAGCTGAAATTACATAATGCACAATGTTCATGTTTTGCTGGCATCCCTCTGTGTTTTCATGAGAGGAAAGATATCTTATTCCTTTGTGGAACAAAAAAATTTTAAAAATAAATTGACATATTAAACATTCTTTTGTAATAAGGGGAAAAAATACTATTATCTTTCCCCACTTCTGCAAAGAATATTGATAAGAAGTTATTGGCATGTTCCTCAAAGCAGATGAGAGGGTTATTGTTAATAATCTAAGTATTAATATAAGTTGTATACAACTGAATGGTAGAATCTCTCTGTGATCCTACTTGTGGTCTTTACAGCTTTTGTAGTACCAGATATTAATTTTAGCGTTGTATCTTAATTTCCAGACTGCAATCTGTATATATTAATTATTTTGTCTCCAGTAAAAGGTTACGTCTTTCTTCCTGTCATGTAGGCAATGCCCTGGTAAAGAGCAGCATCCTCCCAGCATATTGGTGACATGATAACATATACAGCATTATGTAAAGTGCTGCAAAGTGCTTTGCATTTCTTTAGGATAAGCAGTGACAGAGAAGGATGAAGTTTTGTCATTTTAAAGATGGTAAACCAACAGGTTCTCTATGCCAATACAAGTGGGGGAGGCAGGCGTAGCTTTTTCAACTTCAGTGAGATTTGGGTCAAGTTCTTTAAAGAAATTCAAATAGAAGCTGTCCTTTCTACGCATGTATCTGTCAGTAAAATGAGCAGCAGTTCTGTTGTGTAGAGGAACTTTAGGTGTGGAGCCCCTGCACTTGCTGGCTGATGACTAGAGCAAGATTAGTGTTCTTGTCCTTTAAAGCCATTATTCAGTAGCTGCTGGATGAATGGGAGATGAAGGCTGAGTGTTTTCATCCTCTCATGCTGTCACGTAAAGTCAGGAATCTGGTGAAGAAACTTGACATGTGGTTTAGGCTTACCTAAAAAAAATTATTTTAACACTGATTTTGTTTGTAGAGTTACTCTCTATCTCATTGCTTGCAATGCCAAAAAGTAACATAAGAAAAAAAAATTACAAAAGCATCTAGTGAAAATGCTATTTGAGATTCATAAATAAACTCTCCATGAAAATCCCAGACTCAAATCCCATCAGAATAGACTTAGCCTTTCATCCCTATGAGACAGATAAATTGACTATCATGCAGCTTTGCAACTAGGATTTCTTCTGGATGAGAGTTATAAAATCAGCGTCCCATCTTTCGCACATTGACACTAGACTATTTGATATTTTATTTTAACAATGGTGATTATTATTTGGGAGACTTAACAGTTCTTCTTCCTTATACTAGCTGAGGGGTTTATTTCAGTGGTTATATACGTGCTATATGTATTTGCAAAAGATTTTGCATTTGGTGAGATGAAAAGATATGCTATAGTATTAAATCATATAGATAAAAGATGAGACCAACTGAAAATCCATTCCTGTTGTGAAATTCAGGCTTTTGCCAGTGACTACTCTGCACATACAACTTGAACTGAAACACACAACCCAGTGCAAAGGCACGTCTGCAGTCACTGTGCTGAAGTAGCATTTTGAAGCAACCCTCGAATTCAGTAGGTCAGTGCTGGTAGCCGTGTAGGTGTGGCTGCAGTCTGATTAATATGGAGACAAGTTCCTTTTAGAAAAATATTCTTAAATGAATAAAGGGCAAGCCTGGAGTATTAAACTTGCAGCCAATGGTGAGACCACATATTCACAGATCCATGCACACACCCAGGCTTAAGGTTTCTTCCAAGGAGTAGATGGCGGGGGCTACATCAATTTTTGCCATGTGTTTGGGGTTGATGAAAGTGCTCCAAGGCAGACTTGCTGAGAATGATACTCCTCTTTGCCTCAGCTTCCAGGGACTCTGAATTCTACCCTGTATGAACAGAAAGTGTTCTCAGTCTCGTGACTGGTGCTGTAAGGTGACAGAAATGAGGAGGCATTCCAGAGTGCTACCAACATGTCAGTTGTCACTCATTAAGTGGGATTAATTTCTCATTGATCCAGTAACTTCTGGTTTTGGTGCTTGAGCTAAGCTAGTAATTTAAACATGTTTTATCATTAAAAGGTACAGATGTGTACCTGACGTGAACAGTTTTTCCTGCTTATTTCAGGTGCTGGTTTTTTTGGGGGGCTCTCTCTCCATGCATTGAAGGGGTAATTGATTGAAACTAAGCATTAGCTTTCAGGTTGTGAGTTAGGTAAGACCAGGAGAGTCCTTCAGTTTCTTTATCTTGAGCCTTCATATCTGTATTCCTACTACCTTCTTGCTGCCACTTGTGTATTATAGGGCAAGGAGTCTATAACAGGCTTTCATATAATTTTGTTTCTCAGATAGAAAAATATGTATCTTGTTTTGGTCACTTGTTCATGAAATTTTTATTAATACCTGAGCTGGGCACCTACGTATAGCAAGTCCTTGTGAAAAGTGCCATTTTGTGACTAACCCATACTCTGCAGGGTTTGGTAAAGAGTAGGAGCCAAAATTCTCAGATACTTTGACAGTCCTTCAGCACATGAGGAGTTTGAAACTCTTTCATAGGACTGATTTATCCACAACAGCCTATGCTAATACATTGCTTCTTCCTTGCAAATGCCTGCTTAGTGTCTCTGTGGAACACTTGGAAAATTTGAAATATCTTTGAAGGGATCATGAGGGCTGCCAGATGATATCAGATGAGTCAGAGGTCTGTTACTTAAAAGGAATCCTGCAGGACTCTTGTTTCACTGGTTTCCATTCTCCTCTGGTCTCCACTGGAGACTAATGGACTAATTGGGCTAAAATATTACTCAAATGAAGCTGCTGCCCTTTTCTAAACTAAAAGGGGTTACTGAGCCACTGTTGCAATTTAGTTATTCAACTCAGAAGAAATGAAGAATAAATTAGTTATAAATATGCGTGGGATGGCTTTTTAATATACAGTCTGCTCAGTGTTATTTTGCAGTAGGTGCTCTGTTGAAAACAGAGAACCTTGGTGAAATAGAGCTGGTGTGAAGTATCGAGCTGGGATCTGCATGACAAAACCTGCAGGGTTTTAAACTTTTCCAACCACCACCACTATCTTGTATGCAGTGTGCTTGGCGGTGCAAGAGACGGGAGTAATTTTCAGCTTGAGTTTTGTGTTGGGCTTAGATTTTGAGCACCCTGATTTAGTTCTGTCTGTACTTTGTTCCTTACTGGGAAAATGAGGGGTGGGAGGATGTGTCATGGGACCTGACTTAACTTCCAGTGTCAGTAGGAAAGGAGAGAATGAATCAACAAAATGTGGAGTATCAAATTGCTAGGACCAGACAGTATTCATCTGTGTGTTCTAAAGGAATTCAAATGGGAAATAGACACCCTAACAGACCATTTGGAGGAAACAACAGCAAAGAATGGGGTTAGTAAACACAAAGATAAATATGTTATATTGCAGAAGAGTTAATGTGGTTTCTGTTAACAGAAGTTGTATTTCACAGATTGCTGCAGTTCTGCAGAGGAGTCAGGGAGAGATCCTGGTGTTATCTGCTTTGATTTGAAAAGGCATTCAACAGGTCCCTCACCAAAGGCTCCTGGAAAAACTTAGCTGTCATGAGATAAGGAGTAAGAGTCTCCACGGATAAATAATTGGCTAAAGGGTAGGAAACAAAGGGCAGGAATAAATAGATGGTTTTGACAGTATAAGGACCCAGTAGTATAGTCTTGTAGGATGTCTGTGCTGCACGGGGTATCTGTTGCTCAACATATCGTAAATGATCTGAGAAAGGAAAATTGAAAAAAAGGTTGCAGCTTCTAACAGGTTATTCAAGGAGTTGAAACCAAAACAGATTGCAGAGAAGGATCTCGCTGAAACCAAGACAGATTGCAGAGAAGGATCTCGCATTAGTGAGTGACTGGTTGGTAAAATTAATGGCAGGTAAAAATCTGTGTATATAAATTGTGAAGTAATGCATATGGGGGGAAAAATAATTCTAATTTTACATACAGAGTGGTGAACTATAAACTAGCTTACCACTCAAGAGTGTCAGTTCGATGCATAATACCAATGAATAAAACAAGTGTCTCAGTGTTATTAGGAAAGGAACAGAGAACATTATTATGCCACTGTATTTACAGTATTATGTCCTTAGTGTTTTATCCATGATTCAACCATGTATGGATGACTGTGTTCCTTTCTGGTTGTTCTCTCTCCTGCCCCTGTCTCCAAATAGAAA
>VWZG01002762.1:272864-298499 GCA_013396735.1 Grallaria varia
TTTTTGTCCCAAGCAGTAGACTCTGTTCAGCAAAAACAAATAGTGTAGTATTTCTCCTACCCTGTTTGCTTCGCACCCTCTTTATTGTTCTCACTTTCATATGCTTTTCCATGGGGTTACATATATTTGCTGTATGACAACCTGGAATGTAGAAGATGAAGCAGAGCAAGAGTTGGAGTACATTGAATTTCTGAGGATGCATACAGGTATCTTGGCACCACTTAGAGGGAACTGCAAATCCCTGAAGCATCCCATTGCTCCTGGTGCACGCTCCTCAGAGGAGGTTCCCCTGAGGAGGATTTCCAGCTACACTTGAAAGACATTAACTAGCAAACGAGATAATTTTGAACTAGTCTGCTCTGCAGCAGAAAGGAAGAATGTCACTCACTGGGCCAGAAGTTAGGGCACAAAAATTAGGAGGAAATGTAAGCACCATCCTTCGGTTTGTGCTCTGTGTGCATGTGGTTGTATTAAGTTAAACTGTGCAGAAGGAAATAGAAATAGAGATTTTTGCCAAGTTGGTGTCAAAACTAGGCATTACCACAGGCACTTCAGTAAAAACTCTCCACAGAGGATGATATCTGTATGCAAGCCTTTACATTTTTTCCTTGGTTTTGCTTTTGATGTTTTGCTCCTGCTCCACAACAGCAAGTATGAAAATAACTCCCTTCAGTCTGTCTCTAATTTCAGTCCTCCTCCTTTTTCTGCAGAATTGTGGCATTTTGAGCTTAAAACCATCTTTACTTAAGAATATATGAAAAATTTTTGCCCATCCAAAGATGAAAGATTATTTTTGGTGCATGGTCAAGGGGATGGCTTGATCCTGTCTAACCCATGAGACTAGTTTGATCAGTTTAGCTGTGATGCAGTAGCTTTCCCAATGCCATAGCTTTTCCTCTTATAGACAGAGTCTGAACTGAACTCAGTGTAATGAAATATTTATTTTGCCAGTTTTAGAAATGTTGTAGCTTGAAAATATATGTCCTGGTAACTGCGGTTACATCATTTATTCTGTAGAGCAGCAGAATATTAGATAAGTTTGAAATGTTACACTTAAGAAGTTGTGTTGGTAAATGAAATCTTTTGTGCTGTCTATTAGATGGAGTTCTGATTGACTCAACCAAAGTGATTAGTGCCCAACCTGTGTTATCCAGACATTTGTCAGATATTTTAGTTCATTTCATTTCATACAACTCGAAGTACGAAGGCAACCTTGTCATTGCAATTTTCACACCCTTTCTTTTTCTTTGTTCTATATGTCAGTGAAATCTTATCTCTGCAGTCTTCTGTCATAGGTTAATAGTCTGGAACAAACTTCATTTAAGTCTCTTACACAGGGAAAATGGAGAGAGATTATAGAGAAGAAAGTTGATGGCCACAACCACTGTTGGTATCTCACAGACTATGGTAGTTTTGAAATACCAACCAAAAGTATGGGAGAGGAAGAGCAGAGCCAACTTCAGAAGAGTGATTCGCTCAGTTCAGGTGCCTGGCTGAACCCCTGGGATCACCTTTCACGTCACAATGTTCAAGTTTTGTATGAGCTTGCATGGCTTTGCTTTTAAGGATGGGACAAAACCACAAAGATCAGGCCTAGATTTATTTGTTCACTGCTGTTGTTCTTGTACGTATAAATCTACAGAAGTTTGCATAGACTCGAGGTAATTCATGAGAAAAAGTTTTCTTATTTCACAGTCTTACAAAAATACCTGCAGTTGGTTTTCTTCAATACATCCTTTATTGACAGGCAAAGTTTCTTCTTTTAAACAAGGAACTGTCTTGTTTACATGTTCCTCTATTTCTCCCATTTCCAATGCAGTTTCTGTTTAAAGTGTCACAGAACAGTTCTTTAAAAGCAATTATTTTTGCACAGAAAGTTAAACTGCAAGCAAACAAAACTGTTAAAACAAAAAGGGCACACCCTGGTCAACCTGGAATTGCTGCTTTTTGCCTGAGAGAAGCAGAGGACCCTGGAGTAACATTTTCCTCCGTTCCCTTCCAATATGTGCCCTCTCTGTTAAGACTGTGGACATTTACTATCCCCTTTGATCCTGTATTCAGTCCTGGAAAGAATAAAATTTGCCAGCCTAGATTCAGACAGCGAGGGGGCATTCTCCAATTAATGACTTTTCTACTGTTTCCTCCAGGACATTGTTATTGTTTTTAACAAATAATCTTTACTCTTTCTTCATTTCCTGTTTGTTCCCCACCCATTCCCTTTGCTTTAACTGTTTGCAGTTAGCCAGCCTAATAAAAATTGTGCTGTGCTCGACATCAGGGTCTGAAAATTCAACAGGATTTTTTCTTTCCCTTTTTTGAAGGCCCATCACAAATCACCAACCCCAAACTCTTGGAATCCCTGGAGACCTTAATTCAGATTCTGGTAAAAGATCCATACGTTTTGCCTGATCTGAAAAAATTTCAACACAAGTGGCTCTTGAGACTTTGCATGGACAAAACCTTGTAACACAGGGACTCTCAGCCACTCACATGGGGAGATGTTCACCGGTACAGTTTGACAAGGATGTCAGGACTGTTATGCTGGTCACAGAATTGGCACTGGAATGAAGGACAACATTCTTCCAACAGAGAAGAATGCAGGAACCTCTGGTGGGTTGTACACCTTTGGTGTACAAACCCCAGATTTTTGAGCTGTTCTTCACCTGCTGATATTTCTACCTGTCCTCTAACCTGAACCACAGCAGTTCTTGGCTGGGGATCCAGCTGTGGTGTGGTAGGGCAAGAACGGCAACTGCAGGCAGGATGTCTGCACCCTGAGCTCCCAAAACCTGTGGAAGGCAAAACACCAGGACTTTGTACCAGCAGGTCAGATGTTTCTTACCTTTTTTTTTTACAAGGATGTCCACAGTCTTCATTGAACACGGAGTCACCAGTGAGTGAGACACTGGGAGGCTTCTTTCCGATGTCTGGTCCTTGCCTGGCTTAGCCTCTCCTCATGTCTCTCTCCAAATCTTTCTAACCCATCTCCCCTTTGAGGACCCAGAACCCCATGGTGCTGGGCCAGTGTAGTATCAAACATGTGCTGCTGCCACAACACATCTCACACTTCACGGGAGTGGCTTCAGAGGAACAGCTGGCAGGGACTGTCTCCACAGTGCTGCTGAGACTTCAGCTGCTTTATTTTATTTCTGACTACCTTGTTTTTTGTTAGGTGTAGTTTCTCCCTCCTCCCTACCCCACTCCTTTTTGCTCCATTTACACCCCCTCTCCTCATTCCCCATTGTATCTCTCTTTTTATTTATTTTAAAGAAGGTTCAGTAGTTCGTAGACAGTGTTGAAAAATATGTTCCTTTGCTGGGCAGGCAAGGGTCAGCCAGAAATGACTCTGTGTTAACCAGGACCTGAGGTCTTTGGGAACCCCCAGACAGCGACAGTAGCTCAGGTTTGCAATTTAAACACTTCACCAGTGTTGGGTGAACACATAAAAGCTCATAATACAAAACCCCAAGTAGACCTCTGACAAACAGAACTTCTTTAAAACCAGGGTGACCTGAATTGTATAGAAAGGAGGTGAAAGATTGTGTATCTTGGGGAGGGAGATTATAAGTTTTGATAAAAGTGAACTTCTTACAAGTATCTTTTGTACAAGCAGAAAAGAATGGCAATACAGAAGCATGGATGATGTACCAGAAGCATTATTGTTCTTATTCTTTGAGGAACTATTTGTTTTCTCCTATTGTGTGTTATCTGATCTCAGCAATTACAGTCTCTCCAGTGGAATTTTATGAATGTAACTAAGATTTATAGGGTGCTACAGAAGAAAAATATTTTTGAAGTTGTCAAACACTTCCTGTTGTAAGACTGTAAAGTGTTGAATATCTGCCTTAGGCAGATTTATTGATTTATTTAAATTCACTGTTCCCTAGACATCTGCTTTGGTCACTCTCACAGAGAAGGTGCTGGGCAAGGTGGAACCTTGATCTGACCTCACGCTCTCCTTCTTGTTTGTTTACTTCTGTTACATTGAATTATATGAGAGAAAATACTTGGTTCACCTATAAAAAAATAGAAAAAAAAGAAAAAGAGAAACTATTCAAATAGTCTCAATGCTCCACAGCAATGAAGCAAAGACAGAATTTTCCAGGGGATTGACTCTGTGCCATGACTTTTGAGTATGTGCCCATGTGTGTCTACTTTAAGTGATTTTAAGAGATGCTGAGGGAGAGGTGTGGGAGTAAAGGGAAAGATTGGGTCTTGGACGGCGAAGATTGTGAGTTATTAGACAAGAAGAGTGGGACTGAAATGAAAGAGAAGAGGAGAAAAGATAAAGTAGGAAGGATTTAGGGGAAAGGGCAGAACAAGTACCTTTTATCAGGAGCATGGCATGGATGCCCTTTCACTGGCATCAAATGTCTCTGAAACTTTGGTGGAAGATTCACTGTGTAAGAGCTACACAGATATGAGTTTATTTTTGCCCTTGGTTATGTCATTAGCAGAAGAGCAAGTAGCAGGAGGTGGAGCTGGAGGTTCTGAGCCAGATGACGAAGATGTCGTTGGCAGTGTGATAAATATGGTGAAACTGCTGTTTTCTCTGTTTGCCTTTTTGAAAAATGTAGGGAATTACATGCACAAAAGCTCTGTTAAAATAGCATTGCTTGCAAAGTCAAGCACTCTAATTACATTGCTGTGTAATTTCATTTCAGGATTCTTGAATCTGTATGTATGATACAGTCTACAATTACATGATCGCATACAGTTTTTCTTCTACGCAGAACCTCAGTGACCACACAGAATGAAGATGGTCAATTAACGAGCATCTGTTCAATCTTGCATTATTTCTTGTTTGTGTAGCACTGTCCCTACAATTCATTGTCCTTGCTCTGAAGACAGAAGAACTTATTTTTTAATAGTCTCTTGTGTGGCATTGTTGAAGAGAACATCTAGATATATCAAGCTGTTCCTTTATCTTCATTATAGATGGGTTGGGAACTTGAGAAAGGGGGGGCATCTCAATTTTACTGATGGGAAACTAAGACGCAGAAATTTTGCTAATATGGGGAATCCAAGACATTTGAAGATACTAAAAGTAATCTGTTTTTAAATATTTCTTTTCAATAGTAAATACTATCTAGCATTTTGTATGTGCAGAGTAATGCACAAAATTATTCAGGTTGTACCTGTGAGTGATATGCAGGAGGACAAGGAAGTTACACACCCAGAAAATGAAGAAGACAGAGTCAGGGATACCTGGGGAAGTCCAGTTACAGAGGACCTCACATAGGCTGTGTCAAGGAGGCTATCCAGCCTGCCCAAACAGGATCCACCTACCTGTCTGCTAATGTGTGCTTTTATTTCCTTTCTTTCATCCCTTGCCTCATTCACAACACACCTTCACAATCTGCAAAAAATAAACCAAAGCCACGTTCTGACTGACAACCCAGGCTCGATTCATTACGCAAGAAGGTTTGTTCTGTGCAATGCTACAGAGATCTTGTGGAAAAATAATCTGTGATTCTGCAATTAGCGTATTGCAGTTCATCTACACCATGGGGCTAACCAAAGGTTGTACAGGCAGTTTTTGTTCTTGGTGTTGTAACTCTTGAGCACCAGATTTTGAAGCCTTTGTAGCATTTTGTGTGTATATCATGCTGTCGTTTCAGGCTAGACGCAGTGGTTACAACAAAACCTTCTTCTCCTTTTCGTCTTTCCTTTGTTGGCCTTCACACCAGTATCAGCTGATGTTTTTATTATTTTTCAGTTTTTCTACTTTGTACAGCTCTAGTACAGATATTTCAATGTCCTGTAATTTATTCTCTCTCTAAATGTCAATTTCCTTGCTGCTGCTGATTTGCTTTCAGATATAATGCCTAAAGCAGGCTGTCAGCCATTCTGAAAGTGTATGATTCTTCCCTCTCAATATCCCACAAGCCAAGTCTGGCTGGAAGGACAGGGGAAAACTAAATTGTTCTCATAAAAAAGAAAACATAGCACTAATATATCTTTATACTATGTTCAGGTATCCCCTTTGTGTTATTAAGGGGACTCATGATCTTGTGTGTTTTCTCTACAGGGGATCACATTAATTTATATTTATAAGGGCTCCTATAATAGATGCTTCCCAGAAACATAAAAGTGAGTCCAAAAGTTCTTTGGATGCCATCAAACCAGAAATAAGCACTGCATAGTATTATCCAGCAGCAAAGAAAAAAGCAACAAACAAAAAACCCTCAGGATTCAAAAAATGAATGATAAAATTGTGTGCATTAACTAGAGGCTGATCCTGCCGCCCTTGTGGAGCAGACAGGATTTCAGTGCAAGGGAACTTCATAATCAAGTGTTGTTGAAAGCTTGGCTCTCCCTGAGACAGAGAAGGCACTAAGCCATCAGAACTGTGGATTTATTTTTGTATATAGAAATATTTAAATGATTTGCTACAACTCAACAAGTTGCCAGTCCAGTGCCCTGTGAGGGTTATTGTTGGTCCCTCTCTGGGTGTGGTAGCTCATCCCAACTGCAAGGTAATGAAACTTGGTTGAGTAAAATCATTTTAAACTGAGTTTTGTTACTTTCTGGATGTAGAGGCTTGCAATTCATGTTTTTCTAGCTTGGCTGGGGAACTTAGATATGCAGAAGGTCTTCTGAGGCTGCACTTTGGCACTCATTAATACCTTTTAACTTCAGAAAACATGTTTTTGGAGTTTTTTAAATGTAGACATAACTTTCTTCATGAATCACTCTGTATTATGCATGTGCTTTTTTAAAGGTGTACCAGTGTTCCATACTGTACCAACAGTGTGGATTTTGACAGTTTGAATAAATCCATCAATTTTTCCACCTATCTGCCTATCTTGGTAGTGCCTGACATCCTCTTAGATTTTGCTGACTGTGTTTTAGGAAAACCAGTGTGTTATTTTGCTGCCTTTTTTTTTTTTTTTTTTCTTTTTTGTCCCCTCTGCATAAGAGGCATTTCAGAAAGATAGGTAGTTAAATCACATAACAGTAGAGGTGTAACTCTGGAGTGTAATCCAAGTTTAAAAGGGGCAACAAAAATTGACTCCATTTCAGTGATTTCCAAGGTGCAGCTGAGATTATTATGAAGAACTTTAAGAAAAACGTAGTTCAGTCCTTCTTAACCTCCTCTGAATGTGCCTGCCTCTGGAGCAGGCAACATTTTTCAGGTGTTACGGTTGCTCTCCTAATGAGGCTGCTCTTGTCAACTGTGTGCATCATGTTTTTTACTTTTCAGGAGCAATCCCTGTTGCAAACCCAACAACTGGCCTTTAGGTTGTTTCAAGCAACCTTGAAAGACCAAATAGCACTCACCCAATGCTATTATAGACCAGCCAGTCACCATTACGTTTCACTTGGTAAAAGAGTATCAGTGTTCACCCACTGTTGGTGACCTCTGCAAAGTCTCCAATGCTCCCGTGCTGACCCTGTCTGCTGGAACACAAGTTGTCGCTGCTGTGATGAGGGAGGAGTTGTGTTGTCACACAGCCCTCTCATTGCAGCTTCCAGCCTTCCGTGGCATCCATCCTCTCATGGCACTGTGACTCTGCTAAAGTATGGGGGAGGACTTCACTTGAATGATCTTCCCAGAAAGGCTTTTAAGCTCTGCATCCAGGTTTTTCTTGAAGACCCTTTTTTCTTTCTCTCTTTTTTTTTTTTTTACACACACACATATGTATGTAAATCTATATATTAAAGGCAACACTCAGAATAATTACATTAAGTGGTGTAGAAAACGTGGCTTATGAATAGCTCTTTTCCCTGTGATGGCTCCTTGTGGTTTACTCTCTCCCCTTCAGTCTTTACGCCTAGGAATGTGGGGACTCCTCCTTTTGTAGCAATCAGTCTACAGTCCAGTCTGAGGCACCAAGAAAAATCTTTTCCTGTCACTTGAGGGACTTGGCTGAGCATCATCTCCTTGGTGGTGCAAGGTGCTTCTGAGAGACTCCAGAAGAGCTGCACAGGCTTTTCTCTCTCTTGAGGACTGAGGTTCTCTTACCAAAAGGCAAAGCTGGACTTCTCACACTTGCCTCCTCCCTCTTGCTAAGTGCTGTCATAGAATTGAAAGATGAGCTGGGTCTGCAGCAAGAGATTTAAAATCTGAGTTCTAAAAACAGTTACAGTCTTGATGAGGGTCTGTATATTTAGTTCACTTATAATTGGTTTTAATTTGTTGCCTCTTTTTTTAAAACACGTGTGATTTGAATCTGGATGTGGTTTGCATTAGCTTTTGATTATAAAAATAAATTATATCAGATTCAGTAGATTCAGCAGTTTCTTTAAGAATGGCGCTTCCTCAGCCCACCCAACAGTGGCTTTTTCCAGGATGAAGCGCTTCGTCTTGTCAAGGAGGACTAGGAGGCCATCACCTGGAGGACTAGAGTCATCTTCAAGGCTGAGGATGCACAGCACCAGCAGTTGCTTAGAAAAAACCCACCTCTTCTCTGGGCTCTCAGCTTATTTGCCACTCGATCATTGCTGGGATAGATGGAGCTGTGATCCAGGGCTCAGTGTAAAAGCACTCATTGCATATTTTTAGTAAATATTTTGAGATTCATTCAGTGATATATTAGATGAGCAACTAAAAATATTATTCCTTTACAGAAGGCTTAGTGTTATGCTTCATGTATTTCTGCATTTTCTTTCAGTTGTGTCTCTGTTTTTTGGTTGCTAGATGGAGCATTGGCAGCATAAGTTTCTTCCAGGACCCAGATTAACCTACTGGAGCTGAAGAGATCTTTTCCATAAATGTGTTAGATTTAGTAAAAGTTTAGATCATAAAGCACAGGCCTAAGTAATTAGGGTTTTGTCATGTGTTTTGGGGGTTCAGGAAAGATGTCAAAGTCAACTTATTCAGTAGGCATCAATCAAAAGTCCTTATCGTGGCTTAAAAGAAGACCTAATATGAATATATATAAAAACTCCAGAAATGAAGCTTCCAAAGAACATGTGGTTCATGTCTTGAAGCTGGTGAAATTTTTTATTATGAAAAGCGAGCAATTGTGAGTAAAACAAGCCGAGAAAACACCTAAGCATTTATTTACCTGGCTGAGCCATTTGAAAGGCAGGTTCCATACAGTAGGTGCTTGTTACATGCCATGTTATCATGTGTCTTTGACATAGATTTTTTTTTCTTTTATTCTTTCATTGGAATGTCTTTCTTTTAAAATGCATTTCCTTATTTTTTTTTTCCTTTTAGAACACAGAAAGAAATGCTATTGACCAGCAAACTCTGAGGAAATCCTTTCTCTGGCCTCTTAATTTGTTCCTGCAGTTTGACATAGGCTTCCATTTGTCGGCAGAAACCCTTGGCCATCAGCCTATAGATGATGCTCATATGTACAATCAGATATTTAAGTTTTACTCTATCAAATAAGAATGTGCTAATGGTACTGACTCATTTCTGGGTCTGCATACAATCAAAATGTGGGGAGCAAATTTGGAAGGAGCTTAGTGGTATTTCTTTTCCACATGTCTGGAACCCATGAGTCAGTACTTCAACACATGCATTTTGCTGTTTAAATAGAATATGCTAGAGTTATTTTTTTATATTAGAAATATGGTTTATCATTCTATAGAACTTCTCATCTATAGATCTCACGTAGGTTTACCAGTTAAGTAAGTAACTAATTCCTGATGGTTCTTGAGATTCTCCTAGATCTTAATGTACCATTGGTTTCAGCCTGAATTAGATGTTTAGCCTTTGATTCAGATGAACATTCATACTGGGAAAGGTTCTTAAAATTAAGTCCATACTTATGGGATTTCCTCAAGTGGGTTGGGATTTAAGTACTTGCTCATTTTCCTGTGAGTGAAAGCAGAATTTGGTCCCTGGCATCATGTTATTTCCTGGAGATAACTGTTCCAGGGAGGCTCGGTATCATAAGTCAGCTAAAGTACGTAAGATCCTGGTGGAAAAAAAAACAAAGCATAAAACCCCCAAAAAACCCCAAAATGAAACAACCACCAACCAGCTAATTATTTGAAGCCCTTGTTCTGTAATTCTTCACTGTCCTGAGTGACCATGTGTTGAAGGTGTGGCTGGCTGTGCACAGAGGACCTTTTGAGAATGGGCAGACACAGCATTAGAGCCGCACGGCTTTCACGTTTGTTCGCCTTGGCTGTCGTCTTCCAGCATTGTGAAGGGCAGAGAGGGGGAAGCAAAGCACTTTCCAGCAAAGGAGCAGCTCCTAAGACCAGTGGAATTTGTCTCATGAGGCTGGGGGTCAGTTTTTTGGGAAGGGAGGGCAGGAATCCGCAGCAGCTAAATGCCATGAAAACAGCGTGATGCAAAATGGAAGGAAAAAATTGCCAAAAAGGTCAGAAATATAAATGAAAAGAAATCGTCATCCCATCATAGGGCGAACACTCTGAAATTATTCTCTAACGATGAGTTTAATGGCATTTGACTGTCTGCAGGTTAGGTTGCTGCGCTCCCTGTTGTCAGGCAGCGGGGAGGGGGGGGTCGCGATTTCGGATTAACTAAAAAAAGATGTGTGTGTTTTGGAGGTGCGTGGGTGAAGCAGTGCAAATGTCAAGTTAAGTACTGGTTATAAACAGTCTTTTTAAACAGCAGCACATTTTCATTCAGATCTTTTTAGGTTGTGAAGAATACTGTATCTCTAGCACATATTTAAAATAAAAAAAGCTTTCTGGCAGCGAGCTCGCCGTATCTAGTGCAACGTTCTCACTCTGTCTCTCTCTCTCATCCTCATCTGTTGAAAGGGTAAAACTTCTGAGGTACGTCTTCAGAAATAGCAGCAGTAGCCAGCGCAAATGTGCAGTAATTGATTTGCTGCTGCTGTTGTTTGCGGTTGAAGCAGTGAAACCTTCCCAAGCAAAACCAAGTCGTGCAGGCGAGCTCCCGCACTGTTGTTCAAACAGTGAGTTTTCTAACCCGGCTAATGGCAAACGATACGATGAAAAATAATATCTTCGGGTTTATCCTTCGTTTCCATTTTGCACTAGAATGTATACTCAGCCATGCATATGCAGGCTATAATGTGGCATATTTAATCTTCCACTTCGTCTCTGCAGCTTCTCTCTCTCTACCAAAATAGCAAGGACTGGAGTAGCTACTCTTTCAAACAGCACTTACTGTTCTTAGACGGGCTTTTTGTTGTTTTTAGAGTTTTCTGTTTTTAATCTGAGCTAAGTTTGAACAACTGTAATGGTGGGAAAATCTATCCAGGGTTCATTCTTTTTTACCACGGAATTGGCAAACCAGGAAGAATAGACTTTGTCATGTGCAAATATAGTGACCATAAATGGTGCTGGAGGCTTTCTCCATTGTCCTGTGACTTTGCCACGAGAGAAAGCGCGCGCGAGAAAGAAAGACACGTTTGATAGAGTTGTGAAGAACGCCTGAATGGCTATTGGGTGTTGGGCATTGTCTGGCGGTGACCTCAATTCGGTACAGTAGAGACCCTTGAAAGCACTGTCTGAAGTCACAATACCACTATTCTCCTCTGCTCCCCAAAAGGGATTAGTTAAAAGGGTGACGTTCCGTGCAGAGAGTTCCAAGTATTCCCTGAAACAAAGGGCCCTGAAATGTTTTTGAAGTTATTTTTAATTGAGTTGAACTAATTTAATAAAGGTCCCAAGAAGGAGGGGCGAAGAAAAAAATATAAAGGAATGTGATTGTTTTATGATTCCTCGCAGATGGAATGGACATTTATAGCATACTTCTTCTTTAGTCTTCCAGAGAACAGTAGCCCCATTTACAGCTACTGTTAGCAATTTAAAACTGCTCCAAAATGAAGTCTTTCAAGAAGTTGACAGCTTATAAATAAATCTGTCTGATAAAATTGAACATAAACTGCATCTGTGGTTAGTTTGCCAAAATTAATTCTACATTTAATTAGAGATAGCAGTCAAACATATTTAATAAAAAACAGTCTTGGAGAGTAAATCAAATGAAGTCAGATTTTAGCAGATGCTTTGCTTTTTTCCCCCTTTTTTTCTTTTTTTTTTTTTTCCTTTCCTCCCAAGGAGTGATGACGTGACCTCACCTCTATGATCCTCAGATATTTAGAAGAGCAGGCTGGGGGGAGGCCTGGGCAACCCATGAGATTATGTAGGAGAAGCCATGAATGACTGGCCTCAGACAAAGGGGGGTAATTATGGTGCTGCAATTTTTATTGATTTCTATAATTAGGATTTTCAGCAATGCGACTGTGTTTGCAGTAAATGTTGAAATGAATTAATACGCTAATTATTAACCAAAGAGCAAAATTTGAGTTCGGTCTGGACTTAAACCCTCTGCAGCCCCAACATTCAGGTGTATTGGCAGAGGTAGACTGGAAGTTAGGTCGCGCTGTGATTATTAATTACCAGAACTGTGAATGAAGTTTTGTTGTTACAGCTTGAAATTGAGGAACCAGGTCCCTGCATACAAAATTTATATTCACTACTTCGCATTCTTTTTCATGTGCAGCTCATTCATGTCTCTTCAAAAATATGATTTAATAGGCTCCTTAGCTGGTGTAAATAGGTACAGCTCCCACTGCGTAAAGGGAGTCTGGCTCTTGGCAACAATTTAAAAAATACAAAGAAATAAAATAATTCAGTGTCCCAGTTCACCAAATAAAGTCAGACGAACTGTATCCAAAGCATTTGATCCATTGCATTTTAAAATTAAGTGGAACATTTTTCTTTTATAATCCTCCATCTCAAAGCAGCTGTCTACCACCAAAAAACCCCAAACTTTATTTAAAGCCCAGACCTTGTATAGAAGGTTTTAGCCCACGCTGTAAAGACATTAAAAACCTGTTAAGGTTACTAGAGAAATCCTGTCTGCTTGGCTTTTTTTTTTTCCCTACTGATATAGGAAACGACTTGATTTTTAGACATAAGGTTGAGTGCATGAGAATCTCTTTCTTTCAGGAGTTCAGGTTGCTTTTGTATATTTTGCATCCCAAAATAAATATTGCACGAATTCATTGTTTCCCACATGGAAAGTATTGATTAACTGTAACTACAAGCTTCTTCCTTCTTCTACTTCTTTTTTTTTTTCAAAACAGTTTTAAGTCTGTAGAAATAAGAAAAAACTTTAAAAACATACAGGAAACCCTGATAGGTAGTGTGGTTTAGATATCCCTGGAGGTCACGCTTAAAACCTTATTTAGTTAACCTTGTTAACGTTCTACTCTTACCAAAACCCCAAATGACCCAAATTATACATAGGAGCCCCTAACTGAGAAATGTGGAGCATTTTTAGTACACATTTTTGTTAATGTGCTGTTGCAGCAGCACAGTCGCTTGCAGACTGAAATAAATAGTTGTTTCTGCTTTGAAATGCAACAGAAAGGGATTTTTTGCTTTCCTTTTGACCCTTAAATTATGAATGGTAATGTTCAGCCAGGACTGGTGTTTAATCCTGTTTGTGAGGATATCATGTACGCACACACGTACATCTCATTTTAGGGAGGCTGCCACTTGCAAGTCTAACGGATCACAGTGCACCTGGTGTCTTAAAATAAACCACAGCAGTGTTGACTTCCACTTTCTAGGAATCATGGCTGAAATTTCTAGATCTGCCTATGGAATTTGAAGTCACTGGCCTTTTTTAAATTTCTTGGGAATTTAGACACAAAATTCTACAGACAGCTCTGAGATACTCAGCCTTCTTATTCAAGCAGCGAAGAACTGTTTCCTAATTCCCAATACAATACACTTTATATTAGCTGGGTCCTCGATCCATAGAGCCGATGTGTTATATCTTGTCTCGATTTAAATATTGGATTTGACCCTACTGACATCTGTTTATGGCATATATGTAGTTATTTTCGAGAGCACTCCTTGAGCGAGACAGTTGACTCGAGCGTGACTTCATATGGTTAATTATGCTGAGACAAAAGCGCTCTGCTGAATCAGAGGCTCTAACGCTGCTGTTTTGTGAGAAATAACCTTCAAGGAGTTTAAGGAATGGTGTATGTGCATATGCTCGTTACCTGCAACACACGTTCATACAGATACGGGTCTTTTAAAGAACAACTGATTCTCTAAGATCTAACGTATTTCTTTGAATATGGCCTAGTGATGATATCTATCAGTCTTCTCTTTAGCCTTCATAATTACTTATTCAAATATTTCCTACTTACCCACATTTTAAAGTTTTCAAAGGCTTATCTTTTTAATGTGATGTTCAAAAGTGCTGTGTGAAGGTTATTAAGACTAAAAATTGCCATTTTGAAGCCAAGCTAGAGATTTTACTCTTCACTTAACACACAGTTATGATTTGAATTTGGAAGGAAAAAAAAATATCGCTTACATAAAGATGTCTTTAAAAGTAGAGCACCTCCTTACAGAAATTAGCTCTTGGTTTTAATTGCATATCAGTGCTTGAATCTGGTGTGGATTTCTGAAGTAATAGGATGCTTTGATGTTTTATTAAATATTTTTAAAAGGTGGGACTTTCAGAGAATTAGGCATGCGTATTGTATTTCGTATAGCAAGAATAGCCTAATTTCTTTCCTGTTAACCAATACTCAAGGAATCTAACATGAAGCTGATGTTCCAATTTTCCTAGTTTACTTTTAACACTTGGTGTGTAATATATCTTTTTTTAAAGGGATTATCTTAATGTAGGTAAAAGGTAAGGAGTTTTTTTACATAAAACAAAGTGAGGATAGGCTTTCCTCTTTTGCCCCCAAAGTGAGCAGGTCCATCCCTCTGTGAAGAACACTTTCTACACAGATTATAATTGTAGACAGAATGGAAAATCATAAAATTTCAGTCATTCCTCTGCAAAGGAGTAGACAGCAGAATCCCTCAGTATCTGCTGATCTTCTGTCTTTAGAATATGACTGAAAATTTCGGGAGGGTTGAGTTTATGTTTTGATTTGGTTGGTTGATTTTTTAGTAATTTGGTATGTGTTAATCACATCTAGTATAGAAATAATATAGCTCATTTAGGCTTTCCATTATGAGCGGAGGGCTGAGGGTCACTAACAACAACTTTCCCACCTGGTACTTCTCTTGCAGGACCTTTGGAAGATGTATTCCATTACTCCATCTCCTTTATCTGCTTCATTCTCTCATTTCATGCAGTGGGAATAACTGCTTGGTATCTGCAAGTAAAGAGATATTTCCTGCTGTTTTCTTATTATCGCTGTGGTTGAAAAAAACACCAAAAAACAAGAAGATGTTCTTCATTGTGCTGTTCATGGTAGGTACAGCTTGGAGTAGCAGTAAAAATCTGTCCAGAGACTATGATTTCAAATGTTGGATGAATCTTTGGGTTAAGTGTCAGTGTCTCTCAAATACATGAGTGGAGTGGACTATTACGCTGAGAAATTAAACTGAATTGGAAGTGTTTCCCATGTAGAGTTTACTGTGTTGAAGGCATACTTGGATTACTTTTCCTACAAGAAGAAAATGAAATGTGAATGAAAGGAGGAGATGTTTTCACACTACCTAGAGCCTGGTTTGGATATTCTGATAAGAGTCCAAGTGGAGGCAGTGAAATCGTTTTAGAGATAGATGATGCTGAGCTGGAAAATACGGGTCTCTAATCTGCCAAGCTTTCCAGGAAGCTGCACTTCAAGAAAATGTGCCCGCGGGTCCGATAAAACTCGAACATGATTGCTGTGTTATTCTCTCCAGAAAACTGGTCTTGAATGTTTTCACTGTCTTATTAGCTTTCCTTCCTGATTGGCATAATCCAGAAAAGTTGCCAGGATAGGAGAAGGGTTTTTTTTGGGTTTTGTTTTTTGGGGATGGGGAAGGAAAGAAAAAGAAAGAAAGAAAAAAAAAAAAGGCAGACATGCTGTCATGCTGTTTTAGCCACCCCACCAATTTTTATGACAGTGTAAGCGCTGCTAACTTAAAAGGAAAGGTTGACGATATTTAGGTGAAGAGGTTTGAGTGAAGATACAGAAACATCAGCAAGTGGATTGACTCAGATGAGTTTTTTCCTCCTCCTACAGAAGATAAGGGGTTTTGTGAACAGAGATGAATTACAGGAGGCAGAGTAATACATGTAAGATTCGTGCAGGCACTGCTTATGCTGCATTTTCATCCTTTACCCTGTACCGTGCAGAAAAAGAGGTGCTTTGAGTGTCGTGTGGTATCCTTTTACTCTTTTTAACTCACTGTCTGGTGCGAGTTCCTCAGGCTGAGAAACCCAGAGGGCACCAAAATGAAGTGGTAGTGCTGGATAAACACAGCTGGGGGATCACAGAGTAGTGCCTACCGACTGGATCTGATATTCAGCATGATGTGATCTGCACCAGTTGGAGGATAAGGAAGATCAGCCCGTGTCCCATGGGGCTGAGCAGGTGTCATTAGAGAGTCAGAAAGCATGATTTGTTGCTGAGGAACTGGAGGCCACTTCTATCTGAGATTTTTATTTTATTTTTTTCCCTGTGTCATCTCTAAGACTATAAAAGATGATTAAAAATTGAAAGAGAAAAAAACATTCTTGAAAGTTTTACAGCTTTTTGTATGCAATTTTTGGTTGCATTTAATGTTGTGGAACACTAATGTTCCTGTATGTGGGGTTTGAAGAAACAAGCCAAAACATTCCTCTGTAGCCTTGTTTCGGGGACTATGGTGCTTGCCCCATCTGGTGATTGCTGACTAGCTTGGATGAAAGGGGAGGCAAAAAAGCATTGGCTGCAAAGTTCTCCATGTTCTATCTTATTGTCATTATATACAGGTCAATATCAACGAGTGTTCACAGGATATTATTGCCTAAATCAAATAAGACTGTGTCACAGAAATTAGCTAAGAGGATGATTTTAAATCTGAGTAAAACTGGAGGTTTGGTTTAGATAAGAGGCCACTGTTGCTCCAAATGCAGAACTAGATTGTAGCTGTAAAAAGCAGAATTTTTGACTTGGACTGACTGCTGGTTTTCAGGACTAACAATTTTAATTAAATTCCTGCTCTTTCAGGAAGCGCTTTAATGAGAGGAACTTTTTTTTTCTTCATCTATATCAGTGCTGGAAAATTAACCTCTTCTGGTCTTGGACATTGTCTGCATTTGGTAGGCTAATAAGGGGTTCTAATTGAGGAACCCTAGTGTAAACCCCTGATCCGGGGTTTGGAACCAGATGATCTTCAAGGTCCCTTCCAACCCAGGCCATTCTATGATTCATTGATTTAATTCTGTGTAATTCTGTGGGCAGGATAAGAGTTTTTCTGCAGTTTTGTTTGAAAAAACATGCCTGTCCACATAGGACATGAGAAATGTCTGGTGTATCCTGGGCTTGATTTGTCTTTTGAGTCACCAGAGATGCCTCTGAAGGTTAAACCAGCCAGCAGCCACTGTTCATCAAGGCTCTGGAAGTTTGTTTCGTGCAGCAGCTTTGCTTACCTTGTGTTCAGACGAGGAGAGCATGAGCCTTAGTGGCAGAGAAAGTACTGATTCCAATGCAAATGTCCACAACAAACATGATCATCCATTCAGCCACTGAATGCCTTTTGGGGCTTGCACCCCAAGATAGAAAGGAGTAGGTTGTCGTGGAAAACTTAACTGTGGTATTGCCAGTTTGCCCGCAATGAAAAATGTCAAATAAGCATTTTGGTTTTAAAAGAGAAAAATAAGTCACTCCATCCCTGAAGAAGCCTGTTTCTGAGCAATCTCCAACTCTCAATCTTTTTGAAGATTGAAAAGATTTATACAGTTTGATTAAAGTTCACCTAAGAACCCACATTTTGGGCTTCCTGCTTTGAACTGATGAGAGCCTTCTGAGGATTGCTCATTGCACCTGGAAACCAGACAAATTTCCCTCCTCTGCACTGGAAACTCCTATACTTTTGGCTTCTCTCCCATTCTGCATTTAATTATTTTGAATTCCAGCACGCCAAGCCAAGTTTAACTGCTACTTTCCTGCGAGTATGCTTTATCCTCCAGCTCTCATGCTGCCTGGCCTGTCGTAGTGTGCAAGTGAGCAGCAGCAGTGTGACAGGGAAGAAGGTTTGTTAAATTAAGACCCTCTTAGTCCCAAAGGAAAAGGGTTACTCGCTCTTCCACAGATGAAAAATGACCTCTTCCTCTCCCCTTGCCCCTGAGGGATATTTCCCTGATATAACAACATGAAAACTTGGCAGGCTCCATGTGTTAGATGACACTGTATGTTGATGAAGAACATTTCTGCGATATCTCAGCAGGGGCAGACAAGATGGTATTTGGAGAGCAAGAAGAAAAGAAGAGAGAAGAAGAAAAGAAATTGGATGGGGGGCAGAAGTGCAAGGGTCACGCAGGCTGCTGGTTATAACTTGTAACCTGCCAGGACTCACACGCATGACACTGGCCTTTAAAAATGTGTGACAAATACCTCAAACGGGGGACAGGACACCGAAAAGCAGGGAAGGCAAGAAGCATAGAGTGAATGGGGAACTTACGGCCTCAGTATATAATGGGAGTTGCAACCTTGGCCTGAAAAATTTGTTATTGCTGATTTCCTTAAGCTCACAGGATTAAAAAGCGGGAGTGGCAACACGAGGGGAATGGAGGTAAATTGTTATTCTGAATTATTTATTTGTTAGGAAATAATGCTTGGGTATGATCGAGGTAAAATCCATTTGTGTGGAGCAATATACATTTAGAGGCAGAAGGAAAAATAAAATGCAGTGGCTGCCACAGTAATCAAAATACAGCTAAACAGCATTGGTTATAAAGTTAGGAGTGTACTTCATAGTGGGTGAGTAGAGAGCTGTGTGGCTCCTACTAGTACAGAATAAAGCTGCTAAGAGGAAATACTATTGAGATAATGGAATTTCTTTATTCCCTTTTTGTGGAAGGATGAATGAAAGATTGAAAGAGATATTCAGATTTTAATATATATTTAACCAGCTCAATTCACTCCTGGCACAGGCCCATTTATGTCAGATTTCACCCAGCAATTCTTTCCTTTTTTTAATTTTTTCTTTTTTCTTTCTTTCCCCCAAGTTTGTATCTCCACAGATCTTTCTGTCAGCCAGGTCTGATAAACTGCATCCGTGTGATTGCTGACAACATACATGATTATGTGTGGGGAGAGAAAACATTAGTTTTCCAAGATATGAGGTGTGGATGGATAGTTAGTTATCTAACTGTGATTTTGGGTTACCCATCCTTCTAACTTGATTCCAGAGTATTTTTAAGGGAAACCATCAAAGCATGTGGCAACAAAACAAGCTGAATGCTCTGTTTTAGAAGTGGCAACATGAATATTAGCTTGCTGTGTGTGTTGGGCTGGGTAAGAGCTGCCCTCCGAGCTGTGGAACCAGCAGTGGGCTCTGCTTTTTCCCTGCCACGGGTGGAGTTGGCAGCTGGCGGTGGCACAGTGGGAAGGTGGGGTTGTATTAATGCTCATTTTATTTTCTAGAATATCCCTCTCTGTTTTTTTATAAAGGAACCTGTATTAAACACTGCCAAGGCTCTGGGGCCCATCCCACCCATGGTTGTGCAAGGAGCACATCCCCCTCAAGAGGAGTTCAAGGTGGTGGATTCAGGGGCCTCGTCACTGAGTGAAGGGGGAAAAAAATTACAAACACATTTCATGTGAATTTCACAAATTGAGGAAACCACTTCTTGCTAATAGTTGCTTTAACAGATGTTGATAAAGGATTTTGTTCTGTGAGGCCCCTTCTAACCTGGATAAGCAATTGGAAGTTGAAGTTCACACATTAGGATTTCCCCCAGATTCCTGACATTTATCAAGTGCTTTTGACATGATAATGGCAAATTGAGTTTTATTTTAAGTGTGGTTGAAAAACAGATGAACTCTTGCTATCCAACTACATCTGTTGTTTGCTCCTTCCAGAATAAATATGGCAGTTCCTGATGCTGAAACAGCTGGAAATCTTGCATTCATTTGTGTTTCTTGAGATGGAGTGTGTCCTGTGGGTTTACCTGGTGAGACTGCTCATGTACTATTCATTTAAGATGCCTAGCTATGAGAAAAGTTACTTGGTGCAAGATTTCCAATGCTTGTATTTGCCAGCCTGGACATCTAGAGCAATATACCTTGATAATTTTTACTTAAGTGTTTCCGAGGGGATCCAGTTTTTGGAGCTGGTGAATATTTCTAATGCCAGGAGGTTTCTGTAAGCCAAACCAAACCAGCTCCTCCTGACATGAAGCAGCACAATGGGAGCTTGATCTAGGGGCCACTTCAGAATAAGCAACTGAACTCATTTGCAGCTGAGGTAGAGTAAAATGTGTAGCGCATTTCAATCCCAAACCTACAAGTTTTTTTATTGGTAATATTGTTTTAGGTAATTTGAAGGATTCCGCCCCCGCCTCCCCCTCCTCTGACATGAGTATGTTGGTATAACACTAGTAGAATTTGCTGTCACAAGCAGTACGTGTTCATTTCAGTCGTGCAGTGGGTGGGGACGTGGGATAAAGGTGCGGGGACAGAGGTGGGGTGGCATAAACATTTAAACAGTCCAGAGGGGTGAAGAAAGGCATCTTTTGTCTGCCTGGTTCCTACAGAAGCTCTTGCTTGCGCTGCTGAAGATAGCCTGAGAAGATTAGAAGAGGCTCAGCTGGGGCAAGACAAAGGGAGACTGTGTAAAGCAGGATCAAGCCTGTTTGCTTAGCAGAGCTCTCTGTCTTCTTGTTGACAGATGTAGCTGGTGCAGTATCAGACCTTGCAGGCTCCTCCTCTGGATTGTCAAGTGACAATGGTTACGGTAGTAAATGACAGTGTAAAGTACTCCATGAATCCTTTATTTGTTTGGCAGTTGTAGCCTGGGATGCGGATTTAATATTGAATGGACTCCAGATTGTCTAAATTGCAATCGCAGTGTTTGTTTAAGCGGTCTGTGGGGACTGCTAAAGCACATTAACTTTTGCTTCCATCCTTTTCATGTTGCAGAGTACCAAGGTAGGAAAAAAAGGATGAAGGGGATTGGAAAGGAAAAGTTTGCACTGTAAAAACATGAGGATGCAGTTCTCCTCAGCTGCTGAGCACTCATCAAGAGTTTCAGGTCACCGATTTAGCACGTAGTACGATGGACAAAAGCCTTCTGCATGTCTTAAATAAAAGCTTTTCCTTTTTCTGGTGCACTAATCTGTCACAGAGTACAAGCTCCTATCTCAGCGCAGTTAAGTTGCTTTCAATGCCAGATCTCAGCTTGTAATGTCAGCAAAGAGTATGTACAGTAATTTGTACTTTGATAGCATTGTGGCACCTAAAAAAACCCCCAGATCAAGTCCACAACGCAAAACAGGACTATCTACTGAAATAATCAAAAATTGTCAAAAATAATCAGCTTTCCTTGATTCCTATTTCAACATATAAAGGAAAATTCGATCCCCTTTAGGAGCCAAAAGTACCCTGAATGTAGCCCTGCAACTGAGACAGAAAGGTTAGGGGGAAAACAGGCAGATGTAATGAATCCTGACTATAGAAAAAAGTGTTATTAGAAATTCTGGGACAGAGGAGGGTTTTCTTTAGCAGAAAGGGCCCTTTATTTCATATCGTGGCTCAGGACACACGATCACGTTGGAAGTGCTAACAAACACATTCAGTAACAGGTCACTGCTTGTTCTGTCAATAAAGACCCTTTCTTGCTCCGTGTTTTGCAGGCTCCTGAGCCTCAGGTATCTTTGACAGAGCTGTAAACAATTCTGTGTGGCTGTGTGTTTGCACCGTCTGATAAAGAGGACTTTAATAACCTTGATGCCACACCTGGAGCACAATCCATCTTTACTTCTCCTCTCTGATCTCACTATCCAAGTCAGCTGCTTTTCCCCAACTGTGTGCTGATCTTCAGCTTTGTCTCCAGAAAAACTTTCCAATTCGCTCCACTGATCTCAGTTCCTCATCCGGCCCATCTGGAGAAGAAGAAAGGTGTGAAATAACATTTTCTTTTCCACATAATAGGTGGTTATTGAGGCTGTAGCTCTGGTAAAGAGAGCTTGCGTGCAGCTTGTCTGAAGATCGTTCTCCGAGTCCTTCCCTGTGAGCAGCGGGTTTTGCAGGAGCATCCTCTTGCTTGCAGAGGTGCAGGAATAAGACACTGGTCTGTATTCACCACCAGCAAGGAGAGATTGCTATCATTTTCCAAAGGAGGATTTCTTTCTCTGAGCCCTTTGTTATTCCCTTAAAGCAATCATCCTTTTCAAAGGTAATGGAGTTTTCCAGTGAGGGAAGAGGTTAGTAGTAAAGACTTCATGTCTCAAGTGGGGTAAGGGCCTTAATGTTTTCTAAGGATACGTTGGCTATATGAGTTTGGCTGATCTTATGCCCTTTATGTGGAAAATACGAAAGCACACAGATAGTTTTGTGTAGAGTTAGCTTTTTTATTTAAAACCGAGGAATGTTTGACTTATAGTTTCAGAATTAATATTTTTCCATTTAATTAGGCAAAAAATTAAAATGTCTATTACGGTACTTCTCTGTGTCTGTGTACCTAAATATGTAATCAAAAAATTAGCCAGGTGACAATTTTTTTAAACCCTTGTTTTTCATATATCACCAGTCACATAATCCAGACTTGTACTGAAAGCCCAGTTTTCAGTAGGCTATGGTAACATCAGCTCTGAGAAACCAAGACCCCAGTTCAGAGAAATACCCCTTTGTGTGAGTACACATAAAAGTACATTCCCAGATACAGATACTCCGAGGCATGTCCTGAAGTGCCCTCTCCATTCAGGGAATAAGAGGAGTCAATCAGTCTTGGTAGGTGGACGTAAAATCTTGAAATATAACACAGACTGCACTTGAAGTTTGGTGGTTGATGTTACTGCAACAGCACCAAGACTGTTAATCCCCAAGTTGCCAGATTTTGAAACTCTAAAATAGCTCAATTTAATGACAGACCACAGCTTTTATTTATAATCACATTGTACATGCTTTCAGAGTTAGATGTCTGCAGTACTTAAGCAAGGATTAAGCCAACTCTAATGTCTGATTATTTGTTTTTATAATTACTATTGCCATTGTATATATGGAAAGCTGACAACCAGTACGAAGTAGTTTTGAGGTCTTCACTCCCCCTGTTCTGACATCTAAATTAGGGCTTCCTTCTTTTTTCTTTTCTGTTTTTATTTACTTTTTTCTTTTAATTTTTTTTCTCCCATGATGTCCTTTTCTCAAATGAATGGGAAAAACAAATCCTCCTGTACTATAGCGTAGATCTTCTCTTCTTTATCCTCACACAAATGGTGTTCAAGGCTACAAACAGAAAGCACCACCCCGCACCCCCCCACCCCATTCATTCCTTCAATCCCATGGCAACACTTGTGAGCAGGAAAAAAAATCTCCCCATCAACTCCAGGATAAATTTTTCATCCTCAAAAATAACTGATGTGTTTTTAACGTTTAATGTTATGGGAAAAGGTTGGTCAATGTGCAGTTGTTACTAACTCCGTGTGGTGTTTGTGCTTGGATATTGGTTCGCTGCTTCCAAGTCCTCCCTGGCTGGAGCAGGGCCCCAAGCTGTGCTTCATCCAGCAGCTGGGCAGCAGCAACAGCAAAGAAAGCAGCAGTGCATGGGACAGTGTATGGGACAGCAGCTCTGCTGTGTCCTCTCCGAGGGTATGTGGGTGGTGGGGTCCAGGTGACTGTCAGACCTGGAAATCCTGCTGAAGACTGAATTTTGGTAATTGCTTGATGGTCACCTTAGTTCATAGAATCACAGAATGAGTTGGAAGGGACCATAAAGATCACCTAGTTCCAACTGCACTGCTGTGGGCAGGACACCTTCCACTAGACTGGGTTGCTCAGAGCCCTGTCCAGCCTCAAGAGTCCGGCTGGGTCATGTTGGCTGACAGGCTGCCCCTCAGTACACACTCATCTGGCAGTTGCTTGCAAAAATGTGAGAAACAACTGCTTTTAAGGTACATGTAACTCAAATCTCTCTGAAAAAGCTGTATGCCACTGGAATATATGAATGTGCATCCTGCATCATTACGCGGGTATGTGATTACCCCATTATTGCCAGGAGTGGAATGTGTGGTATGATACCAGTTTTAGATTAAGAAGGACCTCGTGTGTTCAGCAGCAGAGCAATTATAGGTTATGTCCGGTGCTAAGATCCTGACTTAGCAATAGATGTAAGCCCTGTCTTCATTTCTGCTGGAGTCAAGCTAAGCGTGTGTTTATGCACTTTTCTGGTCACAAGTAACTAAATTACTCTGACTTTTGTGTGGCTTTGGTGTGTCCCTTTTATTTCTCCTCTTTAACTGGTATTTTTAAAGTGTTGTGCCAAAGAGATAGTAGTGCCAGCTATGACTTTTTAATGTACAGATGATTGACTCAGTAGACCACAAACACTTCTTTGGAGCTGTTACAATCCAGTGCATTAAAGCCTGCTCGGGGATGGAGGGATGCTATATTTCCCACATTACTGATACAGTGGCTCTATTGTGTTGGACTGGCTGTTGCGCATGTGTATCATTTCCATCTGTCTGCTGAGACTCCTTAGGAAACTTGTGACAAGAACTAGTTATTTGGCTTGTGCAGCAGCCGGATCTGAAATATTCGCTTCGGAAAACCGTGGAAGAAAATGAATCACGAGACTGTGAAAAAGAGCATCTCTAATGCACAAGTCAGCCCCAGCCTTCCCTATCCTATCCCTTCACTTACATGTTATTTTATACTTACAGTAATGTCAATAACAATATACCTCATTCATTTTAAAGTAGCCAAACATTCAGAACACTTTTAATAATTGTACCAGTGCTTCAAGTATTGTTTGTTTGATCTTGTTTGGGACAATGTGTTTGTCATTTTTATAGTCAGTGAATATGAGGAGCTGTAGAGATCAGCGTAGAGCCAGAAAGAACCATCAGCTGGGCTGTACCTTCTCCCTGCCTGATCTCCTCCTTACAACAGGCCATAAAATTTCACATTATAATTTTATCATCAAATCTAGAACCAATCTGTCAGCTCCAATATATATTTGAGGAGTTCATTATGTAGAAAAGAGTATACTTTATAGCACTATGAAAAACATTGGCATAGTAGATCATGAGCAGTATCTTACATGTTATTTAGAGAGAAAATAATATATGTTTTAAAACTGTGAACTCTCGCATAGAGCTGACCTTTGGCAAAATCCTTTGCAGTGTCAGCTTTGAAAATGTTCAATCAATCTAAATGTATCACAGGGGTTAAAAGGAAAAAACAACCTACTAGTCCTTCAGCAAATAGAGGGTTGGGTCATGGCAGTTATGGAATTAATTAATCAAAACCTCATATGGTTCACTTCTATTTTTAAAAAAAAAAAAAAAACAAACGAAAAAAAACCCCAAGAACACAAGAACAAATCATGATTTACACCATGAGATTTTCATCATCCATGTACCTAAATAAAAGGGGGAAAGAAGACCACTAAAGAAAGAACATCAATTGCTGTTACAGTTGTGTTCTAAACAGAAACCAACAATACAAATGGGAGAGGCTCTGTCATTTTAGGGGAGAATCATGATGCCATAATGACAAATGAGATGACTTTGAAGACTGGGGGATTAACAGTCAAATAAAACTTTGCAGCATAAACAACATTTCTCCACGGACACCCCCTTGTCACGAGGGAGAAGCTTGTGTGCCCTTATGAGGTTGCGAGCTATGCTGGAGGTGGTTATGCCCATGCTAGTCAGGTCTCAACTGAAGGGTCAGACGAAGTGGGTCCACAGGCAGGAGGGGCTCGCTGGCCTCCCGGCAACCATCCTAGGAGGACAACTCTAATGCAAAATCCCGGCAGATGGAGCTCGCTTAG
>VWZG01002763.1:0-15802 GCA_013396735.1 Grallaria varia
GAGGGGCGGAAAATTTTGTACCCTCTCTTCTGTTGCAGGTAGAAGTTTATTGTTTGTTTCACTTCTCTCCACAAAAGGTCTGTTTGCACGTATGAGGCAGAGTTTGCTTTTTTCCTTGTCCTTTTGTCTTAAGCAAAAGCTGAGCAGAATCAATAGGACGAAGGGGGGAAAAAAAAGAGAGAGAGAGAGAGAGAGAAAGGAGGGGAATCTTTGAGAAAGAGCCGGGGTGGCAAAAGAAAAGGAAAAAAAACTCAAACCTCTAAAAAATCCCAGCAACCCAATCCCAGAAAGGGAGGGCATACAGCTTTTCCAACTGCTATTCTGCCGACTGGCAGAAAGAAAGAAGGAAAAAAACAAACCAAAACCCACACGGAAGGCTGGGTGGGGGGAGAGCTTCACTTTTGTGAAGTGTAAGTTTCTAAGGACAAACAATCGTTGGTGACGTCTGGTGCTCCCCGGGGCCGCCGGAGACGGAGGGGCCAGCAAGGCGCGGGTGCGGCCCCCAGCCCGGGAGGAATCACCGGCTCTCCCGCCCCTAACTTTGTGACGAGGGGCCGTTATCGTGGAGGAAAAGATCGATTCCCTGGCAAAAGAGGGGCAGCTGGGCTCCAGTCGCCAGCTCCCATTGGGAGTGCGAGCAGGCGGTGCGCGACGTCCAGCCTCTCTGAGTCGACCTCAGTCATCGCCCGGTTCACCTGAGCCAGTGTCCGCTCCTCTTTTACATTCCACCCCTCGTGGAGGGGATGCTCCCCTGCAGCCGCCACGCTGAACAAACGCGCGCCGCCCTGGGACGAGCTGGCCAAACGGCGGCCCTCGGGCCTCCCTCCCCACGGCACATCGCCCGCGGGGGCTTTCCCAGGCTTTGCCCCACTCTCTCAGCTCCTGTCCCCGGCCTTGCTCTCCCCCAGCTCTCCTCGCCGCCGCCCAGCTGAGCTCGGCACTCCTACCACCCAGGTCTCGCCGGCGGCGGGGCAGCCAGAGAGCGGCAGGGCAGGGGCTGACCATCCCTCCCCTTGGCATCTCGGTTGCCTGTCTGCCCGCCCCGATTTTTCCTGCCCTCGGCCCTGGCGCCGCCTCTCTGGCCTCCCTGGCACACATAGAGCGGCCCAGCTGCCGCTTGTCCCCTCGTGGGGCTTTTTTCTTGTCTCCTCCCAGACCCTCCTGTTCACGGGCTGCAGCCGCTGCCCCCCCGCCCCCGCCCCGCGAGAGGGCTCTGCAAAGCCCTTCAGCCTCGCTGCCCACCGCTGTCTCCTTGTCTCCGTCGCCAACACAAAAGCCCTGTCCAAAGCGGCCAAGCAACACAGCAAAGCCCACGCCTGCTGCCCTTCCCGCAACGCTAACTCCCAAGGGGAACTTTCCTCCTAAGTCCGGGCCTCCCTTAATCTTTGCAGCTTTCGAAGGGAGAAAGAGGACTTTGTCACCCAACTTTCCCTTCGTACCTTTGTGCGACCCGAGGTGGGACAACGTTGCGCCGATTTCACACCCCAGAAGGAAATCTCTGAGCAAAGGGACTCGGTGCCGTGGGCCGGGAAGGGTATCTGGATCACCCCCCTGCACTACGCCCCTTACGTAGCCTCCTCGCCTTTGTCTTTGAAACTGTGTTTAAAACAGCAGCTGAAACACAATTAATTGTAACTGATTAACGTGGCCTCCAAAGTACTTTAAGTCAATTCAGCAGCCATAATAATAATTAATTCATTAATAAGTACTATTGGGGCTTCACCACTAACGCCAAGAAAAGTTTTCCTGAGAAGTACAGGTGGCAGGGAGTGTTAAAATGAAAACATTCGCATGCAACTTTTTAACCAGAAGGGAAAGCACTTTGGTTATATTTGGAGACATGTGTCTCACACATTTCCCCCCTTTTTTGTAAACTATGTAAGAATAAACATTACAGCTCTGGGCTTTTAATTTCTCCAGATGGAATCATAAAGTACCTAGTAGATTTTTTTTTTATTATCTATACAATTGAGGACACATGTCTGCTTTTCCCGATGAGGACCGAGAAGCAACTTAATTTGAAGGCATAACTACTGAACCACATTTTGAATAACACACTCGAACAAGTTCACTTTAAAAGGCAGGAAACCGCTAAGAGCACAGCACTGAAAGTTGCTCCTTCCCACTTGAGCTGCAGTGGAAGCTCGCCCGCCTGACCTTCACATACACTTTGTCGTTTCGTACACACGCGCGGAGGTGACAGAGTACCTAGCCATGGAGGGGGTTTTTCCAAGGCACTTGCATCCCCAGGAGGCTCCCCCCGCTCGGTGCAGGCTGAAGAGGCTGCTCGGGATCCCACCCCCGGGGCGGCAAAGGAGCCCTCTGATCCGCGGGTGACGTGAGAGCTCTCCTCCTGCCCGCCCAGGCTAAAGGAAGGGGTTCACTTACCCTCCCGGTCCTGCTCTCCACTCCTCGCACGCACACTTTATGCGCCCAAAACAGCGTTCTCGGGAAGGGCAAAAGGAGGGAGGGAGCCTCGAAGCCCCACCGCTCTTGCTGCCTTAGGGATACACACGTGCTGAGCGGGGCAGAAACCCCTAGGCTGAACGAGAAATAATAATAATAATTAANTGGTTTCTTGCTTATACGGTTTATTTTTGGTTCGTTGCGTTTTTGTGTGTGTGCGGGGGTTGTTGGTGATGGGAATGACCAAAATACCTTACGCATCTCCCCAACTAGGCTCAGTGTCCCCCCTCCTTCTTCTAGCTACCCAACCCCCTCCCCGCCCCGGTCTGACTTACATGTGTTTAGAGCAATGGCAAGGAGCTCCCAACTGGAGCCCTGGCAGAGGGTACGTTTAAACTGGGATGATTTACTCCCTCAGAACTCGGGTCGCGGGTGTGAGCCTCCAGCCCCGCGTCAGCTGGGCACTGCAGACAAACAACCTTAAATATGCATAAGGAACAGTTCGCTTTCTTAAAGGAGAACTTACCCCACTAGAAAGTTCACAGCCCGACGCCAGGCACGGCAAGGGGGTGCAGGGGTGGCCTTTGGTCCGGGACAGCCCTAACCCCTTCTCAAGGTGGTCGCCTACGCGCTCAGCGACAAGGCTGAGGGCACCCGACGGCCTTTCGGCTTGGGAGCGTGGGGAGAAGCGCTGGCGGGTCGGTCCCAGGCTCACTGAGTTGCGGACCTGCGGTTTCACACACCGCGCTGGTCCCTCCCGTCCTCGGCCGGGATGTGCGAGGGGCCGAGCCGCGCACTCCGGGCAGCCCCACTGCGGCGGACCGAAAACGTGCGGGCTTCTGCAAACGGGGGAAACGCGGGACTCCAAACAAGAAGAAAAATGCGTCGGGGGGAAGCAGGGGACTGATTATACTCCCAGCCAGCAGAGTCCAGGCAGGCTGTGGGGATTGCACGAGCAGCTTTTTGGAAAGGAGAAATAACGCGGAGGAGGGACGAGAGACTGCCTGTGGGTTTCGCCCAGCTCCCCCTTGGGGAACCGGCTGGTCCCCCCTCCCCGCCCCGGCAGGATCGTCTCCTGGTAGAAGGGACTGCTCCGCCGCGTTCTTGGTCGCTCACTTGCCCCTCTTTTTGCCCTGGGGGTCCCGGGGGCCGACCCCTGGCAGCTGCCGACGGGGTGCGAGCGACCCCGGGCGCTCCCCGCGGGAAAGAGACATCCTGCCGCCGGGCGCCCCCTCCCCCACGGCCTCCGCGGGGCCGGGTCCCCGCATGTCGGACAATAACAGTGGGGGGGTTAACATTAGTCTTCTTTTTTCCTCCCTTCTGTACACGTGGTTGTAAAGTCTGTAGCGCCATCTAACGGGAGGCGGAGGCCGGGCCGCTCAGCGCCGCCCAGGGCAGAGGGAGGGGCTGGCGTGGGATCTCTCTCGGGGGTGCCCCTGGCGTGAGGAAAGACGCTGATCCTGTGCATAAAACCTGCCCGAAAGGTGCTTTGTAACCCGACCACGGACTATCCTCCAGAAGCTTCCCCAACTTCTGTGGTGTTATTTTTATTTGTTATGTAGTTGTAGCTCTGAAGAACTTGTTGAACTACCTTTCTTTTCTTTTTTAGGTTTGTTATTTTTTTTAGGAGGGGGTGGGGGTAGGCAGGGTAGGGGGTAGGAATGAATATATCCCAGCAGAGTTTGACAGCGTTGAGGATGAAAAGGAGGAGGCCCTCCCAACCCAGCAGGTTTGACCTCTTTCACTTTTCTGGGAGGTCAGGGAGGACCCCAGGCAGCTGCTGCATCTTACAAGTGAACAGGCTTGCCATTTCTACTGCTTCTTTAGTACTCCAGGATGCTTTCTGTTTACAAAATTTTTGAGCCCATGCTAAATTTTACAGTTAAATTATGATGCTGCCTTTTTGACAGAGCACTTAAGCCATGCCTCTGTCCACATCCAGATGGGAGGCTTCTAACTTGGTCACCCCAGTTCTGTTAAGACACCACATTAGTTGCCCAGATTAGGAGCTTATTCACTGCAGGTCCATGGCACGAGCAGCAAAAAGAAACAGAGACTCTCCATGACATGTTTGGGCTCATGTAAGGTCATAGCTAAACTCTACAGGTGCCTGCCTCGCTACAGCTCTTGCCATCTCTAAGGGCTGAAGTTAAAAGTAGAGAATACAGGTATTTCTGCTGAACAAGATAGAAAAATTTCTTCAGGTTTGAAGTTTTCTGTTATTCTGTTTCTGTATTTCTGTTACATGTACAGAATACGAGCAAAGTCTTTAAATCCACATACCAATGTTACTGTGTTTACTTAGGTCTTCTGTACATGCATGATGGCAGGGAGTCCCAAAGAAGCACAAAAATCTTCTTGTTCATACCTTAAGTCATAAAGTGGTAGTGTAGCCTTTGGCTAACAGCAACTATATTTTCATGGGCCACTCAAACGGTATGTATTTTTCAGCCCAGGTTGTCCAATGCCCTTGGATGTCACTTCTGGATGTGGCAAATCCTGTGTGACTTAGATGGCCAGGTTACATTTGCCCAAGTGATTTTGGCAGGTTAATTACCTGAGTGGCACTGACATCTGACTCTGAAATATGCCACTACTAAGGCCCAGCACAAATAGAAGATTTTGGCTACCGACTCTGGTGTGAAATCCTAATTTTCTCCAGATACCAATAAGGAGATAAAGGCTTAAACTATACTTACTGGTCTAAATTTTTTGTTGTATATGAAAGACCTCAGTCTAAAAGCCCATGCTGAAAAATTTTGTTTCCACATCCCTCTTTATTTTGACATAACATTTGAAACACCTTTGATGAGACCTGTGTCATTGAGAACTGGGATAAATTCACCTAGGTGGCCTATCCCTTCTGAACAGAATGACTATATGTGTTGAAAAACCTGTATCTTAAAATTCAACTCTGAAGTCCCCTGATAGCCAGAAACCAACATTTTAGGTGCTCTTTCCTGCTTTATCAAATGGAACAAAAACTTCCTACACACGAGAAAAAATCTGAAGTGCAAGGTGACCAGGACTTTATCCTTTCTAATTGTGCTGCTCCACAGGGCACTACATAAACCAAACAATTAAGCAACAGTAAAGACTGCTTGATCAATACGCTGCTGCTTGGTCAAATTTTATTGGGTTTTGCATTTTCAGAGGTGAAAGTGTGATTCATAATCCCTGTCCCATCTAATTTTCTGACACCTTATGAGCACTAGCAATTGCAAATAGCACAAATTTATTCCAGTATCAAAATAAGGTTTGTAAATACAAACTAAACTTCACATGACAAAAATGAAATAAAATACCAGCACTGAAGTGGTTTTATAGACAAGAAATGTTAATGTACATATCCACAGAGAGGAACAGATTTTCATTCTTGAGTCTGGGAATGCTTCTCTTATTCAATGATTGGGAGGAAGGGCAATTTCTGTCTGTGCTGAAAGGAAAATGCATTTTTGGTTTTACGGGCAATAGAAAACCTCTGACAGTCAAGCTAGGATGTCTCAGAGTAGGCATGAAAAATGAGACACACTCCAGTTCATTAGCCACCTATGAAGAGTTAGACTAGAGAGGTTTACGGATAGTTCTAGTGACAGATTTACATGTCTTAAAAGTTAGTTATCTCAGTACTTAACTTTCTATTGCCTTTCCCTAAGACTGGCATCCTTGATATTGTGTTTGGCAATACTGTGAACTGAGAATGTGCAGGCAGACAAGTCTTTGGTGCCTTATCCAAAGCCATACTGTCCAGCAAGGACAGGAACAGCAGAGAAGCCCAGGCTTGTGGTTACATTGGGAAACAGCAATTACTGGTTCCAGCTGAGAGAATTTTTTTATACTAAGAAAGGAAAAGTTTTTCTTCCACTTTTACGTGAAGAGTAATGGAAGGACAGCTGTCCGGTGTCTTTCAGATGGAGGATTCCTCATGGTTGTTCACCCCACAAGGAGCACAAATCCATGCGCATCCAGATGGCATATTTTTCTATCACAACTTCCAGTTTAGGAAAGGTCCTCCTGACATTGGTGAGGGAGACCAACTTTGAGTACAGTACAGGTTCTATCATGATAAGACATAAAGATTGTAATTCAGCCTAAAACATGGCACCTATTTTCTCTTACTATATAATCTAGAGTATCACTGTTTATCATTCAAAGGAGTTAAGCTTTGTTTTTGAAATTACGCCAGTGTTGTGAGTTTCCTCATACTTCAAATATGAGAACAGGTCCTCGAGCTAATTCAAAGGAATGCATTTCCCAGGCCAGTCCCAGGAGGGCCACATTCAGGATCAGCTGTGACATGTCAAAGGTACCTTACACTGCACAACTCATGGGAGTAAGCTCATCACAAGCTTTTAGTTCTGAACTTGCTGAGGTTTTTGTTCCTCCAAAATGTTTTTGATGAGCCATTGGTGAACCATGTGATAGGCCTCTTTGGTTTCTTGTGGAGTTTGTTTGTTTGCTTGCTTGCTTTTGTTTTGTTTTGTTTTCTGATGGGTTAGTTCTGATTCAGCTGAAAAAACTGTCAGCACCTAAGGCTTCTCTCATCATTCTTCCAAATCCAGTGTAGAAAGATAAGGGGCCAAACCCTTTTGTGGTCCTTCTAGTAGAGCAAGGAGCACATGTATTCCTTTGTACAAAATTGAAGCATTCATGCACATAAAAGTATTTAATTAAAACTGGAGTAGTTTTCAGAAGTGCTAGGGAATAAGTAGGCTCAGCGGGTGCTCAGTCCCTCTGTAATTCACGGTCCCTTCATGTAGATGCCAATGTTTTGACTTGGCTGAATATCCTTAATATTTGGGTTTAAAACTTTTGGCCTATGTGTTCTGTTTCCTTAGGGCCCTCTAATCTTTAACTTTTACCATAGAAAAATCTTAATGTTTTCAAGGTTCCACCTTGCTAGCAATGTGGTTTGAATCAGACACACTGCACAAAGACTATTTTGATTTTAAAAAAGAACAACCTTCTGGTTTTATTTCTGCAGGTATGAATAAAAATCTGAGATCTTGTGTTTAGAGCTTGCCTTCTCTTGATAGCAGACAGCATGAGCACTGTGATATGGTTCAGTGATACAACATGTTTTCCTTCATTGGAAACACAACCCTGACATTAAAAACAGCCTGCTGAAGAATCATATTCATTTAGTAATCATGTAATTTCACAATCAAGGGGTTACTATCCCTCCCCCTACCCCAGCTTCCCTTTAGAACTGCCCATTTATGGACAACATCTGATACCAATGAGTTTATGATACCTGTTTCTAAAAGCAATGCCTGCATTTCAAGTAGAGTTTTAGCAGTTGAGTTATCAGATTCAGCACTAACTGCAGATGGAATTTATCTTCACTAACTTTAGCCATATACTGGTTAGTGTGTAGGCCAAGACTATGCTCCTTCTGTATTTAGTGAAGAAAGATGGAGGGCGAGTCATGCCATTCAGCTCAGGCACCTATAAAAGGGAGGGATGAGTCACCTTTTGGAGTTGCCTGCATTGCTCAGTGAATTATAGCAGGCAGACAGGCAGTTAGCTTAGTTATAGCATACCTGAGGAGATGGCTGAAGTTAGTGTAGGGGTGTCCTGCCCTACCTCTCTGTAGGCATTGCAAACAAGGACATACTGTGTTCGGCATTGGCTCAGGGCTCAGGACTAGTCCAGAGGAGCTGTTATTCCCCAATGTGAATGTGTTTTGCCCATAACAAAAAATGTCTATTGGACAGGTTCAGGAAAACTGACCCCAGCCTGCAGCTCATTTGATCAATTTACAGCGATGCCGATTGACATGCATTTTTATTTTTGCACTCCTTTATTTGCTATCCAGACCAGAGTGCTTCTCTGAAGCATGAGGTCTTATATTTTTTCCTGACAGGGTGAATTTTTTTCGAATATCTTCTGCATAACGACATGAGTCTAGGAGACAGTTATTAAACGAAACAAAGACCTCCAACACCCAAACTAAACCCAGGCAGAAACCAATATAGGAATACTTTTAAATATTGTTGCACTGGGTTGAAATGCACCCTTTTACCCACGGCTAGCATTTACTGCTTGTACAGAGTTAGAGCTACACCACAATAAACTCAATCTTTTTCTCTCACTTTCCAGTTAGCAAGACATCATGAACTGGGAGTTATGAAGGCAAGGGAGCTGCTGGGCTGGGCAGTAGTGGAAGAGATATATATACCCCATGGCCTTTTTTGTGTGTTACGCTCCAAGGGTTCATGTGTCAAGTGGAGCCCGGTGGTGATGGGAACAGTCACACAGCCTGNGAGTTAGCCTGCAGCACTGAGATGGAAATCAGTGAGTTGCCAGAGTCATGGTGCAAGATGGAGGCCACACAAGAGTAAAGCATGACACAGGGAAAGACTGATTAGCAGTGGTGGAAGCAAAAGCATAACCAAGCACCATTTTCTTCAGAAGGACATATTTGGGGGGAAGGAACAGTGGGGCTGTCACTTTTATTGAAAATTTCACTCCAAGGACCTCTCTGGAGAAACAGCAGAAGCAGATGGAGCCTGTGGAAGAGAAGAAAGTATCTATCCGCTAAGCTATAAGAACTTCATATGTATGATCCCAGTGAAGCCAATGGGTAGTTTTCTATGGCCTCTTGCAAGAGGTCTTTAGCTATGCTGATAGGTTTTAACTTCAAAATGCAAACAGCAACACTGGATAGATATGGGATGGAAATAGACAAATATCCTAGGCCACTTTGTTTTCACTTTTGATAATGTTTGGCCAGCAGGTAGGTAGTGAATAAGGCTTTTTGTCTGTGTTGGACATGGCTAGTTTGAATATTTCAGATGGTAAAGTTCAGATGAGTAGTCAGACACCTCTGAGAAAAATGTTTTAAATGTTCCATGGAAACCTACATTTTTCCTTTTACATGACTCAAGCTTCAGAATATTGCTCCAACTTGAAATTAAAAGTTTCTTCAAGATTTGTGTCTTTCTGTTTCAGTTAATGTTTGGCAAACTAGCAATAGTTTTGAATTGAAAAGCTGAGAAAAGGTTTACTAAACACCAAAGGAGACCTTCAGTATTCTTTCATCACACAAATCTCTCCTCTTAATTACTCCCTCAGATATTCAACCACAGTTAGGCCCACCAAACTTAAAGAGGCTTCTTAGACTAGCAGGATTTTCTCTTACCACAAAAACATAAATTTGCTTTCAACGAAGTGTCAGGTTCAGCCTTAAATGCCAGTAGACTCTTGCTGCTCACTATCCACCACAGCAAGACCATTGACTCTAAAAACTAGGAAATATTTTCTGCTTTTGCTGATTTCTTGTGGCTGGGTTGCATCTTCTCAGTCCTCCATCTTTTTTGTTTTTCATTTTTTTTAAATTATTTTTTATTTTATATATTCTTTTTATTTTCCTTTTCCCCAGCTTAACAAGCCAAGTTACTCAGACCTTTGCTTGTTTCCTCTTGGTCAAATTGGATATTAGAAAAAGGTTTTTTGCCAAGAGGGTGGTTGAGCACTGGAGCAGGCTCCCAGGGAAGTGGTCACAGCACCAAAACTAACAGAGTTCAAGAAACATTTGGATAATGGTCAGGCATGTGGTGTGGCTCTTGGGGCTGTCCTATGCAGGGCCAGGAGTTGGACTTCAATGACCCTTAACTAGACAATAATCTATGACTCTATGATGATCCTATGATTCTAAGTTATGTCATTCACAGAATATTCTAAGTTGGAAGGGATCGATAAGGATCATAGAGTCCAACTCTAACATAAATTGTCCGTATGGGATCAAATACGTAACTTTGGTGTAATCTTGCTTCTGTACAGCTGAAATTGAGCTTTTCATGAGTGCTCAGAGCTGCACACAAGGCTTTATCAGGATTTGTGCTAAAGCATTAACACTTTCCAGTCTCCGTCTCGCTGGATTCTAGTTACATGTTCTGATATCTGGGTCATACTGTAGCATAAGAATCACTTTGCATAGTGTGGCCAGGTATTGCTGCTCACTTATAAACTTGGAGCATTTAGGGGAAATTGTATTGTTAGTTCTAACTTTGCATTTACATTTTTGTTTAATCTTTGCCAGTTTTTGGAGTTTTTCTATGCTTTTAATTGCATTAATGACACCTCTCAATGTTGATGTGCCTCTTAATTTGATGTGCCTTCCTAGTTACTTCTGTCCAGTTTTGTAATGGTTTTTTTTTAGTGCTGTCTGTATGCTATGAGATAGACCCTTATTACACAGACAGTTTTTCTGCAGAAAGACTCCAGCTAACAAATAACGTCCTCTGCACTGCTGTGCCAAAAACTGTAGTGAAACACAGTAGAAAGTATCACACTGTCGTCTCTGTGTAGGATATCATCTTGTCCAAGAAAGCTTAGGAAGGCTTTGGTGTGATCTTTCCTGTCACATTTAAGTCCATTGCCTCTTTAGGGGCTGATCTTTTAAAATACATAAGTGAATGTACCAGTATGTCACTTGATGTGGTTACAAAACCAGGCTTTCTCTTTTGGCTGGTATGCAGATTCCCAAAACTTTTAGTTGCTCAGACCTGTAGAAACTCTAGGCCTCTTTTACATTCTAATGCCTGGACTCTGCCATCCATTTGACTTTACTAATCAATTCCACAGGTTTACCAAACTTTGCCCTTTTGAAATACAAAATCTTATTAACAGACTCATTTATGTGTTCCATTTAATTAGGAAGTTTCAGTCTCTGACCACTTGAGCCAAGGTCCTTTTTTTTGCTGCAGCCATCAGTTACCGAAACCAAGTCTCAATCAGCATCACTTTTTACTGGTTCTGTGAGAATTTTAAGATATTTGCTGACTACTACATCCGTAAGTATCTGGATTCTGTGATCATTAGTGGTGTGTGTTCTTTTGTCCATATTTGGAAAGGTAAAAATGTCCCTGCATTCGATGAACTCCATAGAACTCTCTTGGCATTACCGATGACAGTACACATAACCAGAGCAAAGTCAGAGGGATTGCACTGCCCAAGTACTCTCTTTTACCATATTTCCACAGAGTGGTTTCAACTGGAACAAATCCTGCTTTTTGCATGCTATCTGTTCCACACATCCTTCTTCACAGTGTTTTGTATCATTAATGTGAAGTTCTCTGCCACCACCTTCACCTTTATCTCTGCCTTTCTGAATCATACATGTACTTCAAGACCAGTGTTCCAGCTGTGATTGCTATTTGGTTTTGCTACCAGTGTACGCCTGTTCTGCCTATTGCCCTGCCAGCTTAGTTTATGCTCTTCCCTTTTTTTTGGTACATGTTTCTGTACCCCATAATCACAGTTTTGACAAGACCTGCACCTGACAGTCACTGTATTTCCACCTTGGAAGCAGTTCTTTCCACAGTTTGCACGTTCTCTCTTCTTATTCCCTGCCATTTTGACCACTTAAATTTCTTTATCCTTTGGCATATCCTCATGTACCTAGGGTTTCTTCTCTGGTGTTCTGTGGGCATGTGGAGATTATTCAAGTCTTTGACTCTGTACCCTTCATTTCTCAGTTCAAAGCTCTGCTTATCAGTTCTGCCAGATTTGCTTCCAGAAGGCTGTTTCCACAGTTGCTCAGGCATAGTCTGTCCTTCAAAAAGGGTGTTCTTTCAGTAAATACATTCCAATGGTCAAACATTGCCAGTCCTTTGGCTATGTGTTGATCTTCCTTAAAGCACTCTTTTTTTTGGCCTAGTTTTTATTTCCTATAGCATCAGTAATGCTAGACCCTGGTGCTCTCTTTAAATAAGCAACATTAAGAAGTGAAAATTAAAAAATAAAATGGCATCTACCCCAAATCTTCAGTAAAACAGTTCTAAAAGTAAACTCCCTCATGCAAGAAGCTAGCCCAGAGAGACAACCGAGCTGCCACCACAACCAGCACTGAATATTCTGTTACACACCCCTCAGGATTTCTTGTCTATGCGGAGAGTTTTGCCATCTTTGCTGTGTCAGTCAGAAGCTTAAAAACAATTGCCTGAGGTAGACAGAATCATATCAGGAAAATGGAAGAAAAAAAAAGGTCTTTTCCCTGGTTTATTATTTTGTTCATCAAAACGGTTCCACTGAGGTGCTTCTGTTGGCATTATATCAGTGTTGGTTTGCTGGAAAACCCTTTCACATGTAGTGGATAAGGCCTAATGGAATAACAGAGGGCAGGGGCTATTCTGTGTCTGTTCTGCTTTGGAGGGTGATTCTGCTGGGTTGGCTTTAGAATCACATTGCTTTTTGGGTAGAAATGAATGTGATGTGAGAAAGGGCAGGAATAGCCCCCTCAGAATTAAAAAAGGCTACAGGGGATGCCCTCGTGAATGTCCTCTGCTCACACAATTTCCTCAGATGTCAGTGTTTCTGAGCCATGGGCACAACACAAGCTCAGCAGCCACTTCTGGCAACTTAGTGTTGATTGTGTTAGACTATAAAAAAACTAGTTAGAATATGAGTGACTTCATAACAATGGCCAATATGTAAGAAAACAACAAATGTAAGGGAACCTGAAGAAGTAATGTAGCCACTTGACTTGGGCAGACAATACACATTCAATGTTTGCTTCCCCTCTTCATTCTTCCCTCCATTCTTTGTTCCCTTCCACACTTTCTTCCTCTCCTCTCCTCTCCTCTCCTCTCCTCTCCTCTCTTCTTCCTTTCCCCCTCCCCTAAAAGCCTCATATCTCTTTGGAATGTGAGATGACAAGGTTGATCAAAACTCACAGTAAAATTCGATTGAATGAAGTGCAAAAATGTATTGGCACTATAAGCAGGTTTGTATTGTAATGAATTCAGAACTGATGTATGAATTCATAAAAAAACCCCATAGTGTTTCTGGAAATACCAGCCAATTTTTTTTTCAATGCAACAATTCCTGTTAGTTAAAATACCACTTAGAGACCCAAAACAATGTAGTATTGTAGATGAACACCATCATAAGCATATACAATAAATACTGACTAAAGTTCTGTGAGGAAACAGCTCCTTTGGTATATGTATCTCTGGGTTATGCCTCTAGATTTGACAGTAAACTAGGTGAAAGGACAAGCTGGCTAGCCATTGAAAACAGACTTAGGAGTGAGTATTCTCTATACCTGGTTCAGATACCAGTACACCCTGAACTTCAGACAAGGGATTTCAACTCTGTCTCACTTTCGGTATCTGTAAAATCAGAAATATGGTAACATTTATCTGTCCTTCTGGATCTGCAGGGGGTTCCTTGACAAATCCACAATGCACTGACAAAGGTGTAACGCACAGTTGTTGTATAACTGTGATCAGCATGGGAATGGACCTGGAAAGACTTGAAGTAAGTTAGTCATTAACCACATTTCAGTCAACTATCTCTGTGTACTCAGAGACCACTGTGCTTAAAGGTGTTTGAAGACCATGCTTCAACCAGAGTGTTGGCTCCCAAGGGTGCAACTGGGGAGCTGTATGATCAGCCAGGTGATGTGCTGGTCTTCTGTCTTCCCTCTTCCTTCCTGACTGAAGGGAGGCTCTGAACAGCTGCAGTCTGCTTCCACCCCCACCCTCTTTCCCCCTTCTCTCTGCTGCCCAACAATTGTATGGTTAAGAAGAATGAACACCAAAAGTTCAAATCAGAAGCTGAGTCTCTCTTCCCTTAACTTCGGCTTAGACATATCCCTGCAGCTTGATGAAGTCCATTTCCTACAAGTGTCTCTGAAAGTTTTCAGCTGTAGGATTTCCCTCAGTATTTTTCCCTAGACAAAACATACCTACCTATTTCTGTCTTTAAAGGACAGAGAGGAATGATCTCAGCAGAAACAATAATTCCATCTATCCATATTAACTACAAAGATACTCCTTCTGGCTTAGCTTGTTCTCTACCTGCTAGTTGCTAGAAGCTGGGATGGTATGTTGGAGAAAAAGGGCTGCATTTTTTGGCTTTGTAATTTTCCCTAAACATCTGCTATTAGTCACTATCAGAGAGGCAAGAGTCTAGAGGGATGTTGGCATGACCCAGTATTACCACTCTTAGATTATGATTGTGTTCTGATAATTCAGCCCTACACAGCATCAGGAAGCCAAGGCAGGGTAATGTCTGGGCAAAAGGGCACAGATCAAACATTGTTGCCAAAGCCCTTTCACCAATATTTTGGAATAAGTACATAATAAAAATGATGAAGAATCCACCCTTCAGCTTGGCTGTTTGCAGCAAATATTATAAGGGTATTAAACTAAACAATGGCTTGTACTCATCTGGCTCTCCAGATGTTTTCTATGACTCTTATTTTCTATCAATCAGTTAACCACGGTTTTTGCTTTCCTTAGCAACGTATTTCCAAATCACAATCAAAGAAACTAACGGCAAATAATAAGGGCTAGATTGTATTTGATTGCTGCTAGCTGCTCATGGGAAAGGAAACTGCAAGAAACACTGCCAATCCTTCACACTGGCAGACCAGCCAGGAACATTTCCAGCTCCCCTGACTGCCCCCCCCAGCGCACTCCATGCCAAAGGGGCTCTGCAGCGGTCACGTTTGACAGAGAGACCCTGTGTTTAGTAGTGGTGGGAGACATGTCTGATTGCTGCATGGGACAGGAGATATGGAATAATTTATTTCTCTTTCCACTCAGTCCTTTATTATAGCCATCCCAACTCACTCAGAGACACCACAGGCTTCAGACATTTAGAGTCTATCAGTGGGTGTTTTTAGCCTGGCTTCACGAGGAAGAACAGCTCATGTAATTGCAGTGTGTGTGTGTGTGTGTGTGTGTGCACATGCACAGTTGTCTAAAAACTTTGGTACTTTTATACCCATTGGGCAATTATAGCTGAACCTGGCAGAAAGGTAGAGGTTTCAGAGATAGCCAAGTTGGTAAGTTTTTGTGAGTATAGAAAGCTGAAGAAGTGTTCTACTGATGGAAAGGCTGCAGCCCACGCTCGGCTCTCATTTGACATGGAGAGAATCCATCTGGGAAAGAGACTGGATGTATGCGAAGGAAAGCTTCAGTCAGAGCTTATACCTTATTAGATATAAGGGAATCCACTCTGCAACCAAGGCTTCTCTCCCCTATGGATTCTCCAGTGTCTGATAAGGGCAGAATTCACACTGCAGCAATAGTATAATTCATTTAAAATGTCAGTCAGCCATGAAACCCTAACTCCATTGGAAACTAGGCTTCTGGAATAATACTGCTATTCATGGAAATACTTGTTCCCTCACATACTGCAAAGCTCCAGGAGGAATTATGGGTGTTTCTCCATTGCTTCCAGTCTTCAAGCTAGTTGTCTCAGAAATATCTCTGCCCAACAGTAGACTGGGTCTTTCTAGCACCCACAGACTCTGGAGGTTTCAGAGAGGAAAGCTGTACTTCACTTATTTCCTCAGAGCCAGGCTCATCAAGTATAACTTGTCTGAAGAACCTGATTCACAAAAGAACTCCCCATTCCCTTTTAGGCACTGAATTAAAAA
>VWZG01002763.1:15833-72820 GCA_013396735.1 Grallaria varia
AATAAAAAAGGGCCAGCTTTCTCAATGGCTTCCTGGCCAGAAAGAATTGCTAGCTGCTGAGCACTTGTGGAAAAATGCTCTATTGAGAAGTGTAAATGAGAATGGAATCTTTCTGAAAATCTGGATCCAACTGGGGACTATTGGCACTTGAAAATTTGGCCCTCAATGCTTTTGAAATATGTAGCTTTTAAATGAGCAAAATCAGAAGCGACTCTTCAAAAGCCTCCTGCCTTCATTCCCCCTTATTCCCAGGTAGCACTGAAAATGCTTGTGGTATTGATGTCAGGCATTATGCTCAAACCAGGAAAAAAAGAGTTGGCTGAGAGCTCAGGTTTCCTCTAGATACTGTTTTAATAACAGACTCATTAGGAAATTTCCCAATTATTTGTATTGTCTTCTCATGTTAAAAGACAGAATGTTATTTCTTAATTTCAATATTATTATTATTGAATAGGGATAGCTATTCCCTGTAGAACGAATGGATTATTCCAGTCCACTTGGGGATCAGCATTATTTCTGGCTGCTACATTTCCCTGGGAATGAATACTAATATCATGACAGGTATTTGACAGTGGTATTAAAAAGAAAAAAAAAGAAAAAGAAAAAGGGAAAAGACATATCAAGTAATTCGATTACTGATAAAGAGGGAGCAGGAGTTCAGCACATGAAGACACACACAAATTCTTCCATCAGAGAGAATCCCATGTAAAATTTTACAATTTTGAAGCATGATCTTACTGGAATTTAAGTCAGTGCTGATTTGCTGTAGATCTTAATGGGAGCCGGGCCCAAATGACAAAGAAAGCAAAATTTATTTTCCATATAGCTACGCAATGTTATTTGACTTCAATAGGTACTGGAAATACGTGCTGGGAGTTAGACTCTGGCTCTGTTAAAAGTCAGGGTTGCAGGAGATAGTGCTGAGATTGTAGACAGGACAGATCAGATATTACACGAGCAAGAAGGAAATACAAACCTCACAGAATTAACATATATTGTCACATTCTATTAAGGTTTTCTGTAGGGCTAGATCAGATTAAATGCATTGAATCCCAGTCATCTTACAGCATATGAAAATATTGTCATGGATAGAATTTTTCATTAGTGAATAAAATGCAGAATAATGAACTGTAGACAAAAAAGAGAGAAGATGTAAAGCAAATCAAAGGAAGGGCAGATGTTTAAAAAGTCTTTTGCTATTCAGGATTGTGATCCAACAAAAGCAATTATGTTTCTGCTTTCTCAATTTCAAAACAGGAGAAAAGAGCTTTGAGGTTTTTCCAGTGCTTATGGCCTATCTCCACACCGTTAACTGAACAGAAGGTAACATAATACCAAACATAGCCAAAGGCAGCTGATTCCATGCAAAGCTTATAATTTGGGACATCCAGTGAGTTAAAGAGGATCGTAATCAAGAAAGAGATAGATATATATATTCAAAAATTGCCAAAGAAATCTATAAGAAGCCTAATTAAATTCTCTTACAAATCTGGAAGAAGAATCATAAAAAGAAAACTAAATCAGTGCCTACAGGTGGAAATTACACTTGGTAACTGCCCTCTGAACCCATGAAAAAGTAATGTGAGGAATTTTGTTGAGGAATGGCTGGCATGTGACTGCAGAAAAAAATAGTCTCTCTTGGCAAACTACTGAATATGATTTTTGCTCAAAAATTTACTGTGTTCTTTTTGAACAGATAAATATCAGAGCTGTGATTATAAATACAGTCCACTACACTCTTTCTCTAGTATCCCTAGCCACGCAACTAAAAAAAAAGCCAGTGAGGCTGAATATGGGAATATTCAGCGAGTGCAGCATATATATGGCCCAAAATGCAATAGGACAGAGAGGAACATGGCAGAATAGCAAGGGGGAAGATCCAATACCAGTCAGTCTTCAATGTGAGAGAAACGCTTCTTTATAATACAATACTCTTCCTGTATTACCTGATGCCCAAGTTCTGATGTAAAATGATGCTGCTTTCTACTCAGAGTAGTGCCATAATAAAAATGGCAAAGGTGCGTTCCACCCTTTGTAGTAGTCATACAACTTACTAACTAGGACTGTGCCATTGAAAGGGATCTGCAGTCAGACACAACAACATACAGTCATAGAACAGAAAACTGCTGAAGTCGCTGGAATTTTTGCTAAGGACTTCAGTGGGGCTGAGATTTTGCACGTGCAGATTGCCCTCTCTTTCTCTGATTCTTGTTCTGCTGTGCTATCCAGACACATAGGATACATCTCTCTTCCTTGGCTCCCCCACTGAGACAGGGGGAGGGGGAGGCATAAAGTCTCCTTTCTGAAGGTAAGAAGGCAGAACTTCTTCAAGGCAACAGGAGATAAACATAGGCACGATCCCAAACTGTCTTTTATGTGCCTAAAATACAACTTAGGCAGAATGTAGGTGCAATCTGAAGGTCACACAAAAGATCCTGCCAAGCTTGATTAGGCATCTCCCAGGCATGTATGTTGCTGATGGCACTTCCTTAGCTGCTCAGTACAGTCCTACTCTATGTGTCCCACCTCTCCCACCCACAGCCAGCTCAGGTAAAAAGGAGCATAGCCTTCCTGCAGGCAGAGGAGTTGGGGTCTCGTTTGTTGTGCAACAGAAAGCACTAAGGAACAGTATAAGCAAGGACAGAGCATGAGGAGGGACATGAGGATTCAGGAGAACAAGGCTCTTGGCCCTTCCAGAGAAATAAAGAATCAGAGGCACCAATTGTTGTTCCAAGATGCATCCTTCTGCCTCATTTTCCTGGGCTCTTCTGCAGCAAAGTAGTGCTATTGCTTTTTGGTTTGGTCTGGTTTAGGCCTCATTGGTTGGTTAGTTTTTGGGGTTTTTTTTGCAATGTGAGGCATAAAAACCAACAGCCTGCTTGCTTTTCATATTGAACTGGCCCTGCTACAGGACTACATAGCTGAACCATTCATATTTCCTTCCACAGGCTGGGCACTCCATACCTCATACCCTGTTGAGTGAGAACCAATGATGCTTGCCCCAAAGGTCTACAGGACCATAATGTAGGACTACTCTGACTTTTTACAGCAATTGAGAGCTCCCCTGCTTGTTTACTGGCCACATGGTATAACTAGAAGTATTTGAACACAAAGCAATATAGTTTCATTACTCAGGATCAGCTTACAGTAAAGCAGTTCCCCATCTGGCTTGGAAAAAGGACAAAACAGACTCACCTCCATCTGTAAAAGACCATGTCAGCATAATCTCATATGCTCTCGGTTTCAGTGTTCTCAGCTACTTCCTTTCAAATGTGACAATTACTGTCGACCCTTTGTAACAGCTGTAACACTTTGGGAAATGAAAGTTTTCAGTTGTCTTTATGTTCAGACATGGGTTTGAAGGTCCTTAAACGAGATTCTCATTGAGAGATAAGCAATAGTGGAGGAGAGGACCACATCCTACTTTGCACTGAAGCAAGCCGTGGTGTAGCTAAGAAGTCGGGAGTTGCAGAACTAAATTGAGCAAAGATGAGACACTGCTTTTGCATTGCATGTGGAAAGGCATGGGCCCAACCCCAGTATTCAGAGCTTCCCATTCTCAGTGGGAACACTCATTACCTGCACCACTCACAGCACTCCTTTCTGCTACCTCTGGCTCCATGCGCTGTGCTTTCTGCTGCATAGTGGCCCAGCTAGCACAGAGAAAACAGGAGCACTCTCTCGTCATTATTCCCACTCTCACATATATCCTTCTGATGAAACCACATTCTCTACATTATTGTAAGTCTTCTTAGATAGGTCTGGAGTCCCACTTCTGGTGCACAGTTTTCCACAGTCAATGTCAAGGAAATTTAAGCTTTATCTTACCTGCATATTGCCTACACCTTAGCCTGTGCTTGCGATTTAACTCAGGAATTTACTCACTGCTGATCTCTAAAGCCAGAACACCACTCTCTAGGCTGGATCTTCAAACTGCTGGGTCAGTGGAGAGGCAGTTTGTGTGGACAAATTCGAGCTCTGTTAAGGGCCAGGTATTAGCACAAGAAAAGTGTGAGCAGTGGCTAGACTGACTTTTGACTGTGTTATAATGGGCTATTATAATACCATTTAACTGATGTCCTGCGTCCTTGAAAGCCAGGCTGTCTGATGACATAAAGTGAGAGGTCAGAGTATGTGTCTGGTAACTTGCTGCTGCTCCCAGGACTAGCAGTCAGCTCCCCGGTTACCCAGTGACAGCAGCATCCACTATGGCTCTCTGACATGTTTCTCTTCTTCCTCTCCTCTCTTACAGCTTGAGAAGCCCTGGGAACCTACTCTCCTTTCTCTCCTTTGTGGCAACAAATCTGGATTTTGGGATGCAGCAAGCCCCCCCGCCTAGGTCTGTCCCATGCACAGTGTGTTATGCTGTTACATTCCAAATGTGCTAGTCACTCAGAAGCTTGAGCTGAGAGACAGAAGCATTTATCTGAGCAGTAGTGATTAAAAAAACCAAACAAAAACACACACAAAAAAACCCACCAACAAAAAACCCCAAAAGAAACAGCATGTCAAGGCTGCCCCTCAGCACACAGTCACCACCTCATTGCTGAAATGGGTTGACTGTGTGGGCTGTTTGACTCCAGGCAAGGGGGTACCCCACTTCCTCACCAGCCTGCCTGATGGCTTGCAGACAAGTCCAGTGACAGTCTAATGTGTGGCACCAGTTGAGAAGTGGTTTAAAAAGCCATCCCTTACTACCTCTCAGCTCATAGTTCATGCCTTCAAGTGGAGAAATCTGCCAGAGTATGTGCCATTTGGATCACAGCGTCAGGAGGGTCACAAAGCTCATCAGGACAAATCCATAGGCAAACATGCAGTGTACACAGAGCTTTAGGTGTCTTACTCAGCACTGTGAATTTTGATTCAAGAACTAAGCACCCCCTTACAGGTACCACATAGCAGGCATGATGACGCTGAGGACTGCTATTAGATGAGCTTTCCTGATTTCTGCTGATCAGGGATAAGATGTGGATGCACTCAGCCACGTCTAGAAGTTTGTCCCCTTTCTCCCTTTTCCCAGTCGTTACTGCTCCATCAATTTTGCAATTTAACTCATTGTCTGATCACTCTTGCCTTCCATAAAGTGATTCAGGTTAAAAGAGAAGAGCCTTTGGAGCTGGTCTGATCTACATGGCTTCTTGGATTATCCCAGTCAAATTGCACTGGGTACAGCTCAGAGGGACAGCTAAGGAGCTCATTGCAGCTTTCTGTTTCTGGGATTTGTGCTGCACTTTAACAGGTTAGCTATTGCCTCCATTAGTGTCTTGGAATGGAAGAGGGAAAATACAAAAATACTTTAATTGCACCCCTGCTTTGCCCCCACTAGGCTCTTCTAAATGGGCTCTGCAGGAACAGATGGCATGGGAATTGGCTCTGTCAGCTTTGTAAGAGCTAGGAACTCCATTGTGCCAAGGGAATCCTCAAATGGGGAGATTCAGCAGCTCCTCAGCTCTTCTGAAGTGGGTTGAAATGATTTAAGAATCTGGCCCATTGCAGCCTCATTTTCCTCTGTACATTTTACCAAATTGAGGGAATGATGGAGTGGTGAGAAGACAGAGAATAAAATTTCAAAGAGGATCAAAATATGCCATTTTAGCTTTTGTATGTATAAACACGCATAATATGACATTTTGTTTAGACAGTTATTTAAAAAGAAACTTACAATCTTTTTAATTAACACACATGCAAAGGAATAGGCTATAAATATGAACACAGGAAGGTAGGAGTTGACAGCAAGCAGCCTTTCAGACAATCTTTTTTTCAGTTGTTATGGAGTATAATGAAATTTTGTTTTTGTTTGAAATTTTTCCATAATGTTTATGTTTGTTTTAGGCAACAGATTAACTGTAGATGACATCTCTTTTTCCCTTCATATATCATGTCATGTGTCAGAAACTCTCAACTTACAGCCAGAGTGCAAACAGTGAATGAGATTATAGGAGAAAAGAGAGAGCGAGATGGCCATGTGCCCAGATCATACCTGAACAGTGGGTCTGATATATTGTCTATGCTCACGCTGGTGTTGCTGTTAAAGCATTGCTGGCTCCCAGTGCCATCACCTCCCCTTACCTCTGCCATTGCCCCGCTGCCCACCCCGCTTTACCTCCGCTGCCCACCCTCCTCACCCGCGAAATGCTAGACGGGTTTTGATATTTACCTGTTTATGATTAAATTGCTAAATTATTTGTTTAGTTCTGTTCTAAATTAAGGTCTGCATTAAATGTCATAGCATTTATCTTTCATAAAACGAGACAGCAAGGACACTAATTTCCCAGGCACTCAATCACTGCCCGGTGCCACCAGAGAGTGTGGCTGGGGCAGCGCGTGCCCGGCGCTCACAGCCGGCTCGACAGCGCCCAGGCGGAATCATAAAAGTCAATTAATCATTAAAAGCTGTTACCAGCCCGTATTGAACTGCTCTGGCACAAAATGTTAATCAGCCCCACATCAATACTATAAATTCCTGCAATTTGGAGTGGTCGATAGCGCCGAGGCCCGGCGGGTCGATGGCAGGGCACAGGGCCGCTCTGCCAACATGGCGGCCGGGCCTGCACGGCCTCTGGGACTGCGCGGGCGCCGATGCATCACTGCCCCTGATGGGCCTGTCAATAGCGCCGAGCGGGCGGCCGGCCCTCCCGTGGCTCTGGGCGCCGTGTGCTGCCGCATACGTGGCAGGCTATAAGCAGGGCCGGGTCAGCTGCTGCCTGGGGCCGGGCCAGGGCAGCCGGCGCCATGTGCAATTAACCTGGGCACTGCTGTGGCAGGAGTCACCCGGAGCTCCCCAGGTTAGGAAACTGCTCCCTGCCGAGTTGTAATACGTTACTCATGAACGGTCGTGGAGTTGTTCATTAATCCCCTACGGGCCCAGGACAGCATTTTCCTGTGGTGTGTTGCTGCCAGGCACCCATGAAATGGGGCACATGGAGGTGTGGGGAGAGGGGAAGTTTGCTGCTGCCTTGGCACCTGCCGAACACTTTCCCTCACATAACCATGGCTGCTGCTGAGCCATGAGCACTCCCAGTGAGCGGTGCCTCCGAAAGAGACACTTTGGGCCTTTCCTTCCCAAAGTAACCCCGTGCTTTACTGCATCAGCTGCGGCGAAGCCTCGGGTTGCTTCCTCGCTGCTCTCATCCCCCGGGTCAAGGAAGACTCCTGGCCTTCCTGCTGGGACGTGCAGGCCAGACCGGGACAAGTGGAAGAGCCTCCGGCAGAGAATGAATGCCACAGGAAGGACTGCATCCCAGGGGAGAAGCACTGGGTACCCTGAGGCCATCCCAGCAGTGCCCCCGCTGCCTTCTGCTGCTCCTTCTCCCAGGGGGGCAGAGATCCCTTCCTCACATCCACAGGGCTGCTGGAGGCTCAGCTGAGCCCAATCCATTTATCTCCTGTTACTGTTATTAAATCTGACCTGCAGTGGGGGGAAAATAGCATTTTTGGGATTGCAGGGTATTAAGAAACCTCTTCAGAGATGAAAGAAATGCCAGATACTGTTACTCTAGGGAAGGTTTGTGTTCCACCAGTTTCATTGTCATTTAACGTAGAACATAAAGGTTAATGCTGAATAAAATAATACCCATGTTGATTATTTTAATAGTCTCAAAGTATAACTTTTCCCCTGGACTGCAGTTATCTAATCCATGTGCTGTACATTGGCAGTATTTTGTACTTTTCCACGGCACTGATATGATGGTTCCATTAAGTTCAGTGCTGAGAAGCTATAGCATGTATCTTCAATAAAATCATTCCATACTCTATGGAAAATGGAAAATACATGGATCTACAGACACGATAAGTCCCAGGATTTGTACATTTTTAAGGATTAATAAAAAAGTCCATCTTATTATTATCCAATTTATAGGCAACATCAAAATAAATTAGGGATCCTACTGCAAAAGAAATCCTCTATTCAACATATGGAGACAGGATGATGTTATGAGTGTTCAGACAAAGGTAATACGGTGCCTCTATTTAATTGCCCTGACACCTTTTCAGTTCCTCCAGCTATACTCTGAGAGCTAAAAAAACCTCTCTCATTGTTATTAATTGTATTCCTTTTTAAATGTAATGTCATATCGCTGCAGGCTGAGCTAATGAAACACATCCATATTACCAAAATAAGCATATTTCTTTTTTTGTACAACACATTCTATCAAAACTGTCTGGTAAAGACATCATGTTAAAGGCCTTTCATAGAGCCATATAAAGAATATCTCAGCTACTTCAACATTTCTATCACATAATTATTAAAATGCCCAGGAGAACTAAACAATATAGTGTGGATCCAGTTATCATATAAGACTTTAGAAATATTGTTCATTCTTGCCACTGATTTATGTTAATACTAATTCTAGCTTACATGCTATGGCTACTAAACAGCCACTGCATCCCAATTCATACAAAGACAGTCCCCATCTTCTCTATCAAACCTTCACTCTTCTTTTATAATGAGAACCTGAATTATTTATCTCACTTTATCCTACAGTAGTTCACTTGACCACAATCACTTCCCCCCACCCCACCCTGCCCCGTTTCTACTGCACATTAGTGCATGTAAATACAACACAATAACAACCACTATCCTTGCCTATTTCAGCCACATGAGATCAGTTGGGGATGGAAGGAAAAGTATTGCGCAGTCCTGAGCAGGAAGAGGGTATGAGTTTGCCTAAATGGTGAAATAGTAACCCTCCCTGAATTGTCTTCAGTATATTTAAATACAGGTCCAGTGTAAATCACAAACTGAGCAATACGGAAGACTTCAGTGCTGACGGTTTCTGCTGCTGGCAGCTTGTCTCAGGTGCCCACTGCTTTTCACAGCTCTAGCTGGGTGTGAACAGCTCCTACACAGCACATGCACAGATTCTGCTCTCTCTGAATGGGACTCCAGGCAAAGCCAGTAGCGTGGGTAGGATCAACTACTGGTCTGTTTTGGATGTTTATGTAAGAAAGCAATCTTCAGTTCCATTTTCTTCCTAATAAAGAACAGGAATGTCGCCAAAGCTCTTCTACATGAAGGGTGATTACTGCAACCACAATGTTATAGAGCAGTCTGTGGCATGTCTGTCTACAACACCAGTTCTGCAGTCATTAGTACTGGGTTTATGCATTATTTGTCAGAATGCATTTTGCCCCCCTCATACATGGTATGTATAAGTTGAATTCCCCATGTGATATTTGTATGCTGCAGCCCCACTGCCTGCTGTCTCTGTACTTTTGCTGACCTTGGCTTATCCACAAGGTAGAAATCTAGCCTTGCTGAATTAGTTCTGAGGATCCTTCTGGAGAGCTCTTTGAGGAGGGTTGATTTTTCTGTTTTCAAAGTAAAGAAACTCACACTGCATCTAGGACACTATTTCAGCAGTAGGACACCAACACATCTTACCAGTGCTTCCATGACTTTTGTAAGCAGTGAAAAGCAGGATGTTCTTGGTCATGGCAGCCATCCTACAAGCGTCAATGTGGAGGTATGCAGATTCACACTGCGTACTTACTGCTCTGTGACATAGGCTCCAAACAGAGTTCACAACTACACGTTTCTTGCTGTAAGGAGTTGCAGAATGCCATTTCACCTGATGGCAGTGCAGGTATGAACCTGATCTGAGCTGCTCAGGACCCATGATGGCAACAGAGGAGCATGCTGTAAATGGAGGATGATCGGCTATAGAAGAGATATGGATGATCAGCTATGGAAAGAGATAAAAAAAAGCCTTAATGGAAATTTGAACCACATCTCAGCTGGTGAGAAGGATGACTATCACAATTCCCAGGAAACTCTGAGGAAGGAGTTCCAAAGGTTATTTAGAAATTTTAAGCCCAATTTACATTTGCTAGACAATTTGAAATGGGAAGAATAGGAAACAGAAAGACCACTCACAAGATGGCATATGTTGTACTACTTCATGTATTGGATGCAGAAAGCTGGGATTCTATCAGGGTCATTAGAGGACCTATATCACAATCTTCTGTATTACTGACCTCTCATTTACAAATTAGTTGAAAAGTATGTTTTTCCACTTTGCTTTTAACTGTTACTGTTCCCTGCACTCTTTTCACTGTCAGTGTCACCCAGCTAACAGGACATCCCATGCCAGGTTTTTCTGTAGCCCATTTTTGTCCAAGGCTCTGCAGGTATCTTAGTTTCCTGGCAGGTAAACCCGTCAAGGGCAAGAGAACCATCATGTTATCCACTATCCATCTTATCTTAGTGACCCTTTCACTGACAGTTTCAGCCACCATCTAGAGCACCACAAAAAAAAGCTGTGGAGTGGAAATATTAGGATGAGCTTTTTTCCTTTTGCCCCACTTCCTTTAAAAGGATTGATTTGGCAGAATCCTTTGTGAGTAAGTATGACTGCGTGGAAGTTTGAAACCACAGAGGTGGGTACATTCATGTTATTAAAAGCCAGGGTAAAAGGACTTGAATCTCTACAGGAACTCCTGTGGTGAACTCTGAAATGCTTCCTTCACTGGAAGGATGAAAACTGAACAGGGCCTTTGCTGTTGGGCCAGGTTGTTGAGAGGGAACCTCAGAGTACAACTGTGGAACCTGAAGATGAAGACTCTATTGGACTGTGCTGCTTACCCACACTAGTTCTATCTTCACTTCTTTCTGCATTTGATTTGCTTTGCACACATCTGCTTGACAAGCTAGTGATGTCTGCTGGCTAATGACCTGCAGACTCCTGAGACTGTAAGGGAGGGAAGCAGGATATCTCTGACAAAGGTGCAGAAACCAGCGTGGAGGGAGGAACTGAAGCGGGCCAGAAACAGTGTGGGCACCCCAGGGCCTGTTTACACAGGGAGACCTTGGAAGGGATGCTGGTCATGACTTCTGGTCTAAGACGAGATCCATCTGAATGGTGTACCACTGACCTATCACACCTCGCCAATAAAAACTCTTTTGCTCAGCCTAGGAAGCCTAGCTGGGTACTATTCATTGATGTTATTGATATGGTGCCTCAGAGGTGGACTCGGAATTCCAATTAGTTGTAATAATTAGCAAAGTTCAGTACCCCAAAGAGGGTATTTTAATTTAGGAAAACAGAAGGTCAGATTTTATGTGTTATAAATTAATCTAACTCCAAACTTTTCTGTACTACTGTGCTAATTTCTATGACCTGGCATACAGGTTTTGGTTGCAGTGGCTACCATGACAAATCTTTTTCCTTTTGAGAGCAGAAGTCTAGAGGTGGACTTTAACCTTCATTACGGCAGCCTAAACTGAGAGCATTTCTATGGAGTTTGAAGGACTTACACCAGACTGACAGTGTAAGAAATGAGGTCAGAATCAAGTCATAAAGCAATGCCATTTAGCATCTATCAGAGCTGATGAGGGCTTACCTTGTAATATTTAAAACCATGGGTATTTTAGTCAGATAGGGAAATGCACTTTCAGAGTCCAATTTAACAAAGTCTAATTTAAAAAACTGAAGCCCAGTTCTCCTAATCTGAGTGACTTTAGATACGTATGGGAATATCAAAATATGATTGCCCTGAAACTCAATCTTCTTCTTTTAATTAAAGAAAGAATCCTATCTTAGTCACCTGAGAATCTGAAAGATAGTCTAAGTATTTGACACTGAGAAAAACTTTTAACAGATAAATTATGATGACAAGAGACAAAAGCTACCGTCAACACTAAAAGAAAATTTAAAATAAAACGAAAGATGCTCTAATAATTTAGGGCAAAAAGGCTAATCAATCCAGATCTTCAAATTCCTCCTCCAAGCCAAAAATAAATGTCTTGCAAGAATTAATTTAAGTTATATAACATTCTGTCTAGATCTTCAACTGTGGTAAATCAGCAAAGCTCCACTGTTATCAATGGGGCTGTACTAAGACAGGTTAGATGAGAATCTGACCCTCAATTGCTTTGTAATTTTTTTCCTAATCAACAAACAAAATACTTTTTTTAAGTTAACATAGAATCAGAGAGCCATAGAATGATTTGGGTTGGAAAGGACCTTCGAAGGTCATCTAGTACAACCCCTCTGCAATGAGAAAGGAAATCTTCAATCAGCTTAGGTTGCCCAGAGCCCCATTCAACCTGACCTTGAATGTTTCCAGGGCTAGGGCATCTATAAATCTGTCCCAATGTTTCACCACCCTCATCATATAAAATGTCTTCCTTGTATCTATTCTGGATCTACCATCCTTTAAAACAGGCCCTGCTAAAAGGGCCTCATCACTCTTATAAGTCCCCTTTAAGTACTGAAAGGCTGAAGTAAGAACTCCCTGGAGCCTTCTCCAGGCTGCACAAGCCCAGCTCTCTCAGTCCTTTCCTCATCAGAGATGTGTTCTAGCCCTCTGATCATTTTGTGGGGCAGGGTCTCATCACAGCAGAGCAGAGAGGGAGGATCACCTCCCTCAATCTGCTGACCACACTTCTTTTGATGAAGACTTGGATACAGCGGCATTCTGAGTTGCAAGCACACCTTGCTGGCTCATGTTCAGTTTCTCATCCACGAAAACATCTATCTTAAACTTTCACTGTTCCTCAGTCATAATTTGGTGTTTCTTTTGTAACAGTTCTCTTAATTTATCTGTTCTAACAGTTTTAGAAGTAAGACAAATCACAGAAACACTTTTTAAATCAAGTGATGCAACCTTAAACTAAATGTCTTATACTACACACAGCACCACCTTCTCCTGACTTTGAAGGAAGAACTAGCTGATGCTAAAGGATGAATCATCTTCTGTCATAATTTCTCTGGCGTCATTCAGGCTAACACACATAAGAGTGCATGTGCAGTCACATGCCCTATATTTTTTGACAGGCATTTGTTGGAAAAGTTTTACTGCGCACATCCTCATTTTCCATTTCTAAAGTGTGCTCATCCCCAAGAATGCTGTATTGAGGAAGTAGAAACAAAATACAACTGAGATAAATAGAGTACACTAATACTTACACTCCTCTGATCCCTGCAGGCAAAAGCTGAATAAGCAGTGCAGGCTCTGGGCTGATCTTGTGAGTGCTGTGCAGAGACTCCTGTTTCCACAGAGCAATGACTGGTACAGACCACCGTTCCTCAAGTGGTCCTTTAGTGCCAGGGCTGGAGTCCCGGGTAGTGCTGGCACAGCTGCCTCCACAACCAAACAGCGAATGAGGTGGGGGATGCAAGACCTGCTTTTCCTACCAGACGAATTCCCTGAACTGTTGTATTGCATGGCCACATAAACACCTGGCTAAGCAAAGCACTGCGATGACGTGGAGCTGGAAATGAGTAGTCGAGGGGCTGGAGGGTCAAGAGCTACCTAAGGCCATCTAAATAACACCAAATTTGTCACCAAATAAGAAGCCACACAATCTGCTACACAATCTGCCACACCATACCACAGTAAACTTTCAAGAGCCGTTCTACAGCCTGAATTACAGACGAGAAGCAAACAGGAAGCGTAGACAAATGGTGGAGCTCTGGCATCCTATGCCAAACCAATTAAGCAGTCAGGCCCATCGGTAAAATTGACTGGAAAGAAAACAGCTTTGTGCCCTTCCTGAGTACAGCACAAAGAGAACTGGGAATACTGCAGGGCTGGAAGGAGACCCAAGCCAACCAGCAAATTGTAGTGTGCTGGCTCCAATGAGTTCTGTCCCATCAGTCCTCTTGATTTTACAGCTGTAGAGGCCCCTGAATCACTTACTAATAACCTTTCACTGAATGCTATGAAAATGAAACCCAAGTAGTTTTTCTTGTTGATAGAGAAGCTTTTAAAACTTAAGCATTCATATATACGATCTTATTTTGTGTGGTATTCTTTTGCACTTGCAAGTCTGGTTTATGGTGCTAGCAATGATAGAAGGATAGAATGTCCCTTATCTTTTAACTGTCAGGCTGCCATTATGAACATTATATGGCATCCCAACTGCTTCAAAATAAAGAGCACCAGCAAATATTTAATGCTATACAATAATTAGAAAAGTCTGGAATTGTCTCTCATTCGTTAACCTTAATCATATCAACCTGTTCTCATACATTAGTGTATCAAATGCCAAAAGCCTGCTGGGAACCTATCCCTTTGCCAGCTGGTATGTACTGTATTCAATCAGGACTCCTTTTTGTATAGGAAACAATGAAAGAGCTTCCACGGCGGTTTGACAAGAACCATGAAAACCAGCAAACACAACTGGAAGTTTCTGAGAACAAGCATACACACTGTGTGTTCATGTATTTTCCCACAAACAGGGAGATAGACAAGAGGACACAGCCTGTGAAAGCCCTGCTTATCTAGGACAATATCACTGGGGCATCATATTATATTACTGCAGAGAAAGCACAAGTACTCCCAGTTTTTCACCATGAAGGGAAGCTAACTGTTAGTCTGAGTACATGGAGCGAGCCACGTAGATTTACAAGGAATTTTGCTAACAAATGTTCACTACCCCTTGAAAAAAGTTACAAGTTTTTCTGCACAGTGATACAATTTTTTTTTCCCCCACAGAAAGTGGAAAGAAATTCAGTAAATTGGAGGAGCAGATCAGCAAGCAAGGGGCTCAGAGTTATGCCCACAGATGGCCTCTGCTGCCCTTGAGAGGGGAGAGGGAAAGGGGACCTGTTATTGCTGCCTGGCTCCTTATATATGTTCTGGGCCACCCAGTTGAATGCCTTTTCTCCCTGTGGCTAATCATTTTGTGACTGAAAATGAAGTAAATTCTACATTAGAAATTTTCTCATTAAATACCACACTGCTGAAAGACAAGTCAGATGCCACATAATATTATTATTTCTTTTAGTCTAAGGTTAAATTTAAACTTGTATGCTTAAATTTTCTTCTTCACATCCTACTGATCTTGCCTCTTTTAGCCTTGCCCACTGGTTTTGCTCCTGACCAATATGCCAGCAGCTATTTCACTTCTACTGCTTCTTTTCCCTGGGTAGGTGAAGTGAGGTCTCTCTTAGCACTGAATTCTGCACTAAATAAAACTGTCTTTTTAATAATGAATCCCACGCATTGTCTCAGGGGCCACGCACACAATTAAGAACAATATGAAATTTAATTAACACAGGATAATAATAAGGGTATGAATGTCACAGGGAACTCTGACTGAATACAGACCCCCTACAGCAAACGGTTTGGGAACTAGAGAGAAAGCCAGCTGCTAAGACTCAGGTCCCAGGTACCCAAATGGCATTTCAACACCTGACCTCAAGTATCAAGGTACTGGAAGGAAAGAAAAGATGACTGCCAAGCAGTTAGGACCCAAGGGCTACAGATCTTTATAGGGTAATGCTGTAACACGAATTTATACCTGTAGGAGGTGATAGAGAGACTGGAGTCTGGGTGCTAAGTGCTCTGAATACCTTCAGCGTGTCCAAGGCATCACCAGAGGGGGCATTACAGATCACATCCGAGGGACATTGCTCAAATGGCACACCCGTGCTAGTCACTATGATGGTCACAGGCATGTCCTTTAAACCGCAAAACCCACTTCTAGTAACATAAGGTGTTGTCTATCTTGCTGTGTCTGTCTGTGTCCGGAGTGTACCCTGCAGTCCTGAAGCGACTTCAGACATTGTTTGGGAACCCCAAAGAGAATACATTAAATAGGATCACAAGTGCGATTTGTATGACCAAAACAAAAAGGCTACTACAAAATAAAAAAGTAGTGGGCAAAGAAATGAAAAGAAACATCTGACTGCAGACAGCTTTTCCTTTAAGGGAAAACACTCACTGCGATTTAGATAAATCTTCATTACAAAATCCAAGGATAAAGGTAGATATCTGAAGTGTGGTTAAAGTATTTCCATCCTCTTGCTTTTCCTGCCTTTTCCCCTCTCCCCAAGGAGCCAACACAGCTCTGGCAGTTCACACTGGCTGAGAAATGGGCTTCTATTCCTTAGACTGCAGTCATGTGTGTGCATCTTCTCATTTAAGCTCTTCCATTCTGTTTCTTTCAGAGGCTGAGAAATCTGCTTTTGGGGAGAAGGAAAAAAAAAAAAAGAAGTGGAGAAGCTCATTAGCAATTTGTTTAGAATTTGAAAGTCAGCATAGTCACTTATGTCTAAGTGACTAAAAACTGTATGCGAGCACTCTGACTTTCAGCAAGAGATACAGTATTCTAACATCAGAATGAACAATATAATTACTGTGTGTATGAAGACATATTGGTCTCTGTATAATGAGGTATTCAAATCTGCTCCACTTGAATCAGATCACAGAGATATATTAAACACACATGGCAAAAGAATTCAGTGTAAGGGTAACCATGTGTTCTGCCAAGTCTTTCTATGCATGAATGGGCTGCCAGGGCACCATAGGCTACAGACAAAGTACAGGAGAGCTGTGTTCGGAGGTAGGGAAGTGAGGTTGCAAAGGTATTTCCTCTTCATTCCCTCGAACATGTGAGTGTCTCCCATTTCTCTTCCTCTTTCACAGGCTGGTGCAGCTCAAAAGCAATTCTACCAGAATTTACTGTAACATTACTGTATCATGGTTCCTTGGTACGGTTTATTACTGTGTATTTATAGCACCCAAGAGTGAGCTGACTGCCTGAGAGGGGTAGCAATTGCAAAGGCTATTCTCAGTTTTGGTTGCAGAGTTGTTTTCACAAGTTTGCAACATTCTGGAAACCAAGCCTCCTTTTCCAGCGTCACTGCAGCTATTTTCGAGCAGAGATGCTTGAACTTGCTGGCTAGTGGCAGCATGTGTGCGTGCCTGATAGGTGCCGAGGACTGACTGACACAACAGAAAGCCGAGGCTTGGGCCCCTTGCTGCGCCTGAGATCATGTATTACTGAGTACGATCAGGAGCAACCATTGTCAAAGCATAAGAAGTCAATTTTTTGGCAGTGTTATTTCAATATCTAGGTACCATGAAAAACATGGTAAGATGAAAACAGTGGCTGTTTTGCTTACTCCTAGAATTGTTTAAGCATGGCTACCAATGCAGATTGAGTTACACCCAGCTGCCAAAACAGACAGAGAATGTTTCTGTGGGTCACAGAAAAGTCTGAGCATGCCGTTCCCTGGGTGGCTGAGCTGCTGCAGAGACCCCAGTGTGACAGATCAGAAAAACACAAATGAACCAAGGCCATGATTTCAGTCTCTGCTGTGGTTAGATGAACAAGTCTCTCTGCTGAGAGTGTTGACTGATCTTACAGGAAATTTTGTCTCACTTCTTGTTCACAGGGCATGCATCTTATATATGATGGACTAAACATGCTTTTCTCTGGGTACAGCTGCTCCTGTGCCTGTTGGGTTCATGGGCATTGTCAGAGAATGCTTCTGTTTTCCATATGTCAATGGAGGTAGAATTTCAGGGTGGCAGGAGCAAGCTGGGAAGGCAGGAGGAGTCCAGTCCTTGATCCTCTCCTGGCAGACACCATGGCAGCATTCTGCAGAGCACTTACCAAGATGAGGATGGCAACTTACATGGAACATAGGTTCTGGGAAGAAAACACTACTTCATGTGGCTGCCAGTGACACAAACCTGGGAAGAGATTTATCAGGAGAAGCCTGGGCATTTTTAGGAAGTGAGAACTCACTGCTTCGAAGTAGAAAAGAGAGTGAGACCTATCTATCTCTTCAGGGAACCACAGCTGCCAGAAGGAAAGGTGTCAGATGTGGTTACCAAACCCAATCTTTTTAGAGGCTTCATCAGTAACTACGGAAGGGGAGAAGGAGTGGAAAAGATTTAATGGAAATAGCATATGCACAACATCTCTTAGAATAAAGCTCAGGCCTTGTATTTTATTTCACTTAGAGATGTGTTATAGCATTTATTTGTGCAGAATCAGTGAGGTAAAGCTGCAATTTTAGAAAAACCAAACCATGGATGGTTCCTACCCTCTATTGTTTCATGCAACTCTTTGAAGTCTATGTGAGGTTTCAAATACTAAACCAGGATTCAGATGCCAAGCTCAGTTTTTAATGTACATTTGAATTAATAGTTCAAATATGTAGAGCTAGAGTATTGAAAAGCTTTTTTCACAGTAATATTTTAATTTTGAGATCAGCTATAGCCCCATACTGCAACTTCAGTGGAACGAAAACCTACGCTGTGCTTTAGTCTGAAAAAAAGACATGTTCTGCCTTTTAAAAAGTAAATGTAGTAATATTTATTTATCACAATGGTAGTTTTTTTCTTTCCAGGGCATGACGTTGCCTTTTAGATTCACCAATTCCATCACTGGTGTGGAAAATCCAAAAGAGACTAATAAACAGATAGTTAAGCTGGGTGGATATATTGACTTCATCAGACAATGTTTGTCTGTCTAAAAACTCCCCTTCATCATTATGAGAGTCAGTTCACATCCTCACCCTGTGGAAGTGGTTAGCCTTTAATTCATTCAAGAGATGCTATCAAAAAAGAGGGAGGTATTTTTTACAATCCCAACCCCTCAAAAATACTGCTAAACAATACATAATTCATATCACTTCAGAATTCTGAATGTGGTCAGAAACAAATTGCAGCACAGGCATTTAAGAGCTATTCTCATTGAAAAATATAATTAATTGGTGTTGTGCACAAAATATTTCTTTGAGGGGGGGAGCAGTGTTGCTTTAATTACAAGTAATTGTTCTCAAAATCATGCAGCTCATAAGTTTCGCAGGCTAGACAGTGATTATGCATCAATACCCTAATCTATCACCTTCATTATTTTAGTCATCTGGGTGTGATCATCAAACTTTGGAGTGTAACCCAGACAAGAAACCAGACACATCTCATGCTTATGTTCTCTCCAAATTCATTTCTTTTAGAAGGAGTTTGCATTGGTCATGCAAATTTCAAAGCTTTTGTTTCCAACGAAAAAAGTAAATTAAATTAAATTCCCTTTTGTGTGATATTGGATGATGACAATGAAAAGGATATTCTCGTGACTGCACAACAGCCTGGAGGGCATTCAGGAGACCCCAATATTTCTACATTCTGACACAGACTGTCTTTGTAGACAGGAGATTTCACTTTTTGCATTTTGTTGAAAATGCCCAGTGAGCATACTGGGAATCAGTTACTGGAGAGACCAAGCAGACCCACTAGCTCATTGCTCCCTTTTCCTTAGTGGTGTGATTCCCACACTGGCCAACTTTAGGTGCTCTTTCCACCAAACTGACTCCAAACTTGGGAATGCACAGAGCCTTAAACCATTAGTGTTTGTACAGTTTATTATTTGATCTATTTAAATGAAAGTAGCTACCTAATCACAAATTATTGTCGTTATTATTACCATTACTGGGTAATTGCAGAACTGACTCTGTTATTAATAGAGGCAGTACTCATCCCAGTCTTTAGACATCGCTACCCAAGATACCACATAAGCACCCACGTAAATCAAAGTTAAGCAGAGGATTAAGTGCTGTCCTGCATAAAGATGGTTTAAGTACATGTTTCCCAAATCAGGGCATAAGCTGTTATTTTACTACTGTCTCTGCAGTGCTGCTTTTTCTACCTCATTAGAATGAGAGGATGCTTGCATAAATTCCTCATATTGACACACAAGACTCTGCCTGTCTCACTGAGAATTTGGAGATTTCTTTCCTTTTCCCCCAAATTAATAAGTGCTGTCACCTGCATCGCTAAACACCAATTTGCCGCTTACCGCTAACAAGACCTCCACGTAATGTAGCTAACAGTAGTATTTCAAAAATAGAGCTCTCCTGTTCCCAGCATGTCTGACAAGAATACATTAGAGGCACCTGTCCCTGGCACCGATATTTTGTTTTTGCTTTCTTTACTTGGGAAGAAAGAAACGGAAAGCACTGCAATTTGCCTTGAAAGCAAAGCAAATGCGAGCACAGGAATCTGTTTTCCCATCCTGCATCCCCGCTTTCTGTCCTGTCCAACCGTATGGAAATTTTCAAAAGTAAGTAAACATTAAAAACATATCCATTTGGGTAAAAACCTAAAATTATCTGTTTCTTAATAATTCCAATTTAAAAACCATCCGGTATCAGGAAATCTTTTAATTATGTTTGAAACTATGAGACTGCCTCTGTGCTCACCAGGTCAAAGACATAAATATTGTATTATACCACAAATGTGCTACAAATATCATGAATCTTAAAACAAGTCCATCACACCCCTTATTTGTCTGGGTCAAGACCAATAACAATGGTACAGTAGAAATTCAGGACTGGCAAAATCTGGGTGTTCTTCATCTCAAAGGATTTGAAATGCTACAACACGCTTCTGTATCCTTTTTTTGAATTGTAGGAGTAATTCTTGTCCTGGTTTCAGCTGGGACAAAGTTAGCTTCCTTCCTACTAGCTGGTACAGTAGACTGTGGGATAGGCTCCTTCAATCCTGAGCTTCAGACATTTGTCCTATATGCTTTGACACTCGAGGTAGATTCCTTGGATCCCCTCAATACCAGGAGAGGGAAACGGGTGTTTTGAAAACTTCATTCATCTGGTCAGATGTAGATGTCAGCCATAGGAAATGAAGAGAAGGTATGTCCTAGAAATGCCTATTTCTATGTATTGACTTCAGAAGGAGCCTTGAGCGATGTAAACATCTTGGATGGAAATATCTGCCTTTAGTTAGATCAATCCCAGGATGCTAGGAGCTCAGATGAATCCTCAGACTTCATATGTCTGCTCAGCTGCTTCTACTAGGCTCTACCTTTGCCTGTTGGCATTAGTTTCATTTGTATGTCTTCTATTCAAAAGCAACTGATTTGTGCTTTTATCCCTGGGACAATGACAGTGTAAGTTGACAAAGTCCTTCCATGACATGGATGTCTGTCCTGTTTACAATGGTTTGTGAATTCCTTCCAGTTTTCCCTAGCACTTGAGCAGCAGATTTGAATAATCTTAGACATGGATTTAATGCTAGATCAGACTCAGTAGGGTTCCCATTTAAATTATCTAAAATATGTCCATTGACCAACAAGGAAACGGGATTTGGTCTCTTAAGCGTGCTATCATGAAGCCAGACAAGGCAGTGCTGTAAATCAATACTAATTTTTATGAAATCCATTGACAGTAGTTGAGAATATAGATGTAAAACTGTTTCCTTTCTTATTCAACGAAGAAATTATATGTGCTACAGGAAAGAAGGGAACACCCAAACAATACATTTGTAGGGTTTTTATCCTGTGATTTTTGACAACGTTGTCATGGGAAGAGACAGATAGTTTCCTCTTTCTCCTTATGATTTATATGGTGTTTCAAGTAGGATCTTTTGTTTAGTGTTCATTCTCATCCCAACCCCATGTTCAAATAATGACCATTTGCAAAAAGAAGTAGAAAAATATATCAAACCTTCCAAAAAGATTAACACTTGTTGCAATTGATTATTATTTCATTATATATGTCTCTGCTCAGCTTTCTAGTAGGATTTCCACACACCTCGCTTTCAAGCATCTGGCAGTCCTAAGACACAGCAGAAACTTCACAGATGCAGCTCAGATAAATCTTTGTAAGGTAAATGTGCAACAGAATGACCTCAGACTGAAGTTTCCTTCTTGCCTGTTTTCTAGAGTAAGAATATAAATGCTGTTTGAAAAAGCTGCCTCTTTTTAATGAGAAATTCACTTTATAAATAATAAGGTCATATCCATTTTCTTTTACCAAGTTAGTCATCTTTTGACTATTTCATCTGCTCCTAGATCATGTAGTAATAAGGAAGAAAGGCATTTTATGGATCTGATTTTCCAAACACTTACCTCACTGTACACCAGAAGTAACTCCCTTGTAGTCATTAGGTCTAATTTCTCTCATACTTCGTTCTTGCCTGGCTTCCAGAAAACACGGGGCATGGGAAGTGGGTGGGGGGATGTGGGCTAGGCAGCTCTTCTGTCCCTCTCCTTCTAAGGCTGCTTTAAGCTGCGGCTTACAACAGTGTTGTCATCCTCTGGGCTCACACAGGTGGAAAACTGCACTAAGCATTAAGGAGCCCCAAGCCTTGGAGAGTCCCTTTTTAAAATTTTATACGTTTTACAGTTGCATTAAGTCTCATCGGGAAGAGAAGAACCCCGCGCATTGAAATCAGCACAATTTCAGTTCATAACCTTTTGTGTTCCCAGTTGTGAAAGACAACAGGTTGAATCTTCACAAAAATGCTAGTTTGTTGGGAAAAGAAAAAGCCGCAGTGAAGTGACACTTTGATTATAATTAAAAATTTTTCAGTTGATTTAACAGTTCACTTTAGGCATTTTTTGAGCTGTGGAAATTGCACTGCTTTTAAGATAATGAACATTGTATGATTGCTAATGAAATCCACAAAAGCCTATATATATATACATACATGCAAATATATATGCAGTCTTTATGCTATACATTTATCCATCTGCTACATACACATACGCTCCTCTTAAGTTTACTTAAAAAGAAATAAAATGAGAGGGAAAGCACATTTTTCAAATGTGGCTCTAATTGTCTTTCGTGAATGTTCTATAGATCATTACAGACTGTTTACAAACCTTGGAATGGCTTTACTGCAATAGAGAGGGTAACATACCTTCATTGTTTATAAAACGACAGCTCCTAATGGACCATATTAGCTTTAACACAAACTATTAAATCCTTTTCATTAAATTATTCTGTGCTCTATTTTGGAATCTTGTTAGCTCTGGGAAGTAGGTGCAAACTCCTAAGGAAACATGAGCACACATTGAGACTATTATAGATAATGTTTATTAAATAAGCCTCTGAGGATGTTTTTCTTGGGTTGCTCTCAAGCATTTTGAAGGAGTCATGTTCCATGTTTGAGGTCCCATGTTTCTTCCTCTTAAACTATGAGCAGCTGTAGCACATGACCTACTTCTGTAGAACCCTGTAATGATTTCCTTCCTTCAGTGGCTTCAGGAGTCCCTCTTCTGCCCTGTGAAAAAAGGGACAAATATTTTAATCCAAGCAAAATGCTAAAACAGGTTTTGTTGGTTTCAGGGAAGAAACTCAATACAGCTACATCACCGAGCGTAGGCCTCAAATTGGAACCATATGGCCTGCAGAAGCACCATGAGATCTTTGGGAAAGGCATGGATATTTTTGCCTTGGGCTGTAACACATACACCTGCAGAACGGGTAGACATGTTGGCAGACAAGCTGGACTCATATAGCAATACAAACCTTCTCTCACAGTGCTGTGGCAGTGTCGGAGTTTGGAAATTACCCTGACATGTTTAATAAATGCAATCACTGTACTGCATGCTCTCTGGGTAGCAAATATTCAGCTGCACTCACCGTTAATTCAGACAAATCTGCACTCCAAGGCCCATGTCTTTTCGCCCTTCTTGTACAGACAGCTCCTTTGAAGGCAAAATAAGGACAAGGGAAGGAAGACTGTAAGCACAAAATCATGCACTACATCTTAGGGCTGCCTCTTGCAGGAGGTAACCTCATGTGATATTCATGTGAACTGGATTAGATTGAGAAGACATTCTTGTTGGTAAATATTACAGCTCTTGGGGAACACGGAAAGGCAAAAGAATGCAGGTGTCAGTGCAATTCATCCTCCTCGGCGGGAGGTTTGTAAAATCTCTAGGCTGGATGCAGAAGGAATAAGAAGCCACACACAGACTCTAAAGGTCACAGCTTGAGAAACTGTCAGAAAGAGGAGGTGTCTGAGCCCATCCAGAAAACAAAAATGCACATCACAGAAGCAGGAGGACATATACCCTTTGACTGGAATGTCATTAAACAATAAGGATCACAGGTTTTACCAGAGTTCTGCTCAGTGTCTTGTTTTCTGCCTGCAGCCTGAAGGATGACAGAGCTAAAGATCAGAATGTAGCATTTACACTTTTGTGATCTGTAGTTGAAAATACTACTTTGCACCTGCAGATTTTTTGCTCTGCCCCTATGGGCGCTCTTCAGACAAAACTCCCAGCGGTCTCTTGGGGCTAAAAGGTTAAGGCCTGCGATAGTTGGACATTAGTACCCTGTTATTCTCCTTTCAGTGATATAACATACACAGTGTCTGAGGCAGAATTTCTGGGGCTGGATTAGAAAGTATCTCTGAACACTCTATGCAGTAAGTACACTGGAGGGAAACAGGTTTCTCCACCTAGAAATCACATGGACTATCAAACTTTCAATGGGGAAAGTTTATACCCTGAATCTCAATCTGTACTTTCCCATACTCCTAAAGAAGTCCAAAGAGAACATTTTGGCCCAGCTCTGCTTCAATGTACTCTATATTGCTAGCATCTGGAGTCATGTACGTGGGCTATCCCAGCCCTGAGCCAGGGAATAAAATAGACAGAATGTGCGCAAGATTGCAATCTAGTCCTCCGAGATGCAGTATTCTGAATATTCTGAGCACTGCTGCTCCCGTTCTCTCCTCGTTAGGAGATGCTGAAGTGTTTTCAGAGCCAGATCCTCAAGGTGACTTTTTAATTGTTTCACTGAGAGCTAGACTGGGATAGGGATAAAGGAAGACTATGTCCAGTGTGTAAAAATCAGAAGCAAAATCTCTAGTACTCCTCTCCTGCATTACACTGTAAATGTGAAGCAGCTCTACAGAAGCTGACAGAACAGTGCCAGGGTAAAACAGATGATGGAAAGAGCAAAATATTTTTTTCTGAGATCTATAGTGACATTACAGAGATTTTGTGGACAGTCAAAAAATACAACAGGAATAAGGACAGTGCTCTGAAATGGCCTCCACAGTTCCCAACTCACTCCTGTCTGATTTTGGAAAGGAAATCTGACGTTAGGTACTGAGACATAAGAAGGATGGGATACAGTATGTATTGCCAGAGACAAACTTCCTTCTGAAATCGTATTTAATTTCCTTTTGCTTTTCACCATACCTTGGTTCATCTCACCTCAGAGCAGCTTCTCACTACTGCCCACACAGTGAAGGCAGCTTTGCCTAATACACACCTCCGACAGTTTCCAGCACTGTTTCAGCAACAAGATGAGAGTTAATGAGGCTCAACACACTTCCTACCATACTTTATGGGGAAAATCCCTTGAGTGAGTGCAGGAAATCCATCTTGTAAGAATTACAATGTGGTCTCAGTTCCTCAACTAAAAGCTGAAGAGAATATTGATATTTTTCAAAATAGCAAATACTAAATGTGGGGGTTCCCTAGTCAGACATCATTTTAGTTCAATGGAGTAATTTTTCATTTTGGTGTCATTTAGATTTCAGAAATCATTTATTATATACTTTAAGAATACTGAAAATTTCCTGAAGCCAGAATCTGCTACCTCTATTTATGCAGGCTGTGCATAGGCAATCCCACTGCTGATAGGAAAAAAGATGCTGTTCGCTATGAGGGAGGGTGGGCAGAATAAAACCCTTCTTAAAAGACTTCTGAAAGACAGGGAAAAGCAAAAGGGCCCAGGTTTCAACAAGTGCATTTTGACAGATAACTAAACTGCCTTGTCAACTCAACCAGTAAACCAGGGCAGCCTGCCACAGCCTTGCTGAATGCCTTTAACAAACAGAAATTCCTCCATCACATTCTGGGAATAACAACAACAACAACAACAACAAAAAAGGAAATCTTTACGAGAGGAAGGCAAATGCAGCTGTGAACTTGGGACAGGTAAAAGGATATGAACATATCCAGGTAAAAGGATATGCAAGAACATAAAGATAAAAGTACTTTCCCTTATCAAATTTTTCAGCCATCTGGCTCTTCCCGCTATCTCTGCCCCGGTCCTTGGGGTGATGGTCCTTGCAGCACACTTTTCCAGACACAGACCAAACCTGACACATGGGCTGCAGCCGCAAGCCAAATGTCTGCTTCCAGATGTGCCTGCTGGCCCCAGTGGAGCTGCTCCCTCATCATACAGGCTGCGACCCCAGGTTGGCTGCTAAACTTTCCTGAAAGTACCCAGAAAATAAATGACTGCCTGAGTCCTGATCCTTCCTCAGCTCTGCCCCTGCTCTGGTTTCAAACAAACATGCGAAAGAGGTTCCCTGCCTGCCTCCATCATGTTTCACAGCACTGACTGTCCCCTCCCTGTCCAGACACAGGCATTTTCTTCCAGTGGAAACCACAGTGCAGAACAGGAGAAGGAGGATCCATTTTAGAGACAGGTCCCATCCCTGCACACAGCCAGATGTTGCCGGAATGTGCATCTGAATCCAGAAGCCAGTGAGCAGTTGTGGCCCCATGATTTAGATGTTGTTCAAGTGCTGCTAGAAGAGTCATGTGTATGCACTTTACACAAATTAAGCTTTTTTATGAGATACTTTTCCTTCTCCATCAGTAAAGGCAGTAGAGAGCTCTTTCTTCGCTGGAGCTTCAGGCCTTGGAGTTCATTTTGAAACGTGCACGGTCTTTCAAGGTTGATGGAGTTCCAGCTATTGATTTTCTTGACTTGTTCATAAGTTAATATTTACCATAAACATCTCATTGAGAAAATTAAAAGAAAAAACACATTTACAAAACGGCAGAAGCTAGTGAGATAATGAACCAGACACAACTTTAAACAAGATATTTTAAAAAGCATTAAACCTTCCTTCCCTTTTTTTAATCAGTGGTAAAAAGAAAAAATAGGAAAAAAAAGCACCCCCAAACCAGAAGGGCGATAAGCAGTTTTTATTGTTGAGTTCATTACTGTGGTTATTTTGGGAGAGGAGACATTTTTCTCTTAATTCATGAGCCAGAAATGAGCTCTTTGGAGACTATAGTAAAAAGATCTCCTTAAAAATGACTGCGAAAAGATAACTTTGCTAGAAAATTCCAGCTGATTCAGCCATATCCAGATGCCTTAGAAGCTTGATTATATCTTGACTACTCTTGCCTACCCTCATCAAAGCACAGACAAGACCGGGATTTCCCAGGAGCCAACATCCCACCGGCAGCTGCACAGCACGTGAAGCATGTGATGGGCTGGGGCACCATAAGCAAAGGCAATGGCTTTGGCTGTGATGAAGGGCTGTGTTGAAGCAGTCTGGCTGGTTGTTAGCATGGGGAGACTGGCTCGCTCCCCTACAACCTGCAGAGACTGGGGTGCAGCTTGCAGCCCCAATGCACGCTTGGCCAATGTGCTGGCCTGGGGTCCCCCACTCATTTGTCACCATACTGCTCTGGAAATGGCAGCAATCCTTGCTCTCCCCCTTCCCTTCTCCCCAGCCCCTTGCTGGGAAGAGCTGCCGACAAGCTCACCGACAGTGAGGGCAATGCATGAAAGAAAACACAGAGCCGACAGAAAAACCAAACGCACATGGCGGGGAATAGTATTTCATTTGTGCAGTAGCAGCACTGCTCGAGCAGTGTAAATAAAGCAGGTTACTGAGACGTGAATATACCACTGTTTATAAATACTAGCCCTTCTGCCCAGAGACGTGCGTGAGGAGAGCTGGACACTCGTGAGGTCACTCCGCCACATTTTATGATTTACATAAATCATGTCAACACCGCTAGCAGGAACAGCGGGCGAGCGGGGCTGCATGAAGCGAGCCATTCAGCCTCCTGTCACAGGTCTTAAAACAGGTAGAATCTGTTAACGGGCCCACCAAATCTCTTAAAATGCAGAGGGGATGAGGGATAATCCAGCCAAGGAAGCAAGGCATGCACCCACCCCATGTGCTTCAGCCTTCCCGAGCTCGGAGGAGCAGAAAATCAGCCAAAAATAGGGTGCTGGCGAAGCCCAGGAGCTAAACTTGTGATTAATATTCACCTTCACAGAGGGGAGTGTGTCCCACCAAGCAACAACTCTTACGAAGAACATGCTTGTGTGCCTGGTGAAGGTGAAGAAAACGCCCCATGTTTTGCTGCGTGCGGGGCTCTTCCTCTCCTTATTTACCAAGCACATCGAAAATGTGATTTTTCTGCCAGAGGAATCAATATTCTGGAACCAAACGGAAGCCCCTCAGTAGGTTTGCCTTGCATCCAAATGCCTGTGGTTTGGGGGCTGAAGGGGAAGGCAGAGAGGGGACAGATGTAGGAAAGCAGTGTGCAGCTTCCCACGAATTTTGTTCGACTCCCCGTGAGTGCTGTGTCTAACTGGGATCATGGAATACAAGTCCAAAGCTGCAGCTAAGGATAAAAGCATCAGGGACAAACAATTTCCTTTTCCTTTCCACCTTGCAGCCATGTATCACTGTGGGGTAGTCCTAATTTTGAAGGACAGTAGTCCCTTTCAGTCCAATTTGCCCATTTTGGGAAACAGATGATGCCATCAGGGTGGGTGTCTGAAACACTGAGGATCTGGCTTGCAGTCTTTAACTCTGCCCAAATTTCAGCTCTAATAACATGTAATTATGTAAAATAATTGTAAAAATTACAATCACACATGAATCATGTATAATTATGTGAAAGAAATGTAAAAAAATATAAAAGCAGAACAAAATCCTTATGATACATTGCTGGTATATGGACATGTGCTATTCACTACTCTTAAATACAACTTGATTTAAAAATATTACTTTGACCATGAATCAACCGTGTTCTGTGTGATTCCTGTTGATCTACAGCTGTGACACGTTCGCAGAGAAGAACAGATGTAAATATTAGAGAAAATTGGGAAGTGTTCTGGGAAATGTTTTTCACTGGAAAATGGGGATTTGTCATAATCAAAGCCTTAGGGAGGAGATAGGATTTTTTTTAAATGAAAATGCCATACTCAAATACAATTAGAAAATGTGTTTGAAAATTATCAGAATATCCTCTTTCTATACTTTTGAAAGAAAAGACGTAATTTTTAGACTGAAAGTAAGCTTCTGTTTTGAAACCTAAGTATGATTATACCAAAAACACCATGAAGAAATACTTTAAGGCTTATCAAAGACCAGCATTTCAGAACTAGACCATTTTTGATCTGATCTAATTTTGTATTTTTTATGTATATTTAATTTTTTCAAACTTTGCACTTTTTTACAATCTGAGTTCTTGCAGTTATGCAAAAAAAATAATGATAAGTGCAGAAAAACATTTTCTTTCAACTATGCTGATCTATAAAAATGTGTTTTCAGCAGACCACAGACAGATCACGCAAGCTTTAGTATCTTCTCCAGAGAAATTTCACCAAGGCGGAAGGCATGGGGGAAATCTCAGTCCTTCAGCTCTGAGGGGCCAGGAAATAATCCCTACTCTGCTTCCCCGGCCTCATTCTGGACCCAAGGAAAGCTTTTTTCCCTAAGGAGAGATGCAGAGGTGTCTTGCAGCTGGTGCCTTCCTCCTCTACATAGAGGTGGCACCTCGGTGGGGTCCTTTCTCACACAGAGGGGTGGGTGACTTCTGTGTTCTAGTCTGGTCAAGGTCACATTTTGGAGAAACAGGTACCCGCTACCCGAAACAAAACCCTCATTGAAAACAAAAGATTTGTTTTCCGATACTGTGCCTTCCTGACAGTGACTTCTTTTCAGGGGCAATTAAATGCTAAGTATCGGTCTGTTAAATTTAGTGGCAATTTCAGTTGTAGGCAGCATCAAGTCAAGGACAATTTCAATTTCAGGGCAGCTTTTATTTCATGTTTTGAAGCTGAGAGTGCTTTCTATTCAAGAACAGCTTTTGTTTGAAATAATACAGACTAGCTGTTTCTCTGTGGTCCTGATCCCGCAACTCAGAAAGGATCTCACTTAAAGCCAGAATCCTACTGAGAATCCGGTGTTTTCAGCAGGGGAACTGAAGTGCCCTGAGCATAGGCCCTGTGCATGTTTGTCTTAGTCTGGGGAGGGTTTTTAAGAGCCAGGGTTTTTTTCTTCTAAGGGCCTCAAACCAGATCCATAGGCAAGATCCTACAGAAAAAGAGTCATCTGCAGGATTTGACTTTGAGTGCAGACCCAGACCAGAGGTCCAGCAGCCTGCAAAGGTATTTTGTTCCGGCATGTCATTCAGTTCCCTGTGGGAGTGGGTGTGCATACCCATTTGTTCATGTCTGCATAGCTATACTTCATCTGTCTACAGGCAAGAGCTTCCCTGAGCGGCTTTCCTTAAGACTCAGGTTTTATATTACCAGGTAAATTTCTTTTCAGTTTTATTTGCGTGGAGCAAGAGTGACATTCTGTGGCAAGTTAGATTTATGGCAGTGTTCTCTCACTCCCTTTTTCCCCTCCCATAAATACCTCAGGGTATAAACCATCCTCTGACAGTCTTTTGTTTTGTTTGTGGCTTCTATTACGGTTTGTGGGAAATAAAAATAGAGGAATTCTCAAACACATTTCTGTGGCATATAATCCTTAGGGACTGCTTTACCATGAATTCCTGACAAATTCAGATGTCTATGTACTGATTACTATTTTATGAGAGCAATGCCTGATCATAATGTAAGTATCCAGAAGCATGAAGAGACTATGACATGTTCTTCGGCTTCCACTGTAGCTGGCTCAGCCTGTTGTACTTGGAAGGGATGAGGAAACCATGTTCCAAAACCCCATAAAAAAATAAAGCAGAGCACCATTTAAAACAAAGCAGTGGGCTTTTTAGGCACTTATGTGCTCCAGATCATACACCAATGACACTAAATTGAACTCATTTAGCTGTAAACATTATATTGCATTTGACAGTTTCCAGTGGTAAAATACCAGACAGTCCATGCCAAGGAGAAAAGAAACAATATGGAAGGAGCAAAGCTCATGATAAAAGTAGCCACAAAAGGGCCAACAGGGGAAAAAAATACCCAACAAAACCCTGGCATTTTTCAGTGGTTTAAAATCATAACTCAGCACAGGCACACATGGTACCAAAAGCAACCTGCCCAGTTTGCACAGCAGAGAGCAGGCGCTGGAGTTTATGTTGTTCCCCTGTTTATTAAAAACGGATGGGAGCACTTGACAGAAAAATCAAACTTCTGGTCATGGCTCATTAATCTCTGTTGTATCTGTCAGATATGTGTGTCTAGAGTTTCAACAAGGCTCTAGAATCAAGATTACTGCTGAGCTCTGTTGTTTTCTCGAATTTTGAATGAGGGGAAATGCTGCCAATCACCCTAGGTGAGAGGGGAGCACAGGACCATGGCTTCAACCCTTTGCAGCACGCATCTGTCTGCCCCATGGTTTGGATCTGATTTCAGAGGCCACAACTCCTCTTTCACCTTCTCACCACAACCTGAGTTTTGGCTCACAGCCTCCCCTGAAAACCAGACTCATTGCCTGCCTCCAAAGCACATCCCTTTCAGTGTTAAGGTCATCATGAAGTTTATCTGCGGCAGGGATGGATGCTCCTTCATCCCTGGATTTTGCTCTTGCACACAAAAGTGTTAATCACATTAATCTACTGAAGACAGTGGAGCTCCTTCAGTGTAAAACCAGGGTAAGTGATGAGCTCAGCAGGCCTAGAGTGGGCTCAGCAGGACTGAGACGAATATGGTATGAAACAATTAGCTGCAGATGGTATAGGAATCTCGTTTTCTGGAAATACAGATTTTGCCCGGAGATCTTTCTATATATATTGGATTTGTCAAACTGATAATGACTTGAACATTTGGAGAGAGGATAACCCACCGCAGGGCCAGATGCAGCTGTGATGGGAAGGATGGAGGATGTATATTAGCCTCAAAATGTGGCTGTTTCCCCATCACATTGCCATGCCAATCTATGGCGGTGGAAGGATGGATGAGGCCCTGAGCAGAGCAGGACAGAGCAGCTCACCTGCTGCCTCCCCTTATGCCATTACTTTTCTTATTTGCTTTGGACATTGCTCATGTCATTCACTCATTCTTTCCTTCCCCTCTTTCTTCTTTTTTTAATTATCAGTAATGCTGTTTCCAGAGCTAGAAAAACTGCCAGGCACTTAAAGGATGAGGCACTTCACTTAAGCGCAAAACAGAGGTAGTTGCAGAAGGAAGTTTCCAGCTCTGTCTGCTGGAGGATAGACTGGGGACTTCTTTCAATCCTGATACTGCTAGCAAGGGTTCTTCTTCAAGTAGGAACAGCGGATTCCTGCAGCACAAATATAGACACAGACAGAAGAATAACAAAGAAGATCTGATGTTTGTCAACTGCAGGTACACCACAGGCAGGCAGCCTGGCCCTCACTGCTCACCAACCGTAAATGGTAATAGCAAGACAGTGTAAAAGGCGGGCTTGCCAGCTCCCTTCTCAATGAAACACATGGAGGTTCCCTCGAGGGGATGTCTCTCCTGCCTGCCAAAGTCTGCCCTCAAGATCAGCCTTGCCTGCTGCGCCAACTGCAGGATTGCAGGCACGGCTGCCACATGGTGCTTCAGATCATATGGAAAGCCATATTCCTGGGGATGTTCAGACATGCCAAAGAGCCTGACTGCATGACAGTCAGCTGGACTGTGAGCGGGCAGTAGGCAAATGGCAAACTGCAGAGCTTACCCTCCTCCATGCTGCAGCTCGCCATTTCCAAGAAGGACAGGTACAGCCCTGTGTTTCAGCACTAGCAGAGCTTGCCCATGCAGAACACCACCCAAGATAATTTTGAAGACCAGATTTATAAAGCCCCATCTATTAAAATACAGACTGTCCTGTTAGATCTTAACAGGCAGGGTGAATGCCTGCTAATCTGCCTCCAATGTGGTGGACTCTTCTAATCCCAAGAGTAAACTCCCATTGTTATAATGTTAGCTTCTATCCCTTAAAATATTTTTCCAGTGGGTTTTTAGGAATCTGGATTATTTGGCCTCTTGATCTGCTCATTCTTGCAGACATGCGAGTGGCAATACCAGTTGGTATAACTTGCTGTTGCTCAGAGAAGACTGTGCAGCTCTACATACATATTTGCAGCCTTTCTAAAGCTTCTCTGTATCTAACACTTAATTTTTTTCAATAAAGCAAAAATGACGTAGGAGCCATTTTCAACAGTCACATCAGCACTTAAGCCCAGATCCTTTATGCTATTCAAGTACTTAGATATATACACCTCGGTGGAAGTGCTTCAGACACATCAGCGGGTTAGATGAGTCGCTTCCACTGAAATCTGCCCCAAGTTTCAGCTTCCCCTCAGTTGCTTAAGTTGTTCTTTTGGGATTTAGATACTGACATGACAAGTACCTAACACATGCAACAGCTGGATGATATGCAAAAGGTAAAGATGGGTGTTTGAACACTGTGGGATGCAGGATCATCCTCAGCTGAGTGACAGCTCAGGAAAAGGCCACATGGCCCTCCTAAACTTCTCCTGGTCATCAATAGCTCTGGAGTAAAATTGTCAGGCAGTAAGTGCTCACACCCTTGAGTGTGTGAAATTTCTTGTGCGGATACGGAAGGCATGGCACAGGGAAAATCTCCACGCCAGTCAGCTTACTGGGAGCAAAGCCATAGCCTCTCTGTTCAAAGAAGTGCAGGTTGGCCAGGGTGTAGCTGAGAGCAGAGAATGATCCATACACCAACCTGGAGAAATACGTTTGTTTCATTGAAACAGAGAGTGAGGCATTTTTAATGGCAACTTGTCAGGTAGTTGGACTGTATCCTTCAAAAAGCTGAAGCAACTCCTGCCAGGAAGGCAATAGCTAGGTAGGCTTGTTGGGTTGATTCTCTTCCCAACCCTGAGTATCGGTCAAACAAAGACACAAATTGTGAACTCAGGATTTGTTATCTTCTTTTATCCCTTCGGGTGCTCACTTTTTTCCCAGGAGACCTAGAGAAACCTGAGGTACCAGACCTGCTTCAACTGTACTCCTATCACCAGGATATAGAAGATACAGGAGACTTTGGTGTCCCTTACTGCATTGTGGCAGCTGCATTCCTTTTATTCTCGAAAAGATTTTGTGTCTCCTTGGACAGAATAATAGAATGTTTTGGGTTCTAAAGGAACTTTAGAGGTCATCTAGTTCAATCCTCCTGCAACGGGAAGCCAGAAAGTTCCCTTGGGTGATGTAATTAGGTATTGCTGGGCACCAAGAATAACATTTTTAAGCAGCCACCATGTTCTTTGCCTTCACAGTTTCCCTTCTGCTCTCTATTGTTGGCAATTTTTTTGCACACATCTGTTATTTGAACAAGATAAAATGTTTTCAAGTGAATAAGTATATAAAATCAAGTTACTTGTACTTTGCTGGGAAGGTTAATGGAAAGCAATTACAAATGTTTTTATGCTTAGCAAAATATAGCTGAAGATGTTATCTGCTTAGAACTGCAGAACCAGAAAGTGCAAACTCTTTCATTATTTGAGACAATGTGTCACTATATAAGGATTCTTTTCATGAAGGGAAAGCTAAAAAACTCAGTGATATTATATTTAGGTACTCTGAAACGTCAACCTTGCCCTCTGGATCTCTGCTGCTACCATCGTCCATACAAAGCCCTTCTTACCACAGAATATATCAACTGCAGGTCCCCAGTTAACTCATGTGTGAAAGGTGCCTGATACCAAATGAATGGGTGATCATAAAAACAGCATTCCTTTTTCCTGGAAACAAAACACAGTGGTGATATGTATTGCTTCTGTGTTCAGCCAAAGACTATAGTACCAGATGGCTAACACAACCATAACAGCTAGCTGCATCTGGAGTAAAAAGTTTGAAGGGTGTGCGCTAATCTTTAAAAAATGCTGGACAACTTTTAGCTCTTTAAATCATGCTACTGCTCACACCATCCTAGGACTGCTCAAACATGCCTTAGTCATGTTCATTAAACTTCATTAAACAGAACAAAAGGCTAGTAACTATCTTTGTCAATCAGAGGTCATCTTCTGGGATGTGATCCAAGATCACTGAAGGCAAGGGAAGATGTCTCACTGGTTTTTGGCCCCTGAACTAGGAGCCTAGTGGTTATTTCCCCTTGTCCACATCTATTACCACTGCAGATGAAACTTACATTGGTTAAGGTTCTTTTCCTCTCCAACTCGTCTCTTTGTATAAAATGACTTGGCTTTTCATATTTAAATGTACTTTTTCCCATGAAAGTAAAGATGTTTGGGCAATAATGCTCGCCTAACTGTGTAACCTGAATACTGATCAGCCAGAGAAGAAATATATCTTTTAGCTCTATATGATTTTGAGGTAACTGAAACAATAATTTTTGGGGAGGCCCTAGGCTTAGCTACAGGCACTTGCTTTGCAACAGTCAGGTACCATTTCAAATTACTTTTGTTTCAGTATCTTTCAGAATAAGCTAGAAATGAAGTTCATACACTGTTGAGCAGGAGAGTTGTTAGCAAGGGCTTGGAGGAAGAAAGCATTTTTATTTTGTGAACAGCAATGCCAAAATCTGTGGGTGATGGACTAGATACAGAGGACACTCTTCTTTTTCTCCAGAGACTGCGCCAGGGTACCAAGGAAGATTCTGAGTGCTAGTGTTGGCTTTGATTTTCTTTCCTCTCTCTTCCTGTAATGGTAACAGCATAGCTTAAAAAATTCCACAATTTCCAATCCTAATCTATGTTATATTGTCAGACACTTGATGAGAAGGGTCTCACAATCACTCAGTGTTTTGCAATGTTAAAATTGTCATGAGCATCTACAAAACTTCATGGCTCACCCAGGACAGAAAAGAGAACAGCCTTGCAATACATTATACTGTTTCTTAAATGTTTGCTATCTTAATGGGGTCAGCAGTGACATTTGTCTTGAAAGCCACACAGTAATAGAGGGAAGTTCTCACACAGTCTTTCTCACAGATGGTGAGACCTGCCAGCAGTTTTATGGCTCAGCAGTGAATGGCTCTGCAGCTGTACGGGTATACCTGCTGGAAGGCTGCCCGAGCAATACAGACAACACGTGTGTCAAAAAACCCAACTCCGCTGGTGGCTTCCTTTGTTTAATCTTCCTCCAGCAAACAAAAAGTGACTTGGCTTCAAAACAATGGGAGGGAGGGAGAAAAATAAGGGGAGAGGGTGCTACTGAAAGATTTAGTTAAAGTCTATTCTTCTCTGGTATTTCTCATAGTAGGGGTCAATGGTTTAAGTACAACAGGCTTGATTCACTGCCTGGATGAAGCAGATGGGGCAGATTGCCAGGCAGCGGCTTCCAAAGAAAAGCTGTGGAAGGCAGCTTTAACTTTCCTTGCAGACCAAAGGGCCATTATAACAGTGAGAAAATGGCACCTGACCTGGCTCAGCCTTCACACCCATCTGTTCCAGAGCATTCTTTGTACAGCAGTTTGGGTCAGAAGGGCCACCTGAACCATCCCTCTTCTCCACCAGCATCCTGGAGATCCAGTACAGGAATTGACAGACCATCTTCCTGCACAGGGGAGTACAGTGATTGCTGAAGACAGTCAGCCCCAGTGTGTGGCTTATACTCTTACCTGGAGCCCACTTTATTCTGCAAGATAAGGTACTGCCCCAGCAAATCACAAAAAGGCCTCTTGCCTGAAAGACAAGACAGTTTAAGCATGAAACTAGAGACAGTAGTTGAAACACAGACATTGAGATGGAAACACAAAGAAAGAATGAGCTTACATTTTCCAGCATCATGGCCAGTAGCCTGATTGTTGCTATGTGTGTTACAGGCATCATGATGCCCTCAAAGCAGAGAATGACATAAGTTTACAGGTATCTGCTGGGAGCTCTTCCTGAGAGAAAGCTTGAGTGAAGGGGTAAACACACTTATTTGGAAGTGTAGTAAGTGGGTGGTAACTGTGGTTTCGTGGGACAATTGGATGCAAGAATCAAAATAATGGCAGCACTTACAGGTCAAGTAGGAATAGGCAGCGAAGTTCCAGGAAACCGGAAACAAACAGTTTATATCAGGAACCAAGATGGAAACCAGAAGAGAGAGGCAAAAAGATAAAGTCAAGCTGCAGTCTAAAAGAATAATTCTTTTCAGTAGGAGTCAAAACATATTTCAGTGGCACTTAACTTTCCATGATTTGACTGTGATGCTTGTACAGCTATTATCTAAGACTCCTTTCCCTTCTCAAAACTGGAACAGATTATAAGAAATCCCTCAGTGACCTGATAGTGGAGTACCTGGAATTAACACACACAGACAGCTACTTCTTATTGAAGTTCATAGCATCAGTGGTGTGAGCATCACTATCAGTCTATGTTACGTAACTTTTCTAGATTTTTAGAGACCCTGACTTTGAGCTACTAGCACCCATATTGTTTCCCAAGCTTCTGCAATGCTTAAGTTATGAGTGTGAATAGTGATAACTACATGTAGCTCTGATGAAAGGGTATTGTACAAATTTCTTCCTCATGTATGGAAAAGTGTGAATAAATTTTCCCAGGTCTCTTTGGGCTCATATATTATTAGCAGATAGACTGAAAGACAAATAGATAAAAATAAACCATTCAACATATTGTACGTTCAAAATATTCTACTGTCTGTAAAGCTATTCATATTCCTATAATAACATTTAATTTTTTATTCACTGATTCATAATTTTTTCTGTTCTTTCACACCAACATCAGCTTATTTCTCGAGTCTCTGAACAAGCATAGCATAACTGCGTTTCATATGTCCAACATCTACCATTGCCTTTGCTTCTAGCTACAAGTTTCCTAGACATGAAAACAAAGCATTCTTCTGTACGTGCTCAAGAGCTTTGGTCTCATACATCACAATCTGGGCAATTAGTTCCCACATAGTTCAGTGCTCTCCTAATTCTGAAGAAAACTACACTTGGTCAAACCCAAAGGGATTTTAATTTAGGATTCCTGTTTCCCATGGGAGTTATGTATGGATCAGACTACAGATATCCAGCCACAAGGTAGGAAAAAAGTGCAAACTGCATCTATAGGAAAAGAGAAAAATGATGGAGGAGTTTGGTTCCCAGGTCTTGTGACAACAGGGATTCTAGAACTAGGTAAAGTCATAATTTCTGCCTTCTGCCCTGCCCCTGCACCTTATCATCAGTGTGTAATCCTTCAATTACCCCTCAACTCAAGCAATGAAACCTTGATTATTTTGACTTCAGTTGACTTTGAAGAACTGGATCGGAATGCATGCATGACAGATAATAATCTTAACTATAAAAGTAACAAAAATGCAGAAGCTGTGCAATATAGTCCCATTAACATATCACACCAGAAATCTTAATTTTGGAATTTCCTGAGGTAATTTTAACTATGGAGTCTTCACATTACACTCTAAGTTCTCCTTGTATAACACCCAGGGTGGCACAGCAAGTGTAGCAGGAACTGAAATGCGGGTTTCTGAGCTGAGTGACTTTAACCTCTGCTGCCTGAGCTTAAAGATGGCAGTCGGGAGAGACACAGAGTGCCAGCATGGGTTACAGTAGCATATTCTTTAGTTTTCTGCTACTTGCACCCTTGTTTTCACAGCAGAAAAGGAAGATCAACAGGCCCAAAGGAAATTGGATGCAACTGTTTCTGGACTCAAAACAGTAAGACTTATTTTGAGTATTAAGACACATATGCATATATGGGGGTTGGGAGTGAGCAAAATAAAAGTATTCAGCATGGGTGTTAAGGAGAGAAAAACAGTGTCTGCTTTGACAGTTAGTATTTGGTGCCCTCTTCTGCACCCATCCATATTTCTAAAGTTCTTTAGAATGAGAAGAAGAGCATCTGTCTGGCGTCCATTTCTACATAGCAGTGCTTTGCTGCTAGGGGCAAGAGGTCATCCTAGCAGATGTCAGCCATCGTGGTGATGGGAGAAGTAGAATCTTTTTTTAGGTGAGAGGAATGAGTGTGTTAATAGAGAATAAAAGGGTGAGAATAGAAATTAAATAATATTTAACTGAGATTTCAGTTATGACATCGAAATTATTATATTAATAAAAGTAGATTGTATTTTGATTGTGACTGAATAAGAAGCATACCATGTATATAAGGTATATAATCAATTTAATCACACACTGATCCCAGGACAATCTCATCCCAACATTTTATGAAATTACAAATAACATAAAGTGCACACAATTCTTCATAGTAATTTAAATGTCACTTAGCTAAATGAACTTGAAGACAGATTTGCACTTCCTGAATGCAGAATCATTTCAATATTAATTTCTATTTTTTCCATTACTGAAAGATAATTTTATGCTAGAATTTCAAACACTTAAATCCAAAAGGTTCACTAATTCTGGTCTCAGCTTTTGAGTTTCAGCAGTACCAGATTCAACTGAAAAGCTTCCTTACTACCTTTATCTTTCTACCTTGAGCTTAGTTTTATCTTCAGATTCACAAAGCATTGCAAACGCCTTGCAGCAGTTTTCTAGCAGTCTGCCACAGCCTGGGCAAGCTCTTGTTTCCTGCAGGAGTATTAATTTATTTTGAAGAGGATGATATAGATGTTATCATTGTGCCAGGTCACAATTCCTCCACTGAGAACTGAAGAGAGCAGTATCTAAACCATAGATGTTGTTATGAAAATGACAAGCCTCAGGTTCCTGTGCAGAAGTCCACCCAAGTCCCTGACCCCAGGCAGGGTTGCTCAGAATCATCATCTGAGCAAGAAACAGAAGTCTGAGGTCTGTTTTTACCCTTCCTGGTATGTCTCTGTTCCTGTTTATTGCTGGTTGACTTCATGAGAAGAAATCCATTTGACATTTTAAGATTTACTTTCTTGGATACATAGGTTTGAGCAGCTGCTGCTAACCTCCCCTACAGTTTTGAAGCCAGTTTGTTTTCAGTCAAGTTAAACCTTAGAGCCAAAACTGTCAAACTTGGGTGACTACACTCCACAGAGAGACATGAAAGCAATTGGACAGATTTTTGAGGATGAAAAACACTCTGAGTTTGGATCATATAGGCACCTCCAAAATCAGGCCATTCATTTAAGTGAGCAAATATGTATTAAGACTCCCAAATATAGATTTTTAAATTTTTTTTTTTTTTTTTAAATTTGGAATTGCTGGCGTATTTTCAATTTCCTTCAACAGTGAACTGCCATTCTTACTAACCTGTCCTTATTACCTCTTTTCTTATCTTTTAACTTTGGAGCAGAGAAGATCTATCTTTAGTGTAATGACTAAGTTTTGAATGGATGTCAGAGGATATGTAGAATGGGGTATATCACAGAACAATGCAGACTATCACTCTGAGCAGGCACCAGACCTCAAAAGCACACACAGACACAGGCACCCAGGTGAGCTCATCCCAAATCTGACATATTATTGTCACTAAGCAGATCTGAGCAATATAAAGAATCTTGCTATACTAGATCTGCATCTTACTGTGCAGGAGTGCAAATCCCAAATGCAAAGGCATCTCTGCAAAGATAACTTCAGCTTAAATCTTGCCCAAGTTTAACTCATACGCAGGATCCTAACTTCACTGAGGTGAAGCCTGTGGCACTAACTAGCTGGCCCACTAATGGATGCAATCTAACAATTGATGTCCCCGTAGTAGGGACATATGTTTGTTCCATGGGAAAACTTCAAAGGTATACAGTCCTTCAGTGCCTTCTGCTCATCTAAAGAGGTCAGCCTTTTCTAACAGACAATTAACTGAGGATGTTTTGTTTTGTTTTGTTTTGCAGCTTGCTCCAGTAAAAAAATCCATAGGATGCCCATCCACAACTGTTAGTATTACATCCAAGCATACCGTGGACAAAACAAACTCTAGTTATTTCACAGCATGGTTGCTTTCATGTAAACAGAGCTTATATAAACAGAGTAATTCAAGCACGAATTCATGTTAACTTTTCACTGAAGACACATCCATCAGAGGTGTATAGGAAGTGATTTTACCCTTGCTTTGTTTTCACTTAGGTCTCTAATTAAAAGAAGTTAAGCTAAACAAGTTTGAACTGGATTCAAAGTGTCAGCCTCAGGGACTTTTTTCTAGTTTACCTAGATCAAATAAAATTAACTGATGCAAACTTTTGGAACTTTTCTAATGGGGACAAGATCATGTGTGTAGTAGCAAATATGAGCACAGGCTGCAAAAATAGATTCTAAAGCTTTCAGCACCTCTTTTTGTGATCTCTTATACTTTCATATCGTATGGCCATCTGCAGCTAAGTGGACCTGGCCATCCAACAAAGGGACTAGTCAGGTCACTGAAATATGGAGTTGCCCTTTGCTTGTATTTGGATAACTCTGATGGATTAAACATTGCTGAACATTATTCAGGAATGACATCAAACATTTTGCCTCCATACACAAAAAAGAGCAGTCGAGATTGAGAGGAGGCTTTCAGCGTTCTTATTTTCTACTCAACTCCTTTTTGAATTAGCTATTAAATTAAAGCATTTAAAAATACTAAGCCAAAGCTGCATTTAAATCTCAAGAAAGGATGAAATACCAGTAGAAAGAGGAAGGACATTTCCTCCTTTTACCACAGTACCTACAGTTTTGGAAGGTGATTAACTGTTGAATGCTCTAATATTAAAAGGATTGTTAAAAGACATTTGTGAGGATTCCTGATTTACTATCCTGTTGAGATAACTATCTCTCTGCTACTGTAAGCTCAAGTAGTATTCATATCAATGTAAGCAAGGTTATGGCATACAATCTCAGAATATACTGTGTGAAAAGTGGCTTCTAATATTACATCATCTGCATAGTAAAAATATATGCCATTAATAGAATGTATTTACAAAGATACCAAACAAATAACATTCGTAGGCTGCTTAGGAGAAATGGGCTTCATCACTATGTGATCATCATATTCCTCTAACTGAATATAACAAAACCAACTTTGATGAGTCAATTAAGAAAATGATTTCAGAATAAAAACAGTTGGATCTTCTTTTTCAGTGTCACTCTGTGCACACTGGATCAACTGCCTCAGTGTTTAAACTTCTTGCCTCGTGTCACACTGCATCAACCAATATAGGCAGAGGGACTTGCGCTAAAAGTCTCTTCTTTAAAGAGTCTTGCAGGGGGTGAATTCCAGAGGAGTTACCCCGAGTTTGGAAACCATTCTCTGTACCAACTGGTTTGTCCAGGCTATTTTTGTTTGAGTCTGCTCTTATAGATTTCATCAGCCAGCTCTTCTACTAGGCCTGGTAAGACCCTGAAAAAATACCATTTTTAACTCTAAACATCACCTAATACATCCAGAACTTAAAAATTATAGCAATATTCTCTGTCCAATGGTCACAAGGAAAACACTCTCACCTGCTACCTAAGGTGGCTCCACACTGATCAAAAAATATAGGTTCCTTAGGAGAACAGCTTAATTGATCTAATTCTAAATCTACAGTATTCTGCTTACATATACCGAGAAGAGGATTGAGCCCAAGAGCCAAAGTGTCTAGTAGCTGTATCCTGAGAAATCAACTTGGATCTCATCTGAAAACAATGAGCTGTGGAAGTGTGTGCTGCCACACAGCCCCCCAGAGATCAGGGCAGGGCAAGTATTACCATTAACCACCTCAGCACTTTGAGGGACACAAAGCTAAAGCCCAGGCTACCCAATTTGCAGCAGGAGGAAAACATCTCCCAGCAGAAGCAATATCTGTACACAGGGACCTCAGTGTCATCACGAAAGGGAATCTTAAAATCAGTTGAGGTTTTCTCCTATATATCCTGAAGCTGGGGCATAGAAATCAAACTCCTTGGTCTGTGTCTACATGATTCTTGGTACTCTATTACTGAGCCAGTCTCTAGGGTTATGTACTAATAAGTTAAATAGTTTCAGGGAAATTTCCTGGGCAGGGGAAGTTCATGAGAGATACAGTAAAATTACAGTAAAAACAGTTCAAAATAGTTGGAATAGTTTCAGACACAGCTTTGACCTGTGCCGAATGGGACTTTGCCACACAAAGTTCAAGAAATAGTACAGCGCTGGCACCACTTCCAGCAGGTGGTGTGGGTGTGGATCCTCTTTGCCGAGGGGCAAGAGCTTTATTACTTGCAAGCCACTCTGTGACACCTGGCCTCAGTGCCACAACAGGGCCCCAGGATGCTTTGCTTGCCACCAAATGTAGTCTAAGCATCTGCCAACTGAAGACATATTTGGCCTCTGCATGAATTCAGGGTCAGATTCAAGACATTCTCCAAAGATCTGGAGACACTGGGAAAGTGGATGATGAATCAGACCACTTAATTCACCCTCAGAACTTCAGGGCACCCTGTGACATGCCTCTGGAGAGTAATACCTTCTCCATGTGTGCTGCTGTTAGCCTGAGTTGCATTTGCTGATGAAACAGAGGCAAGTATTGCTTTTCATGGCAATCAGAAATGGAAATGGAAACACCATGGAGCGCAAGATTGCTGCTGTTATAGGCAATATGAAAATGAAAAGGGTTATGCATCTTCCCACTTAGGTGTTCCTGTCCATAGTTGTAATTTTCAGATGAAAGGATGTGTCCTGCTGCAGTCTTAACTTCCAGTAAGCAGAGATATGGCTTTTAATAAATACATACTGTGGCTCATAGAAAGTACAAATCATGTCCCTTGCTACTATGCAATAAACCTCCTGGATACCTTTTATTTAAATAATCAATGCATAGTGAGATTTTTATTTTAGCATCAAGTCACTCCTTAACTATTAGAGTTCACTCCCTGGAGAGAAATGTCCCCAATTATCATAATTATCATATAGTTCACCTGCTGCAATTTTATATTACGCATTTAACTACTGGCATCATAAAATATGAAGAGCAAAGTACACATGATGTGCCCTCCTTCACAACTTAACAGCGGCATCACCTACTTCCCAGCTTTGCACACTTTTTTTGTACTTTTGACATGGAATTACATTAACACTAGCCATTCTTTTCCATTACCAAAGTAAGAGAAAGCATTTGTTTCAAACCCACTGGCTATAAACTATTCCTTCATTATGACAACCACTCAAAAACTGCATACTCAATTTTTGGAAAAATTACCAGAGAAATTTCTGAAATCATCCAAACAGGCTAGTTTGTGAACTTTTCTTTCAGTGATTACATGTATAAAAACTTCTCAAACAAAAGTCTTCTATCTATAGAGAAATTCATTCAACTTATGTGACTTTCCTCACTTATCTTTAAGAGGTAGGAACTGTCTCTTTTACAATGGCACTGACATACCAGGACTCCTCCCAGCAATAGTAACCTATTAGATGCTTTCCAAGAAAGAATGGTTGCTCTGTACTGGTAGCCAGATGAGTTATCCCAGAAATTCACTTTGTGACTATATTTATTCTTCTGTGTTTTCATCAGAAGTTTTTCTAGATATTTACTTGGGGAAAGAACAGGATAGGTCACAGTTGGGAATTTTAAGATAATCTTGCCACTTGAAATATTGAATTGCATTTTTCAATGAATACAATTCACCTGTATTTTGTACTTTTGATATTAGATGCTTTAAATTCTTGGTTGAGTAGCCTAAGGATGTATGTAAGAAATTGTTTCTATACATTTATGAATAAGAGTTTTTATTCTCAGTCTTGTTTATTTATGTGTTTTGGACACATACTAAATCTTCCTTTCTGCCACAGACTTCTGTCCCATCATCATCATCTGTTTATTTTTACTCCTAAATGCATATTTGGAATTGTCGCTTAAGAGGAAGCATATTTTGTCAACGTCCTTTTCTGCTCTACTTTACACAGTTCTGTTTATTTTCTTTCCATATCTCCACTTCCATTTCTTTAAATATTTACTTAGAAAATCTCTAAATCTTAAGTAAGAAAAAAGACAGACATTTTTACTGCTTTGTGTTAGAATTACTCATAAAGTACTATATATGCCCATGCAATGAAATAGATTTAAAAAACAGATTTTGTTCTAAATCAAGAAAATCTACCACAAATAGAACCGTAACAGCTTGTTAGCAGAGAGTGAGAATATTGCTATGACACAAAGGTTTCTAGATTTTTCCAAAGACAAGTAAAACAATGAGATAGTGGTGTGAAAAAGAAGAATCTTTGGATATGGAATATGAAGAAAGGCTCAAGAATGTGAATTCACTTGGAGATACTAAAATATTATCATATTCCAACAGTAATGTTTTTACAGATTAAAATCCTAAGTATAACTACCAGTCTAAAGAGAAGTTATTTTGAAAAGCTGAACCATCTTCTTATAAAATTGGTTTTGATTCTTTGAAAACATTTGGCTTCCATCTGCTACAAATTATAAAGCAAGCACAGAATAGGTACAAAAGATGGACTATTAATTACTCATTTTATTCTTTTAATTGATTTATGGATATGATCTTACTTGTTTTTGCATAAACAAACACTATATATTTTGGTGTAATGAGCATATTTTTAAGTAAAAAGAAGATACTTCCCTGCTCACTCCTCTTTACAGCTCCTCTTTTGGGTCAGCTTGTTCAGACATCTTTAGCAGGGTTCAAAAAGGCTGCAAGCTGCCTATACATAACTTCATGTCGTGAATCAACTGTTTATTGGCCAGCACCCACAAAAAGTAGCTAGGATTTAACATTTAATCACTAGTGTGCTTTCCATCCTGAAAAAGCACCTGATGAATCTCTGCTGGCCAGGCAGGCCTCAGGCGTGGGGGAAAAGAATGATCTCGGAATCTCCTGAGGATGGTCCCTCATCACAGCAGAGCTGCCATCTTCCACCTCAAGCTGAAAGACCCTGGCCTGAAAAAAATACCACTAATTGATCATGGAAATTCTTAGGACCTGGTTTCTTGTTTTTAATGGCAGTGAATAGTGTGTCTTTAATGGCAACAGCTTTGTTCACCAGGTAAGAAATTCTTTAAAGAAATACAGCAGCGCAATCCTGGCCTTGGCTCGGTTCAAAAATGAATTTCAAGTGAGCAGAATCCTCCCATTTTTGCAAATATGTTCAGGTTCAAAAAATGCAGTGCTATTTCCTTTCAATTTTCTTATAATCTTCCACTCTATATTTCCATTAATTTGCTTCACTAACCTTAAAATTAACTTCTGAAGATTCCTAAATTTGACACTTTTCTGAATACCAGATTTCCTAACAGTAACAGCAGTGCCATTATTCGGTGAGAGTGATGAGCTGTTCTATGTATTCTATCAGCTAAAACACAGCATCATCTAGAATTAAACCTTAACTGAAAGATCTAGCAAATACAGCAAAGAAGATTTAAGAATTTGTAAAGATCCTCTAATATTTAAGACTCATTGAGATATGTTGATTCATTTTGCTACATTTGTTCTACTACTGAAGAAGCAAAATATTTATCATCTAATTTCCAGCATGAACATGAGAAGACAAAAATTTGATTTTTCTTAAGAATGTTAATCAATTCCGATTTTGTATATCAAATATTTGCATTAATCTGAGAAAAACATCTGAAGATCATTGTGTTTGTGAACATTCTCAAAATAATTAGGTGCTTAAAATCCCTTTCAATAAATGTAAATAAACAATCTAAAGTAACAATTAAACTGCATACGATTTGTAGAAAATTTAAAACAGAAAAAGGCAAAACAAATTTTGTTTCCCTAAGTCTGTTCCTCATTGCAAGGCCAACTATGTGCCGGCTCCAGTAAGGTGTTTAAAATGAGCACTATCCTAAGTATGCTTTACCAAGTAATTTGTCATTTAATTTCATGTTACAGAAGAGTTACATGTAGTTGACTCCTTTCTCCTTTTATTTTTAGTGTTTGAAACTGTAGCTTTTATTTTTAATAGCATCACATTTTCCCTGATAACTGCACTCTGAGAAATACCTTTTTTTACTGAAGGCTTCTTGCATTAAAAAATGTGCGTTTCTTTCATATTTGCTCAGAATCTCTAGATTCCAACAGAAACTCTTACTGTTTCATTAACTTTTATCAGTGTATCGAGTGGAAAACTAGCAATCACATTCCAGAGACAGTGAAGTCCTTTCCCAAGAGACATTTAACAAGCTTATGCATTTTGCCTTTTTCTTTTCTTTTTTTCTTTTAGGTGAACAGAAATAATGTAATCTGGTTAAATCATATTGTATATCTAACTACAGATTGACCTTTCCATGTAACTTTATAAATGACTGAGATGGCTTGGCCTAAGAGACAAAATGTCTGACATCTTTAAAATATGTTGGAGCCTAGTTACTTCTGCAAGGTTCAGGATAATTTGCTGCCAACCAACCGTGTCCAGCTGGATTGTGGCAGCACATTATAAATGACACCTGACTTATGTCATCAATAAGTAAGTAAATCAGTCAGCTTGGGATGCTCACAGAAGCTGGAGATTCCTGCTCTTTTCCCCATCAAAACCTGCAAACTTTCTCCCCCCGTTTCACCTCCCATTTTGAAACAGAATTATCATAATCTGAGAAATACAGTTGCTTGCTGCAGATGTTCAGATTTAGGCTGACATGCAGTATTAGATTCTCACATGCAAGGAGGTGATGATTCAGGCAGTTTCTCCTGACACTTATAATAATCTTAATTATGTGTGCTATCTCATGAGTTAGTTCCAGATTGCATCATTTGCCCTCTTAATTGCTTTCTTTGATGGTAGAAGACAGTAGAGAAAGAGATGTCAAAAGGGAGACTGCCTTTCTACCTGCAGGTCAGGCTGACAAGAAAGAGCGTTCAGTAGTGCTTCCTACTCTTCTCCTCAGGATTATTTCCCACAGCTGGAACTTGGCCCAAAGGGGTCAATGGCTGACATTCTCCAGGCAGGCATATAACACTTCTAAGTAAGCAAAACTCTTTTCCAGGTGCCAGCTTAGTTCTCCAAGAGCAGAGTACTATTTCTGCATTTGACTTAGCTCTTGCACTCATGTGCGCATGTTAAAGAAGCTTCCCATGCTTACTTCCCTCTCCAACTATACCCACACAAGATTATTGTCAACTAAATTCTTCTACCTGTCCAGCAGAACACATGCCATGTCTCATGCTGACTGGGTCTTCAGTGCTGGCACCCACAGGGTAAACATAAGGTAGTGCCTTGTTGCTGCTGTAAGAGTGAAGCCAAAAAGAATCACCAGTTCTTTACTCAGAACATCTGGGTAAGACATCTGTAGTATGTTAGATACATGGTTTTGCTGGACACTTTATAGCCTTGACATAGATTCAATACAGATGCATGAATGCTGTAAAGTGTTCTACAGCAAAAAACTGCAAATTATTTTCTTTTTATTTCAATATAATGGTCAGAACGTTACAGCAATGCTTGGTGGTTTGTTTGTTTTTGTTTCTCTTAATCCAGATCCAATTTGTCATCCTCTTTCCTTGTTATTTCTGTGAAGATGGATTGTATGTATTTCTTTAGACTTTTTGTAGAAGCCCTGATGACTCAGAAGCTTCTGCGGTTGCGGATGTTTTAAAACCTGAATTTTTTTAAGTCATAATTTTCTGTACTTCATTATTCCAGATACTGTTCAAAACCTGTCACAATAAAGTTAAAAATTCCTTTTTAGCTCTGAATTGGCTAGTATTTTTGTCATTATTTTCATTTTGAGGGAAGAAGAAATTTAATTCTGAATAGCGACATGATCCTCTTTAGAGCATCTCCAAGAAGCACAGAAAACTGCAAGGTGCTGGATCTACCATTTCCTGAACTCCGAAGATATTGAGAGACTTATTTGTTATTCTCCAGCTTTTCAGCTCCTATCCAGCTCTCAGCAGGTGAATGCAGTCTCCTGTCAGACTAGTTTGTGGCCAAGGTGACCATGTCCTCAACAACCTTGTCCCCTCAGCAGCATTACCTGTGTCTGGAACCACAGCACTCTATGGGACAGTGCTTGGGCATTGATCATCTGCATGCTGCATGAATTTTAATCCAGCAGAAAGGATGTGAGGCCACAGGAAGGTGCATGCCAGCCTTAAAACCAAAGCAGAGCGTGCAGTCTGACCAAGATACAGATAGAGTTCACAGCCTTCAGCAGCATCCATAAAACTGTACAATGGCAAATCCCTTGTGTTGTCCCAAGGAGGGCATGCTCTGAGATGTATTTTCTGGTTTGGTCATCTGGTGAGGTAGATAGGACTTACAGCGTCTATTCCTCATCTATAAATGAATTTTGAGAAGCATATACAATTTGAAAAACTACTGTTTTCACCTATGCATTCTGAATATCTTACAAAAATCAGTAGTAAAAAGTTTATAAATTTGAACAGGTTCAGACATGAGAATAGCAATAAATTTCCTTCTGCATGATGAAAGGATAAAACTACCATTCCTCTGTGTCAATTTGCACTCCTGGTTCTATTTTGGGCTGTTCCCAGGGAAGGTGGCCCTAATCAATGATGATGTGACTCGATCCAGGTCACTTTGTCTCTAGGCCAGTCCTTAGGCTTCCTTTATTTAGAAGTATAGGCACAGCTTCTGGATATAATGCCAGCTCTGACTCAAAGATGCTGCTAGGATCAGTAATGATATTAGTCTAATTATACAAAGACAAAAAAGTCTGATGCAAACCCTAGTCTTAAGAACAGCTCCACATGATTCTATTATTGAAATACTGAATCAGCAATAGGAACAGTGATAAACATATGGAGGCAAAGTGTATGGTAGACAAATGACAAAGACGCATTACATAGTCTAAAAGCACTTGTGAACTAAAAATAGGCTCAGACACTGTGTTTGGAACTCTCTGGGCTGACTCTGTCATTCATGTGGTATAAAACTATCTTCAGATGCCTCCAAATTACATCCATACAAGTTCTCTTTCTTTCTGAGAACTGTTTGTAAATTCAATGGGGTCTATCCAAGTACATAAATTATGGCAGAACTGGAACATAATACTGCAGAAAAGAATGTTCCCAAAATGCCTTGCAGTGCTCAGTGATACCCATAAGATGTGGGGGAAAAAAACAACAAACCAACCAGCAACCCTCAGACTGTGAAGAAAAGATGAAAGGGATGCGGGGCTGTGATCTATAATGCTGTGAAAATCTGGGTAACACCTTCTTTCATGGAGAAGGAAAGCTGTGGTAAAGAACAAAACAGGGGCCGCTGCTTTACAAGCAAAAATCTCTGGCTATTTTCGATTCACCTTCAGTAATTCCATGCTCAATCCAAACCACTTTCACTATAAAATGAAATACGATGCCTCTGTATTTGGTGCTGTCATGTAAATATGCTTTATTTTTATATTTGATAAACATTGTTGGAATAATGATTCTTGAAATCTCTCTCACAACAGACTTGATTGACAGTCCCCTAAGTGCTGTGCCTTTTATAGTGTAACATAATTGACAACCCTTAGGTAGCTAGCGCATGTAGTCTATGAAATGAAGTGTGCTTGTTCCACATTTGAAGAAAAGTAGATGCAATGAAATAGCTGTTCTTATTATTAGCCTTTTAAAATAGAATTTATGTGTTTGCATTAAGGCAAACATGACTTTGGGATACATCAGCCTCAAGCCCTTCAATAGTGATGAAGAAGACCAATGCAAAACAATTTCTGGGTCAAAAAGCACACACATGTCATAAAACATCTGGAAATTACTTAACTGGAACAGAATTAAAATACTGCTGAATTGTCTGCATTTTTAACATGCATTTTGGTTTTTTCAAACACATACTGATCAGCTTCTGAAACACACAGCGTTCTGTCAAGCCACCCTTCTCCAGTGCTCTCCCTAGCCAAAAACTCCAACCTTTTGTTGTGCACTGGACCTGGCTGTTCCTAAACTTCCCTGGGTCTAAAGAGAATCAAGAAAGTGGTCCTGGTTAGGCTCTGAGAAATGTTCTTGGCATGCCAATACTCTAATATCCTCAGATTCTGCCACACAACCACTCAGCCCCAGGATGAGCTCTGGTGATTGCTGCCCCTTTTGGCACAGGTGCCTCAGAACTGAGCCAAAGTACTTCCAGCTTAAGGAAGAAAGACACAGGGGAAAAGGAATAGAAAACAGTTTATAAGAAGAATAACTTCAGTTCAGAATTCCAAAACAAATCTACTCTTTTATTTCTGTTTAGAGAAAACTCTAAAAATTTAGGCATTTCGTCATAAATGGATTTGGATTAGGGCATCCTGCAAAATTTTAACTCTGCTACAACTATTTGCTTTGTTCTCTGATGCATGGAGTCCCACCATCTCTGCTGCAGGTTAGCTTGTTCTGTTGCAAGGCAGCAGATCCTGCTACATCCTTCATCAAGTTCTTACCTCTTCTCCTACATGAGTTTCTTTCATATCTAAGGTGAAGATACAGTCTTCAGCTCATTGCCAGTCAGGAGACTTTATCAGGAAAGTATCTTTGTGTATCTGCCCTGTCTTTATACTCTTCTGGAAACACCTGTCACTGGCAAAGTGAAGCCATCAGACTCAGTGGACCTCTGATGTGACCCAGTATTTCCATACTTGCCATTTTTTCTACTGAATCTGAGGCAGTGAGCTGGAGAGCCACACATCTTCAATCACTGCCATCAGGATACCTGTTTCTCAAGCAACTGGTTTTCACACTGCCCATAACTAACCTGAACTCATGCTATCTACAAATCCCATCTCGAATTACAAAAGAACACCTTGAATCTCACTTCAGACCTGTCTGCATGTAGGATGGTAATATAAGCAATCAGCAGCTTTGGACTGAGTCTCAGGTTTAGGTCTGTGCTCAAGAATTTTCATATACGACAGATGTACCCCTCAGTCTGTCCTCTGACCCATGCATAAGACCAGGCTCAGTCTGGTTTCCTTATTTTGCATTCAGTGATTTTTCATTTCAGAAATCTTAAGTCCCACACAGAGGAACCATTTTATTAATGTCAAGCCATCCCTCCAAGACAGCACTTCAAAGCTTTTATCATCTTGAATCATATGCTTACTCTCATTACCTAAGTCTAAAACAAAAGCAGGTAATGTGCCACAGGCAACAGTCCCCAGTTCTGTGATTGCATGGAGCTTGATGAGCAAGTTTCACGAGGAAATGGGTAACCAGGTTCACAATGGGAACAGGTCCCCAGAGTTGAACACTGCCCAGATGGGCTCAGAAAGGACATCCCCATCACACAAGTGACTAAAGATCCTCAGAGAGCTTAGTGAAGTATTGAGGTAGCTCGCAGGAATTAGGTAAGCACCTATCATCTGTCATGCAGAGACAGAGAAGCACTCTGGAGTTAATCTTGGGATAAGTAGATTAAACATGGTTTTCTTGCATTTCCCTCCAGCATGGTCTTAACAAACTTTTGACAGAGGGATGGGGTGCAGGTGGTTGATCATGTAAATAACCTCTGCTCATTTTTATCCTACTTTGGCTTGTGCTAAAAAATGATTTTGAACTGGCCAACCCAGACTCCTGCCATTCAAGTAGAAGTGGCAATCCTTCCACTAGAAGGAATCTTTCTGAAACATATCAGCAGTGCCCACCACAGAAATACATTTCCTTCAAAACATTCCAAAGCATCCCAACTACATGCGCTCCCAATCAGTCCAGAAACTAAAACTCAGGCACCTCTGTACAAGTGTCTTCCAGAGGCAAGCAAGCCCAGGTAAAATTTTGATAGCAGCAGGATTGTTGGGAAATGTATCTGAAATTTGTGCAAAAATCTTCTACCTTGAAGGGGCAGCCATTAATTTTTAAGGGCTGACAGCTCTAAAGATCCAAGAGAGACACAACATGACCCTTGTCTTTAATTGCTGGACTCCACATACACCAAGGTCTCCATCCAGCAATATGCAAGAAAAATTCTGTAACTTCCAACTGAAACCAATATCCTCCAATAAACTGAAACCAATAATCTCCAATGAACCCCAATGTCTTAGAAATCATGCTCCAGATTGTAAAAGCATTTAGGATTTTTTTTTTTTTCACAGTGGGCATAGGAATAGATCAATGTAGGAAGTCAAGGGAGTTGGATTTGCATGAATGAGTTTCAAGTACAAGTAGGCAATACTTTATAGATGGCCTGCTCCTCAAGTTTAACTTACAATTAATTACATGTGGAGAATAAAAACTCCAGCGGTGCTTTGTTTCTGTAGAGCTGACAGGGGTGAGAGGTAGCGATTGCTCAGCACAGTGAGGACCGAAGGGCTCTTCTGCTGCTGAACAAAGCCAAGCCACAGGGCAACAGATGGCAGATGAGATTCACCATGGCCCTCGAAGAGGCCCTACCCATCACTGGCACTCTCCATCCATTCAGCTCTGCTGGCTGCTCCAGGAGGCGGGTCAGTGTGTCTGTGACTGTGACCCAACCCTGGTTTTTTTCTTCTGGAGAAACAACTGGTAACCAAATACCATTCCTACATGCCCCGTGAATGAAAGCACAGCTGCAGTTCCCAGTGCTCGGCCAGGTGTGCACAAGAGACACATCACCGCTCTCCTTCAGTGCAATGTTCAGTGCAATCATTTGTGTGTATCCATGTCAGTAAAACTACTGACATTTTCATTTTCACAGTTGACAACCACAAGAATAAACGCACCTTTCTGGGCAGCTCCTTCTGGACCTCCCTGCATGGATGACTTCCCTTATCCATGGCTAGTTTTCTTACAACCTCTTTTAGACTCCGGGGGGAAATCATACTTACATCTGTGTGTAGGGAAGCAACAGCCACCTGTGAAAAACTGAATAAAAAAATAAACCTGGAAAAGCGATTCACTTCCAGAATTTCCTCTCAAACAGTAACTGATTCGAAAAAGAAGGTCCATATAAGTCTAAAGTAGAACTTTTTAAGATTCAGGGGTTTTTTCCCACTTTTTTGGTAGTAGAAAATAATACTGACAAAATCCAATCACCTCTAAGGGTGTATCCTATGTAACTTGGGGAAACAAGGAACACCCTCAGGCTCTCAAGGTTCAGTGTCCAGATTGACATCACACTGGGAGGTGACAGTATTGACACTGGCCTCCCCTCAGCTAGACTAACTGCTGCCTCCCTAAATATGTCATCTAGAGAAGGGCAATGGAGTTGGTGCAAGGTCTGGAGCACAAGTTGTGTGAGAGGCAGCTGATGGAGCTGGGATTGTTCTGGAGGAGGTTCGGGTATGACCTTATCACTCCCTGCAACCACCTGAAAGGAGGTTGCAGTCAAGTGGGGCTCGGCCTCTTCTCTCAGGCAACCAGCAATAGGACAAGAGGGCAGAGTCTTAAGCAGCGCCAGCAGAGGTTTATGTCAAACATGAGGAGGAATTTTTTTCAGAGAGGGTGATCAGACATTAGAATTGGCTGCCCAGGGAGGTGGTGGAATCACCGTCCCAGAAGGTGTTTAAGGAAAGACTGGAAAGACAGTGCCATGGTCTGGTTGACATGGTCGTATTGGTTGGACTCCATGGTATTGGAGGCGTTTTCCAATCAGTTTGATTCTGTGGTTTTTGGGTTTTTTTACATGGGAAAAAAACAAACCAAATCAAACCAAACAACCCAAAACCCTATAAAAACCCAGTGCTAGGGTGAAATCTGCTTTTAGATACAGATCTCCAGAGCAGCTTTGTTGCACCACACACGCTGCAAGTGCCAGTACTGCCTGTGCCAACAGGAATCTCCATTTCAACGCTGTCTTTCCGAGCTGGGAGATGACCTCGGGGGCGTCCTGATAGCTGTTCGCCGCTGCGGCCACACCGACGAGGCAGAACTCCTACAACGCCTCCGCGCAGCCCTCGCCCCCTCTCGCTGCCACCGCGGCCCGCTCTGCGCGGCGGGGCGGGCATCGCGCAAGCGCGGCTCTGGCCCCGCCCCCCGGCCCCGCCCGCCAATGGGAGGGCGGAGCGGCGCGGGCATGGCGGCGGCTGTGGGGTGCGTGCTGCGGCTGGGCCGGCCGTGGGACGTGGGGTCGCGCGCGCAGGTGAGACCCGGGACGGGTCACGGGTTCGCGTCCCCGGTGGGGCCTGTCCCTGCCGGGCCTGTCCCTGCCGGGCCTGTCCCTGCCGCGGTGACGGCGCTCGGCAGACTCCGGTTGGTGCTGCCCCGCTCCCTCGGGCCCGCGGGGCCGCGGCAGCGGCTGCGGGCGGGTGTGTCGAGGGCCAGCGCCGCGTTCAAGTCGTCCCTTCTTCGCGGGCTGGGTGTGTTTTCCGTGGTGTGAAGCAGGAGAAGCGTGTTTAACCCGTGATTTGTTATATGTGTATCACTAGAATTAAAAGCCGTGTATCGAGCGAAGGCGACACTGAAGTACTTTAAGATGGCGGTTTCTAGGTTGATAGTTGTGAAGGCGAAACTCAAACGCGAGAAGTTCCACCTCAGCGTGAGGAGGAACTTTACGCTGAGGGTGGCAGAGCACTGGAACAGCTGCCCTGGGAGGTCGTGGAATCTTCTCTGGAGACATTCCAAACCCACCTGGCCCCATTCCTGTGTCCTGGTCCAGGTGACCCTGCCTTGGCAGGAGGGTTGGACTGGATGTTCTCCAGACATCCCTTCCAGTCCTGAATATTCTGTGATTCTGTGAATGGTTGGTTGGGCAGCAGGTGAGTAGATAACGAATCATAGAATCACAGAAAGGTTTGGCTTGGGAGGAATCTTAGAGTCCATCTAGTTTGAAGCCCACTCCCATTAGACTGGGTTGCTCAGGGCAGGTCTCTGAATACCTCTCTCTGAATACCTGTGCTCCACAAGTGCAGTAACTTCTGAGTAAACAGGATCACTTTGTTTTGAGAGTGCTGGTGTTCAACTGATTGCGATTTAATTAAAAAGCGTAGCTGCTGTCAGTATTGTTTGTGCAGTGGTATTTGATACACCTGTATATATATTTAATCAGTACCCAGCAAGTAAATAATAAAGGCATGCTGATAACGCTTTCAAGTTACAAAGTAATTTAGGATAATAAGGGCTGAAGAACTGTTCATGACTGAACTAAACCAAACTATGTGGTAACAGAAGATAGATGCAGTAAGGAAATGAAAGGTAATACTGGAAGGAGCAATTTGAACTGTTTATATTGGTTACTTCTAAATTAACTTTACCCATTAGGGATGAAGACCTGGTTCCCGTGTGGGTAGTTCTTTATGCAGTGGTCAGGAATGCATGCACTGAAGGTATGGAAGGAAGATGAGAATAAGACTGAAAATACTCTAATACTTGATTTCATTCTCAGTTTGAATAGTTTGTGTTGTTTTAGTTATTCTGTATGAAAGGTATGACTATGACTGTAACATGGTTTTCCTAGGTAGGCACATGCCTGAATTTGAACTGAAAATTATTTGTATTGTAAATGAGGAAATGATCTCAAAGGAGGAGTCACTGTAGAAGGTAGGACTGGAAGGGGCCCTGAAGGATCATATGTCTGCTCGACTCACCCCCAGAGATGGGATCAGTACTGAATAGCCTGTAGCTATATACAAATTTTCTAGCTGTCTGTGAACCAAAGGGTATGAAGGGAACTAATGGGAAGTAGGGGCCGGAAAACTTAGAGACTTGTTCTTTCCATTAGGTGTAGTTACCTTGTGAAACTGTTGGGTCAGGATGTTCAGGATACTAAGAATTTATGTGAATACAGAAAGCAGGTTGAGAATCTGAACTGCAGATTGCTAGAAACCAGGCAAGTGTCCTGGGAAAATTATCACTGCCTGTTTGTCCTGTCCCTGTGCCTTTCATACAGGCTGCTGTTGAGGACAGGGAAATAAGTTGGTGTGTCCTTCTGACCTGCTGTAATGATTTCTTGCATCAAAAACTTATCTGTCCTTACTGTTCAGAAACTTTTTTTATGGTGCTTGCCCTAAAAATCCCTTGTAGCAGTTCAGTTCATTACTTCTTGTCAGTCTTAGTATGGAAAAAAAGGTTAATTTCTTGAATTTCTTTTCTTTTTTTTTTTTTTTTAATTTTGAAGTGTCTTGCATTGAGAGAAGAAGTGGGAGAGAAATTTTGTAGTTCCAATTCCCTTAGTTTTGATTGAGCAACAGGATTAGTTTTTCACTCTTCCAATAAGCAAACTGCAGAGATCTAGGACAGTTTGTAAAGAAAAATGGATCTAGCTTAGTTACTGTCAGTCACTTCTGAAGTGATTGAATAGCTGTTCTCAACAGAAGAGTTTGGAGTGCCATACATCCCATTTAATTTGATTGGGTTGAGTACTTTATCTAAATCACTGTGGATGGTGTATGTACTGATATCAGAAAGAGATAGTACTTCGGTGACAGTCTTTCAGAACTACATACTTGAAATGAAGAAGCCTTTTTTGCAGTTGTTAACTAAGCTAGAGTTGAAAACCTGCTAGTACTTGAAAACTTGTGCCTCAAAACAACCAGATGTAAATTCTGTTCCCTGTTACGTACATCTGATACTTGACATGTATCTATACATTTAGAGCTATCTTTTATTTCCCCAGTATACAGGATAATTTGATATGTTGATTTGGTCAGACATGCACAGAAAGTAAGTTTTCTGAATAGTTCAGGTACAGTTTTATGGTTGTCAAGGGACTTAATTTTGAAAAAAAGTTTCTTCTGATGGAATACTTTGTGGAATTGGTTATAAAAAGTAATATAAGATCACTTATGCGTATTTGCTGACACCTTGTGATACTTTCTGATGTGTTTTGCAAAATGCTTCTGAAACAAACCTGATAGTGGTCCACATAATTACTTTATAGGCCAGCTGAAATCTGAGATTATGTAAATGTTTTCATAGAATCATAG
>VWZG01002766.1:0-37785 GCA_013396735.1 Grallaria varia
CAAATTCTGGCTCTGCCAGACCTGCTACACTTTGACTTAAATGGTGATGAGGGGTCTAGTGGGAAACAGCAGAGAAAATGAAGAGTCCTTGTGTTAAAATGGTGATTCTCACATATAGATTTCAGATATTAAACAGGTTAAGGGCAAACTTTTTTGTAAACCAGTTCAATATATTGGCTGAAATCTTGCAAAAACCATTAGTTATCATCCATGCACAAGGCCAGTTAAGACTATGAAAGTGCTCGGTATTTTGCCAAATGCAGGATTCATGCAATAGATTGACTTGCTGGCATTTAACAGTCAGTGTTACCAAGGTCAGTGGAAAGAAATCAATGCCCCATACTTTCCTCCACCTCAGTTGAATGTCTTGTACTTGATTGAACAGCACATTTATCAGAAAAAATATCAGTGTACTTTGAGCTAATTAATGCATTGATGGTTTCAGAGCCATCCATCATTCAATACCATCTCCATTTTCAATACCATCTCTCTTTGCAATGACTATTTGACCTGCAGTTATCTTTGGGAGAGGTATACCTGTAAAACACTTTCAGCTCTCCTTTTACAGCATAAACATGCTTCTCTGGGGAAGACAGGTTTTCGATTTGTTTTTGGGGTTTTTTTCCTAAGGAAAAATCAGTTCCATGGTGATTAAAATGGACTGGATACTAAAAGTCCTTTGACACACTTAAATCCAAAATGTTGAGCTGAAAGTGTTATGTAAAAGCCATCCTGTTCAGCTGTGTGCTTGATGTTTACTGTTGCTATTGATGTCACCTCCTTTTTTCCATCCTCAAGAAAAAGAACTGGTAAAGAGTCAAGTGGCTGTGGAAGCAAAACCTGCTGCTCTTCCTGGAATGCAAATGGGGAAAGAGCACGGGCCCATTGAGCCTTCGGACCAGGCAAAGGACCTCTGTGAGAGTCAGTTGGGTTCTGGTTCAGAAGCCGAAGTGTGTTGTGAAGAAAAGGTGCTAAGTGTGGCATCCAGCAGGGAGACTATAACTGTTGTGGCGGGAATACCCCTGAATGACATATCTCCTTCCTCGGTTGAGGAAGGTGTGTCCTCTAGGTTTGCATGTGTTTGCTGCTGGTGAATCCTTCTCCAGCTTTCTTCAGTGCTTTCCAAGGCTGCTTCATTTTCTGTTTTTTCCATTTATTAGTATGACTGCTCTTGTTATTATGCCTGAAGAGTGTGTAGCAGATAATATGATTGCACAAGTGCTGTGTGACAACATGGTTTCCCACTGCTGCGGCTGATTCCTGATTTTTTACTTTGCCATGATAAAACGTGCTTTGCAGCTAAGCTGATTCCTCTGTGTAAGCCTGTTTTTCCCATCTCAGATGTGTTTGCCAGTCACATTGCTAATCTATGTATATTTTTTTCTTTTTGGTGCAGAGATTCATCTGCGTTTCTTTCAAACAGCAGATTTATTGCCTTTGACTGTGACATAAAAATACTTAAACTGTAGAAATGTTTTCATTTGCAGTATGCAGGTTTTTTGTTTGGTTGGTTTGGCTTTTTTGTGTGTGCTTCAGTGCATTCTGGTTTAACTTCCTTAAAGCTGTTGCTTCTTGTGTCATACCCTTGCCATTCATTGAGTCCACCCTTCCTCTCTTCAGTCATTGCTAGAACTCTTGATTTTTTTGGTGTGTGTCTTACCTTATTACAAATGTTTAACCCTGCTGGAGTGCCCTGCTTAGGAAAAACTTCCATCATTTCCACAGAGTGGAAAGACATCTTGTGTGGAACAGCAATGTACCCACTCCTGACCTGGCTAAGAAATGGCATTTGGAAGGCTGGTGTTCTGTCTGGCCCATCTGAAGAACATTGAATTCCTTTGGCAGTCAGAATATGTTTTGATGCCATTGGTATTGTTCATTTGCACTCCAGTAAGAGGCACAGTATGATACACAGAGAAAAGCACTATCTAGCTATTTAATTTCTGTGAAATGAAGATGACATCAGCCCAGTGACCATGGGTCACTATATAGGGTTTTCAAGTCAGTAACATAAAGGAGCAAAATTACTGTAGTCGTAGACTTCTGGTTTGGCTACCTGTGGAGTCTAGAATGGCAGTTGCTTTTTGGACCCAATATTAACATATTTAAGTATTTAAATATTTAAAGAATTACCAATACTTGGATACTAATTGGTCTAAGAAAAATCAGATTCATCAGAGCAAAAAGTTGGCTCTATGGACTTTAAATCAGATCTGAGGAAATGCAGCATTGGCCCAGTGGTAGTTGTAACAAGCTTTAGAAAAAAACTAATAAAATTTTTTTACAGATTACTGCAGAAAAATCTGCCACATTCTGCAGTCTCTCCATATTTTCAATGATAGGAAGATATCAGAATTATAAGAACCATTGTTTTCTATAGGCTATTAAAATGAGATCAAGCCATTAACATTCAATAGAGTGTGTATTGAGAAAATCTTACCTAAGTATTACTCTCTGAAAGTACAGTGACAGAGTATGACTAATATTTGGAGTTTCAAATTAGCTTAATTGGGGTTAATCAAGTAGCTTCGACTTCAGTTACAGCTGTAGGTGACTGGCCACTTTGAAGACCAGACCTTCAAGATCTGGGTTTATTAATAGGTCTGTTGCTGATTTACGCATGGTGGTTTCATGACAGTAGTGAGATTTTTGTCATTTACTGAACCGTGAATGTTAGAAGTTGGTACAATTAAAAAACCAGCCTCTTCTGGCACTTTCAAAACCTTTTGCATGCATTATCTCTTTAGTTTAGGCTGCATGTAGAAGAAAAATGCAAAAAAATATACAGAAATGTGTAACTACATATGTTTTAAATATCAGCAACACACAAATATATAATTGATTTGATTAAAGTTGCAGACATTACTAATGTGAAACTAGCATAAAGCTACAGAGTCCAGCAAAGCTACCAGTGAAGTGAGGATTATTTGTGGGCTTGCTGTTGTATACAAATCATGAAAGAGAAGGATTCAGATGAAATCATCTCATTTCAGTGGTTAAATTTATAAGTGTAAACCTCACATTTTCACTATAAAACCTCATATATTGAAAGGAAACTAGGATTTAGCACTCTAAAGCAGATTTCTAGGTGGACGGCCCTGCTGCATGTTTGCATCTTTCTTCCTTTCCATTTCATCATTCATACCAAGGTGTTGTAAGCCACATGACTGCCTGCCTGTAAGTGGTTTAAGTAATATTGTTATAAAACCCAAACTACTTCAGATTTACTTGCAGCCACGAAGATGGAATTCCGTGTCCAGGAGGGTGGACGCCCTTTCACAGCAGGACCATTAGACACGAAGCAGCATGAATCTGGGAAAGACAGTAAGGCTGTTGAGCAACCTCAATACGATGCCTTAGTTCTACAGCCAGCAAAAACAGAGGTTGTAGATGAAAAGGATCCAGAGAGCAAAGACAAAGAAAAAATGCCTTCACCTCCATCAGAAAAGATCTTAGAAACTGATTCACAGAAGAAAGGGGAAGCTAGTTTTGCAGAACCTGCTGCCAAATCTCCTGCTCTTCAAGAGCAAAAGGACTTGTCAACTCAACTGCCTAAAGGGAACAGGGCAGAAGAAAGGACTGCAGATGTGCCCTCATCAACCAACCAAGTTATGTCTATCAAATTTCAAGATGACCTTAAAGATGTCCAAGGTGTTGCCATCATCCATGGCGAAAGTTCTCTATTGCTACCAGAACCCAAGGCAGAAGCAGCCAAAAGTGAACTTCCTTCAGGCCCATCTCCTTCTGTACCCCAGGAGTTTTTGGCCAAAGACGCCTTCAAAACAAAACAGGAGCCCAATGACCAATTGTTTGCCAAAGACCTCAGTAAAGATGAACAGATCCACAGAGACAGGACGTTAGCTTTGCAAGAAGTGTCAGCACTAAGTGTAGACAGCCTGAAAATGCCAAGCACTCCGAAAATCCCTGCATGGTGTGAGGAAAAGGACATGACCAAGGATGAGAGTGATGAGGAAGAAAGGTATGACTTCTATGATGAAGGGGAGGGTCAAGTATTAGATGATGGTAAATTAACCACAAAACCTGAAGTTGAGACACTTTCCCTAGACAAAACAGACTTTCAAAAGGATGGTGAAGCTAAAAGGTCATGTGATACTGTCAGAACAGAAAAAGAAATGGACCAAAGTGTGCTCCCAGCAGCAGTAGACATGAAAACGGAGGCACAGCTGAGCGTTCAGATACTCCCAGCCAAGTTAAGCCATGAACTGACTCTTGAGAAAACAACAGAGCACCCTGATACCACTCAGTTATCCAGAGCAATAGAGAAAGCCTCTGAGGCACCAGGTTTAGCCAGTGAAAAGACTTGTACTCTTGAAGAAAAATATGTTAAAAAAGATACCAAGGAGGATAAGACAAGTGTTTCAGCTTCTCATCAAATGAAAGAGGAAGAGGATCGTTCAGGAATGTCAAAGTATTTTGAAACCTCGGCTTTGAAAGAGGAAGTCTTCAAAGTAGATAGCCTGAAACAAGGTAGTGATTACTATGAGCTAAGTGACACTAAAGAGAGTGTATATGAGCCTTATCAGAGAGGTCATCTAATACCTGAAGACGGAGAGGAGGAGGAGGACGAAGAATTACAGACAGAATTAAATCAGCAGCAGACTGTGCGTGCTCATGAAATGGGGTACAGTACCCTGGCTCAGAGCTATACGCCAGATGCATCTGAAGAACCCAGCTCCCCAACAGAAAGAATGTTCACTATTGACCCCAAAGTCTATGGGGATAAGAGAGAACTTCACAGTAAAAATAAAGATGATCTAACTCTGAGCAGGAGCTTGGGACTTGGGGGGAGATCTGCAATTGAACAGAGAAGTATGTCTATTAACTTGCCCATGTCTTGCTTGGATTCAATAGCTCTAGGATTCAGCTTTGGTCGTGCACATGATCTTTCTCCCCTGGCTTCAGATATTCTAACTAACACTAGTGGAAGTATGGATGAAGGTGATGACTACTTGCCAGCAACCACGCCAGCACTGGAGAAGGCCCCTTGCTTCCCCATTGATAGTAGAGAGGAAGATGAGCATATTGAAGAAGAAAAAATAATACCAGAAGAAAAAGTGCAGCCTGAGACCTTGGCCGAATCATCTTTCCAGGCCAAAGATTATTACAAAAATGGGGCTGTCCTGGCTCCTGACCTGCCTGAAATGTTAGACTTGGCAGGGACAAGATCTAGATTAGCCTCTGTGAGTGCAGATGCTGAGGTGGCACAGAAGAAGTCAGTTCCTTCTGACGCTGTTCTGGAAGACAGCAGCACAGCCCTGCCAGCCGTGACAGGTGAAAACCACATAATTCTAAAAGCTGAAAGTCAGCTGGAGGACTTGGGCTACTGTGTCTTCAATAAGTACACAGTCCCACTCCCTTCTCCAGTTCAGGACAGTGAGAATTTAACAAGTGAAACTTGTCCATTCTACGAAGGCACAGATGAAAAACTGAGACGCAGCATGGCTCCCGACCTGTCTTTAATAGAAGTGAAGCTGGCAGCTGCTGAAAAATCAAAAGAAGAATTCCTTGGTGAAAAGGACTTAGGTCAGCATGGTGAGTCCATTCTGGTGAGGGACTTTGAGCAGGAGAAAAAAGAGAAGCTGGATACTGTGCTAGAAAGAATTGAAGATCAAGCTGACTCTAAAGAGGTCTGTCCCATTAAAGGAGCAGAGCCAGAGAAGATAAGAGCTGAGGCAATGTCAGAAAGGAAAGAAGAAAATGTAGCTGGTCAAGTTCATTTACCTGGTGATACGATGTATGACAGAATATCTGCTTCAGAGATAACAATAGAAAAGGTTTCTGTTCCTTTGTTGATAGAGAAAGAGAAGACTCTTAGTGTTGTTCCTGAAATAGCTGAGATAGAAGCTCCAGTTAAACCAGATTACAATGCTATAAAGCATGATATGGAAGTAGCTGCAAGGAGAGCTGACCAAGAAAATCAGAAGCAGTTAGATGCTAAGATTGATGAGGTTGTTTCCCTCCCTTCAGGGAAGGACAAAGCTGCTGCTAAAAGACCAGAGCCTGAACTTAAGGACACTCAGCAGAAAGATGAAACCACATTCTCCAGAGAAGCAAAGGATGCAGATGCACTTTCCAAGACTGACCCCAGTTACATGAAGGATGGCACCAAACTGTCAGAAACAGAAATTAAGGAAAAAGTAACTAAGCCAGATCTGGTACATCAAGAGGCAGTTGATAAAGAGGAGTCCTATGAATCTAGTGGAGAGCATGACCAAGCCCAAGAAGGTTTGAATGGAGAATTTGTGAAACCAGAGGATATCAAAGCAGAAACTCCAAAACTTGCCATGTGTGTGGAAGAGATGCCTGCAAAGGAGAGTTCTATGGAGCTCCTCCTTTCAAAAGCTGAGCATCTCCAGGAAGAGCCTCCTGAGATTCAAATGGAGAGCATACCACAGCCTCCAGAGGGAGCTGAAAAGATTCTTAATATGGCTGTGAAACCTGCAGAAACCCAAAAGCTGCTACCGTGTGAAGTGGCAGCTGGGGCCACAAAGGAGGAGGAACATGAGGAAGAAGAGGCTGAAGTAGAGCAAGAAGAAAAAGAAGAGAATAAGTCCTCAGAAATGCCCTCAGACTTTGGGAAGCCTGCTGCTGAAGAAGTGCTAGCCAAGGGTAGCCCTGAAGTACTACCTGAACTAAAAGGCATTATTGAATCAGTGGTGACAGTGGAGGATGACTTTATCACAGTGGTGCAGACGACAGTTGATGAAGGTGAATCTGCTTCTCACAGTGTGCGCTTTGCTGCTACTCAGCAGGAAGACACTGAAACAGGAGACTCCCAGGCTGAAGAGGAGCTGGAGGTTGAAGAAGTGGAAATTGAGCCCAAGGAGGGCTCCCCAGAGGCTCCTGCTTCACCCCAGAGAGAAGAAATCCTACTCACTGACTACAAGACAGAGACGTGTGATGATTACAAAGATGAAACAACAATTGATGACTCTGTCATGGACACGGACAGTCTCTGGGCAGACACTCAAGGTGTGCATTATCCTTTCTGTTTTGTCTGTTGAGTATTTTTGGTTCCAAATCATAATAATTGACAAACAAAATTATTACAGTTATAATAGTAATCTCAGCATGTTTCAGAAAAATGGTAAAATAGTCTGCCTTTTTTTTGTTGTGTGCTCTGTCTTCAACTACTTTTTCCCTGCTCCACTGCAGTATTGTTAACATTTGTTACTAATCTTTTGTTTGTTGTTACAATTTGCTCTTCATTCTACAGATGATGATAGGAGCATCATGACTGAACAGTTAGAGACTGTTCCTAAAGAGGAGAAGGCGGAGAGAGAATTGCGAAGATCATCTCTTGATAAGCATAAAAAAGAGAAACCTTTTAAAACTGGGAGAGGCAGGATTTCTACTCCTGAAAGGAAAATAGCTAAAAAGGAGCCTAGCACACTCTCCAGAGAAGAAGTGAGAAGGAAAAAAGGTTCATATAACACTCCCTATTACAATGTTGGTTTTTTTTTTTATTTTCTTACTAATTTACAGTACTATCCAATTACTCTATTGTAGATGATGTGTACTGTAACAGTATTAATGGTGGTGTTTTTTAATGAGACATTGTACAAATATATGAAAAGCCATGTGCAAGGCTCACTGCTCCACTGGTCCTGTTTCACCGTAGACATCCCCACTGACCATCGTGTAACACTTCTGAGTTAATGTACTAGTGCTTCCCCTCTTCCCATGTAGGCTTTGTTGCCCCCAGTAAAAGCAGCTCATTGGGTTGGAGTTGTGGAGCAGTGGGCCTGCCTCTTGATGTATCATATGAAACTGTTTACTGGGTACTGATTCTATGTTTTTGTGTTCTTTTTGTCCATAGCAGTGTATAAGAAAGCTGAACTTGCTAAAAAAACTGAAGTTCAGGCCCACTCTCCCTCCAGGAAAATCATTTTAAAACCTGCTATCAAATACACTAGATCAACTCATCTCTCCTGTGTTAAACGGAAGCAGACAGGTGACTGCGTTCTGTTCAGTTATGCAATGTGGCTGGCAAACATAGACATTTTCCTTTGTAAATCTCATGGCTATAGCAGCTTCTCTATTATTTTTTTCCTCCAAGAAAATATCAGTCTTCACAAATAGGTTTTGTTTTGCTTTGTTTCGGCTTTTTAGTGTTTTGTACCATTTTTTCTTTTCTTCTTTCTTTCCTGGTATTTGTTTTTTTTATTTGATGGAGGCCATGATCACGTATGCTTGTCATTGCTTGGGCCTCCAAGTGCTATGGTTGTAACGTGGCATTGTGCTTAGAGTGCGTATTCTAGGAATCTCTGCTCATTTTTTTCTTTTTTTCTTTTTATTTTAAAATGATGAGGTGGTTTTTTTTTTCTGGTGGGCAAATGTTGACAGCTTAAACCCTGGTATGCATTTCCATTATTTTGCTTTTTTATTCTCATGCATAATAAGAAAAATTTCAGACTTATGTTTTTGTTGATTAATGTTATCTGCACTGACAATTCCCAATCTGTCACTGATGTTTATGCTGTACAGTCAAAATCCACAGGGAGAATCCAGCCACATGCAGCATGGAGCTGAGAGAGAAGAAATCTGGGCTCACACTACGAAATCCATTCCAAGCAAAAATCTTAATATTCGATAGAGGAAGATGAAAGGAAGAAACAAATGATTCCTGTTACAACTTTGATAGGTGTATCATTATGTGGAGGAACAAAAGAACTCTTTCAGCATTTTCATCATATTATTCATTGTTCCTGTGAGTTCAGGGTGGAAAGATGAATATTTTGACTTTTTTGGTTAGCTTAAAAAAAAATCGCAGCTAAAAGAGGCCAGGTTTTCTGTCATGTGACACAGCCACATGCTGCCATGGGTGTTTGTGAGTGAAACCAGGGCTGTTAAGAGAAGGGTCATACAGAACTGCATAGGCCTCTTCTCATGGCTTAGAAATTAAGAGGAGGATTTATTACACATCGTATGGTTAAACAGAGCAATACCAAAAGTGTTCCTAGGAAGTCCAGTTTTACACCACTGAGTTACTCCTGTTCTAAATGTAGACCAGACTCAGTAGGGAGGTCTGACTAGTGAAAATACAGTAAGAAGATAGTTATGCAAGGGTAGGTTTAATATCATGCCTCAGGTGTATGAAGGTTATATTGTCTCCTGGTTGTATTCTATTACAGAATCACAGCATATGCTGAGTTGGAAGGGACCCACAAGGATCATAAAATCCACCTCTTAGCCCTGCACAGGACCATCCCCAAGAGTCACAGCATGTGCCTGAGGAGTGTCCAGACACTTCTTGAACTCAGACAGGCTTGATGCTGTTGACCACTTCCCTGGGGAGCCTGTTCCAGTGCCCAACCACCCTCTGGGTGAAGAATCTCTTTCCAATATCCAACACAAACCTCTCCTTTCAAAACTTCAGGCCATTCCCTTGGGTCCTGTCACTGGTCACCAAAGATAAGAGATCAGTGCCTCCTCTCCTCTTCCCCTCACAAGGAAGTTGCAGACTGGTATGAGATATCTGCTCAGTCTCCTCCAGGCTGAATAGACCAAGTGCCTTCAGCTGCTCCTCATACAGCTTCCCCTCAAGGCCCTTCACCATCTCTGTTACCCTCCTTTGGACACTCTCTAATACCTTAATATCTTTCTGCTGTTGCGATGCCCAAAACTGCTCACAGTGCTCAAGGTGAGGCCACCCCAGTGCAGAGAAGAGCAGGACAATCCCCTCCCTTGACCAGCTGGTGATGCTTTGCCTGATGCTCCCCAGGACCTGATTGTCCCTTCTGGCTGCCAGGGCACTGCTGACTCATATCCAACNGCTTTGTCAAGAAGGATGCTGTGAGAGAGAGTATCGAGAGCTTTACTGAAATCTGAAAAGATTACATCAGCTGGCTTCTCTTGATCAGCTAGGTGGGTTACCTTGTCATAAAAGGAAATCAGGTTTGATAAGCCAGATTTTCCTCTCATGAAGCCTGCTGGCTACGACCGATGACAGCACTGTCTTTCATGTGTTTTTCACTATGTCCCAGAATAATCTTCTCCATAACTTTACCAGGCACTGAAGTAAGACTGACAGGCCTGTAGTTTCCAGGGTCCATCAGGAATTTTTTTCACTGTTTCTAGCAAGGTTAAGAAAAAAACCGCACATTGCATCCAAGCCTTACAGACCTCCTCTTCGTCCTCCTTCTCCCCCTGATCCCACCACAGGGCTCAAGTCCTCAACTCCAAGTTGCCGAAACTCTGCATTTAAACCTGTACATTTCTGCATTTTAATTGATGTCAGATTTTCTTGCCCTTCTTCAAAATCAGGGCAACGCTCACCAGCTTCCAGTCAGCTGGGACCTATCCAGATTCTCAAGACCACTCAAAAATCATTGAGAGAGGTTTTACAATGGCATCAGCCAGCTCTTTGAGGGCTCTGGAAGGAATCCCATCAGGCCCCCTAGATTTGTAGGGATCCATCTGGAGCAGCAGATCCTGCACAGTTTCTAGGTCCTCCAGCTCAGGGCACTGAGACCCCCTTGGTCCATCATCCATGTTGAAGACAGAGGCAAGAAAGTGTTAAACGCTTCTGCCTTGTCTCTGTCCCTGTTTGCGAGGTGACCATCCTCATCCTGTAATGAGCCAATGATGTTTCTATGCTGCCTATTGCTATTAATATATTTGAAAAAACTCTATTGTCCCCCACATTTCTGTCCAGCTTCAACTCCAGTTGAGCTTTGGCTGCACAAGTTTTCTCCCTCCAGCAGCAAGCAGTGTCTCTGAATTCTTGCCATGTCACTTGACCTTGCTTCCACTGGGCATACACCTTCCTTTTTTACTCTATTTTCAAGAGAAGATCCCTGTCCATCCAAGCCGGCATTCTGCCTCCCCTACTTGACTTCTGACATTTGGGAATTTCCTCCTCCTATGCCATTAGGAGGTGATGTTTGAAAAGTGACCAGCACTGATGAACCCCAGCACATGCAAAAACATTTTCCCATGGGACCTTACTTACCCTGAGCAATCTGCTTTCCCCATGGGCAGAGATGGCACTTTTCCTCCTGTCAACAGAGATTTTAAGCTTGATTGCTTCGTGCTTGCTGTGGCCAAGACAGCCACCAATCTACACTTTGCTCACGAGATCCACTCTGTGGAGAAGCAGGAAATCAAGGAGAGCATCTTTTTGAGTCCTCTCCCTTAGAACACCACAGCTAATGCTCAATGTCATCACCTTGCTCCTGTGACAGAACCTGGTCCTTCTGCTTGCCCCTCTCAGGAGAAATGGAGTGAGGGAAGGAAAGGCTGGTCCATGTGCCTCTTTGTTGCACTGATGGCTCCTCCTCAGTTCGCAGTCTCTAGGCTGTCCTAATTTGCACTCTGGACTAGAACTATGCAAGAGTGAGGAATTTACAAAATTTTTTTTGCTCTCTCTTGCTGTTTGCTGAAGCACAGCTTGATAGCTCTGAAGTTACGACCCATAATTCACATATTCTTCCAAAAGCCCCAGGGGGTGAAGCTGTAGAAAAAGGGAGGGGAGGGGTGGAAATGTAGGCTTTTTAGTGTTCTTAACTTCATCTACACCTCTACAATCCTGTGGTCAGTGCTGTCTTGCCCTCAGGTATTCTACCACTACCTCCTCTGAATTAGTCTGGTCCATAGCATCCTGGAGAGGCCTGAGTCATACCAGTGGACTTGCATAAGGAAATCTGCCTTAAATATGCGTTACCTGGCAGCTGTTAGAACTTTTTCTTTGTCACTCCAATACATAGTAAGGCAGATATATTAGTCAAAATGAAAAATACAGTACAAAAACTACCTTCCCATACATTTAAATCCTGAGGTGAAAAGCAGCCAAAATGATGGACCCAGGTTGGTCATAAAGCTAATGTGGCTTGAACTTCGAGGTTTGAGCTCTAAAGCAGAGGAGCTTAAACTATGCCACAAAGTGAACAAAAATATCTCTTAGAATGTTTCAGCATACTCACTATTGCTGAAAAATTGACAATATCACTTCTTTTCTTCTATCTCACATTTTTGTACTTCCTGATGGGACTTGAGGGGAAGCCATGAGAAAGAGTGCAAAGCTATGTGATACTCTAAGAGTGCAGGTGGCCCATACATTAACCGATGTATCCCTGAGCTTGAACCTGTCATTCAGCTCTTTCCAGGATCTAGAGGGACATTGTCTCTCTCTTCCTTGTAAAATCTAGCACCATTTCTTGAAGCTAATTCTCACTGTCAGCGCATCCTATTTGGAGTGGTCTTGTCAGTTTTAGTGATACCTGGTTAATGGAGCCCCCCAGAAGTCCCTTGGCAGTGTAGTCTATAGAGCTTTCAGTGTGTGGCAGTCAGTTAAAACCTCCTTGTTGGATTTATTGTGACTTCAAAATGAAACATGTCCAGTTATAAGATACAAATGTCTACCAAAAAAAAGTTAATATTTGTTTTTATTTTCTGTGTGGTGGCCCCAGAAATTACATCTTTCCCCTAATGCCCTTCAATACCAGAAAAAAAATTCTTGTGTCACTGGTAAGCACTGGCAAATGCCAGTAACTTAGAGCACCACATCCACAAGGGACTGGCTGCTTTTTGAGAGGCTCATCCTTGACATTTGGAAAAGAAACTGCATGGCCAGCCCTGAGGAAAGAGTTGTGAAGTCTTTGTCTTCACTGCTGTAGCGCTCATGAGGGAAAGCCCAGCCTGAATTGTTTTGTCAGGTGCTGTGAGATGCCACTGCAGTGGTGCCATCAGAGTGTTTTTGGTGACAAGGCCAGGACAATGGCCTGGCTGTAATACATTTCTGTTCCTTGTCTTCAGGTCTGGGGTCACCCCCTGAGGTAAAACATGTTTGTTGTGTATTTAAGCAGCAGGGCCTGTAGAGATCTTGTGTTTAAATGGTGAAGTTGTGGTACTTTCAGCTACATCAGCACAAGCAGCACAGCTCTTCTTTCCACTTCAGAGTGGTGACTGGTTAGTGTTCAGTTTTAGGGGAAGAAGGAAAGAAGCTATTTGTCATTATTTAATCAGAGAAGAATTGCAAACCAGACCCAAACCAGCAGTAACAGATGTAATAAAGTGTGACACGGAGGGGGGGGCTGTGCTGTATTTATCCCTGTTGCAAATTCAGAAGAGCTGAGGTGCACAGTTACATGCTATTTTCCTCCTCACAAGTTTTCTCTCCTACTCCTCAATTTTTAAAATACATATGTGTGTATGTGTATATACACACACACACACATATAAATATACGCACACGCATATTAAGAGGGCAGAACTGGAGTGGGAAGTGTGACAGAAAAGCAGAACACCTGAGAACTACAGTGGGAAAGGAAAAAAATTAACCTGTCCTGTCCTGTATGAGGCATTAGGATTGGTTTTAGAGTTGGAAAACAGTTGAGTTTATAGCAGAAGGCTGTCATTTATCACTGCTGTCCTGCTTCTGTGTTTACCAAGGGCATCCTGGCACAGGTGCCAGAAGATTTCACATCTGGTTTTTGTGTGGCAGTGTTACAACCGGTCCAGCTTTAGCGGTTGTACATCTTAATTTCAGGCTCCAGGAGATTTTGCTTACACAAACTCTTGTAAAGCCATTGGTTCTTTGGTACCTCGAGTTAACCTCTGGAGAACAACTGCACATTTTTCTCTAAGAGATTTCTTTTAATTTGGTGAGAAATTTTGGCAAACATGCAACTTCACAAAAGCATTGCAACAGATCACTAGGACTAACAAGCATTGCTATAGAGCACCTTTGTTACACTTAGCAAACACGAACTCCATACCACTTAAGTTAGGTACCCACAAGGTACAGAAAATAAGTGTTTAAGTTACCCAAGAGACGAAGAAAAAAATGAAGGAAGAGAGATTAAGAGAAGAAAGATTAAAGAGTGGAAAAGAGGGGAGAAGGAACATAGTTACCACTCAGAAGGTCACATGTTGACGGCTTCAAGGAGAGCAGACCAAGGCAAGATGGACACCCCGTGTGTGCATCTTCATGTGCTCTGGTCACTGTGACCACTCCCTCCAGGCGGGACCTTTGGTTCACTGACTGCTCTGTCTCCCCCACCACAGTGAGGGGGCTGCAGCCAATCAGAGGCTCCAGCAGGTGCAGTTTGGGCAGGTTACCAGGCAGACCTCATTGACAGGTCCCCCATGTCTGCTCTGTGCTGCGTGGCCACAGACCTCAGTGACTGTCTTGGCTCACCATGTGGGCGCTGTGCTGGAGACCTGGTGCTCTCCCCTGACACAGACACACAGACACACACAGACACACAGACACAGACACACACACACAAGGTGGTTCTGACCCCACGATCACTGATCTGGTGTGTAATGGGCATGTCACTTCCTGAGCAGCAGTGCTGGGGTGAAACTAATAACCTGCTTTCCAAAAAGCTTCCCCATTAAAAAACTTGAGATGAAATCTTAATTCAGAAAGAAAAATCGTGCCTCAAACCATGTTGTATCAGGTAAATGAAATACTGAATTAACATACTTGGACTTCTAAAGTTTGGGGGCTTAGTTGACCTTGTTGACACAGCCATGATGATAATTCAACAGTGAATCTCTCTCCATTAGGAATGTTGACTTATGTTTTAGAGGCCTCTCTTAAAATTTTAATTTGTGGATAACTTAAAGGTGCCTGATTTTTAAAGGACAGTCCTGAAAATCAGCATGCTAAGTTGTCTGCGAATTGACCTTCAGAACTAGGGACTCTTTTAGCTGTCAGCTATTTCTTGAACTTTTTTCTCTTAGTTTCTAGACTTGCAGGAACATGAATACCAAATTTCAAATTGTTTGAAACATGTGGAATACCATTTTATCTCAAATAAGATGAATACAGGAAAATACTAAAGCAAGTACATTTCTGCATACAGTTCACTGAGAGTAATTCACAAAGTACTTGCTTTGCACAGTAGTTCCAAGGCATTTTAATTGTTCTAACAAATGTACTAAATAAAAATGCTTCATGTTGTTGTTTCTAACTATCAAGTCTGTCTTTGGGTTTCTCAGCAGCAGGTGGTGAAACAAACCAGGCTCCTGGTGTATTTAAACAAGCAAAGGAAAAACTCACAGTGAGTAAAATCATCTTATTGTTCATCTTTATAATCTCCTTTTGTCCTTATTTCACATCTTTTTGTGTTAATTTAGTAAGTAATTCTGTGTGCCATTTAAAATTGATTTTCCGTATTCATTAGTCGTTGAAAAGGGAAATTAAAACCACCTTTCCTGATTAACCTCTGAAGCACAGTCCCAGGTAGTAGATGATGGCAGTTTGCGGATCTGTAGGGGACACACAGATTGCAAACTGCAGGAGTTTGAGTCTGATCAGCACTTCAAGCCAGGTTATCCTGTGGGATAAGCTGTATACCTTGGCCTTTTCTGCAGTACCCAACTTGCAATACGACCTTTCTCGATTGCTGTGTAGGCAGAAACCCTCCTCCAGGACTCACTGGATGTCTTCTGATTCACCTTTCCATAGCTGAGAGTTCTGTGTGGAAGTCATTGGCCAGTACAATATATAAGAGGGTGGCCATTTCCTGGACTGCTCATGTTTTACCCTGAGTTACGTGCCTTGCCTTCAGCTGCTCTACAGCCTATTCTACCCCCTGTGTCTAGCTCTCCTCAGCAAATGCTGCCTTACTCCATGCTGACCCTACGCTCTTTCTGTCTCATAATTCCAAAATTACCAGGAAACTAACCTCCATTCACTCTCCCCTACGCAAATTTTTTTTTCCATGACACTGACACAAGCTAATTCACATCTGCAGTGCAACAATATTTCATTGTTGTTAGCCATCGTTAACAATTAAGAAGTTCCTTAGAATTCCTCTGAATTTCCTAATATATTCCATAGCTGATTTTTTTCATCTGTTAAACCAGATTGTCAATTCTTTGGGGAACAAAAAGTTCTGTCACATAAAGTGCTGCACATTTTTATAAATTGTAAGAAATTGTTAATGCTGAGAGTAGCATTGGAGGCTTTGGAGAAGCCACGGTTTTTCAGGTCTGACCCATTTCAGACCCATAACTGGGAAACTGTTAGAGCTTCTTTACAATTACAGTAAGAAATGTCTGGGCAGGCTTCTGGGATGAGTCAACAGTATGTTTTATTGCTGTCTTTTTTGGGAGATGATCAACACTTCACACAAGAGAAGTCAATACCTGCCCCTTTTCAGTGTTCATGGAGTGCCCTAAGTATAAGCCCTGCAAAATCATTCTGTGCAATTATCTTTCTATACACCTTTCTTATTCCTGCCCGTTATGTTCTAGATCAGAAGTCTGTCCCCTGCTTACCTGCTCTCCCTGTTGCCTTACCTCTCTGATTGCCACACTCCCACAACTCTTGGACATTTTCTCTTCTGTGCCTTGGTTTTGTCTCTGCTTTTATAAAAATGTCTCCCCTTTTTTTGTTGTTTTGTTTCTTTGGTATTTTCAGCTTATATGTCCTTTAAAGGCAGCCTTTTCCTCTCTGCTGGTAATGTTAGGTCATCCAGCCAGTTTTGTTGTCCATGTTCAGACCGCAGTTTACACACTGCTTTGCAGAACAAGTTTGGGGAAGGCTGAGCAGTTCCATCTGCTGGAAGGAGCTGTGTACCTGCGATTCACAGCAAATTATGAGAACACCTGTCATGTGTTAGGAACACCTCCAAAATAAAGTGAGGGTTCTGCATCCCCACTTCAGCAATCCCTGAGTTTCAGTCAGGGCTACATAGATTTTTTTATGGCCAGCTGGCCCTTCCAGCAACATAAGTTACAGCAGAGGTCAAAGGTAATGTGCTAAGAGAGAAGAAGAATTTTTCTGGGCAAAGCACAGGAAGGAATTGAGACACGTGGTTTCTCTGCTTTGAGCATGTTATTTCAGTCTGTTTGGGCCAGATTCTTCCATTGTTACTGATGCAAAACAGTGCCTTGCTCTCTAAATAACATGATGGGGATCTAGACTGTGATAGTCTCAGAGCAGTGCACTAACTCAAGGTCATGCCTTTTCCCCAGCTGTTCAACCGACAGATCTCAGTGTCATCCATCTTTAGATGGATTAGATCCATTAGCCCATTAGATCCAGGTATTCATGGAGGACACTGTGCAGTATGAGTGAAAAGGACCACAAGGTCTCTCCACTGGGACTAGAATCTTAATCTGTAAGAGTTTTCCAACCTCGCTATAGGGGAAACATTTTCCATGACCCACAAATTGAAAAAGACAAAAACCACTGAATGAACATTTGGACCTCAGACGTGCATGCTTTGGTACATCTCAAGTTTAGAAAGCTGGGTGAAAAGTGTTCATAGAATGTCTGCTTCTTGGGGCCACTTAGCATAGATACACTACTCCCACAGAGTTTCAGCATAATAAACACCTTAGTGGGTTTGTAAATAGGGTCCAAAGTTTCACAGGTGGATGAGACCCGTAAATTGAACTATGACAAACCAGATGAATTCTGGAGAAGTCTTTGATGTGACCGGAACACATACTCTGCAGTTTCTGTGTAAAATAATTATTCACTGGATTTATTCTGTTTATTCTCAGACAGTAAAATAAGTATTAAAAAGGCATAAATATCTTGCAAAATTCATTCTAGGAATATATTCTTGCTAGTAAAGCACTTCCATCCCTTGAATTAATTCCTTGTCTTGCTACTTGGTATGGATGATGGCATCCAATAGAACTCCTCTCATGTGTTGTTGTAAGGATTGGAATTGTTTGTTAGGCAGTTCTGCAACTCTGATAATTTGGGTGATGTCAGGGATGACATTCAGCTGTTGTGGGAATATAACTGTTACAATTTTACTTCTAAGATTCCCACCGTTTTATTCTTGATCGTAACCTGGAGGGATATATTTTAAATGCATAACTTTAAAGGACTGGGATCTCTTGGTGCTCCTGTAGCTTTGCACTTGTTTCTAAGGCAGCCAGCCAGAAGCTGTACCAGTTAAGTGTCACTCCTGGCACCAGTTTTGTCCTATTAACACAAGACCGAAATAGCATCAGCAGAAAAAAGCACTTCCTCGAATCAGTAACTCCAACCTAGATGGTTTCAGTCAAACAACACAAAACTGAAAATTCCATGAAAAATTCAGGTCTACATAGACACATTACCAGACGCAGGAAAAGTATTAATTCATAGCTTGTTTTTTTTATTTTTTTATTTTTGGTCCACGTTGCATGTATTTTCCTCTTGTCCAGCTTCATGTTGTGTTTTCTTTTGTTTTCTCATAACTAGACTGCCTCTTTCTCAAAGATTCCTGCCTCAAAGTCTAGAGCAAAGTCATTGCTTCCTCCAAGACCCAGCTCAGCTTGCTCATTAACCACTGAAAGGGCCACTTTTCTCGATACAGACAGTTACTATGTTCGGCCCTCTTCAGCAGGCCCAAGAAACTCAAAATCTGATGCTAAGGTAAGGTAGCAGAGTTGGTAGAGAGAGGACGGAGGTGCGTCGGTGAACTCCTTGGATTATATTTTCTACCCACTGAATTTGAGTAATTCTTTGTGAAGTTTCCATGGAATTACTTACCTGCAGTGGCAGAAAAACTGACTTTCAGACTACAAGATCTGTGCTACAAAGTGGAGGAGATTCACCAGAGGAAACATAAGTGAGAAAAGTTACAACTAGAAAGACATATCTTCTTTCTCTTGATGATATAGGTGCTGCTTTATTGACTTCTAAGAAATTACACCCATTTGCATGTGAGTAAGTGGTAAAGTATGTCTAATTTGCTGACCAAGTTTTAAAAAAAAAATTAATTTTTGACCAGTTAATGTTCTTTGAAGTCAAATTCAGTCTCCAGTGTAGGACAGTACAGTTCTAATCACCAGCAGTAAGGGCAGAATGCAAATGCTCTAGGAATCAAATTTAGTCAATGCATAGGACCTGGCTGAAGAAGTTGCAGTATAAGTTTAAAAATATTTTGGCAGTCCATCCCACCTTCCCCATGCTCACATTTCACTTGTGTTTGAAATCTACATTATGCTGATTGACTATCCCCATTCAAAAACTGTTTTCACTATTGACTTCTTTTTTCTGTGTAATGCCATGCTTGTTGTATCTTTTGCTGGTTGGGATCATTGTCATTTGCCTTCAGGAGGAATATCTGCTTATGCAAGAGTCTTTGGCCACACATCCTCTAAGTTCAAAAATATTCTAATACACATGTCCATTGCTCTAATGGTAAAGAGAGGTTTACTTTACCATGGTAAAGAGAAGGTATGCACTGATTTCAAAAAATAAAAACTTTAGTATGGAAGGAAATAAAACACCAGGATTAATAATGCTGCACTGAAGAAAAAGGTAAAAGCTGTTGCTAAAAATTTTTTCTCCATAAAAAAATTAGAAGTTAGTGTTCAAAAATTTAAAAATCCCAACACCCAACAATCTACTGTGGGGTACATTCTGGGCACCAGTAGTTCAGTTACTTTGCAGGTAAACTCACATAGGAATTTCACACTTAAGCTTAAGAGAATTGGTTTTCTTTAAACTTGAACTTACATTAAAAAAAACAACTCCTAGGAGCCAAATGTGGAATCCATCCATATTTAGATCCAAGGGTATCCATGCATGTCTTGGGTAGCTCAGAAGATGGCTACTAGGTGTTTCAATGCAGTAAACACCAGGGAGCAAAGCAGAGTATGGAAAAGGATTGGATCCCCACAGATTCCTGTGTGAGGAGCCAACTGGGTCCATAGGATGAGGTTTCCCTCTCTGTATACAGACTGAGAGAAATCACAGGCCAAAGAGTGAATTTTGAAAACTAAACCTTCCTTTTTTATTTTCCTGCTATTAGGATGGAGTAGGCAAGAGTCCTGAGAAGCGTTCATCTCTACCAAGACCTTCCTCTATCCTTCCTGCTCGACGAGGCGTATCAGGAGACCGAGACAGAGAGGAGAACTCTCTCTCCCTCACAGCTTCTCTTTCCTCTTCAGTACGACGGACTACCCGTATGTTTTTTTGCATATTAACCCTCTGCTACTGCTGTGGGTGTCTCCACCCTTTTTAGATTTGTCACACTCCCATAGCGTGATGTGTCCCTACCTTTGACACCGAGGGGTAGGACTAGGGTGTGCACTGAGGGGTAGGACTAGAGTGTGCTAGAAATGAGAGCCCCACAGACTGGTTTTGTTCAGATACCAAGTACCTGAAACCAGGGACAGGATGCACCTGCAATGCCCAGAGCCAGGACTGCTGCCCAGACTAATTGCTGATTGTAGAAAATGCCCTTGCAAGGAGCACAGAGCTGGGTGAGGTATTTATCACAGACCATGTACAAACAGCAGCAAGAAATAATGAGCCAAAACTGAAGTATTCTGATGGATCTTGGAAAAGTGAACCTGATAGCTACAGTCATTCATTTGCAATTTCTCAGTAATTATCTCCCTGTGCTCTGATCCTCGGCTAAAATCTCTGCTCAGAATTGAGACGTTAGCTAGTGGAGTGACTCACTGGCAGGGGCTTAGAATAATGAACCAGTGAAGTCCTTTTATGAGGACCAAAGATACCAGATCAGAAGGCAAAAGAAATTACAGGACAAAGATAATTTTACCGAACACCCCAGAATTTTCAGCTAGATTTGCATTCAACTCAGGCCTCAGAACCCACCTACTTTCCAGTAGGAATTCATCTGTTTTCTCTCTGTAGAAACCAATTCTCCCCTTTTTAAGACAACTTAAGGGAAGTAGATGGTTAAATATAGAAAAAAAAAAGTCCTTTGAAATTCTTACATGAAGCTCCAAGAGTAAAACAGAGACCCTTTGTAAGCAGGGTGCCCCCCCAGCTGTGGCAGCAGCCCATTCTTCTGACTAGGAGTGAGAGGCCATTGAGCATTTGCCAATGTGGTGAAGGGCTGAGGAATGAAAAATAAATACACCAAGGCTGCAAGGAGATGGGGAAAAAATAATTCCCTTGCTGTCTCAGTTAGTATAGTGAATGGAGTATGTTCAGTCTATCTAATGAATCGTGTAGAGCAGAGTGTCTCCCAGACCCTTGGTGCAGCAGTGCATTGAGTTTGGTTTTGTTTAAACTGAATTATTAGAAAACATTTTGAATAAAAATAAGCTTAGTCCCACTGGATGTTATGGAGAGGCCCATTGGATTTATAATTCCTGAATACCTTAAGGTGAAACGTAACATGCACACATTTGGCATTGGGGTTTCCAGGCTTTGGGGGTTGCTTTGGTCTTTCTCTCCCTCAGTATTCTCAGTGAAGCTTCACTTTAAGCAGCACATGGAAATATCTCAGCTTCTGTTTATTTATGTTTGAGAGTTAGGAGCAGAGCTGGCTGCAGAAAGCACAACTAAACTGATCCTTCTGCTCAGTGAAACGACTGGAAATGCCATAAACACTGAATGGAGCTGCTACAAAATCATATAGTTGTTTGGGGTTTTTAACTTGCATGCAGATGTATCTAGAATGTAATTTTATAGAGGTTGCCTCCTGTAATGGTTTTCTTTCAGTGCACTAATGAAAAATAGCAATTGAATATGAAGACATCTGTCCATCCACGCAGCAGAGCTGTGGCTTATGCACAGCTGAATGCCCACACAAGGTTCAGCTGCAGATTACCAGCAGTGGCCTGTGACCAGCAGCAATCAGGCACTCAGAGCCTTTAATTTCCAGAATACCACCAGAATTTTTCCCGCTCTCAATTTTAATGCCCAAATCCATTGAAGTTGGTGATAACATTCTCATGGGCAAGTCAGGTTGTTGGATCAAGTCCCAGAGGTTAGATTCCAAGAGTGCTTCTCATCCTTTCACCAAAATGGAAATAAGTGTGATGTTGTGCCTTGTTTAGCAAGCTTTGCAGGAAGCATAGGTGCTGTGGGAAGCAGAGCTGTGTTACGGAATGGAGAGCTCAGTCACTATGTGGGCAATAGCTCAACCTCTCAAGGCAAGGTAACTCCTGGCAAAGGAAGACACAGAGACAGACATCCAGGATGCTATTACACCAGTAGCACAGCCGTCATAGACCTATGTCTTGCTTGGCACACAGGAATGGTCTTGGGAGTACAGAGGGAAGAAGAGATGTATTTGTGTGTCCCTAAGGCTGTTTTTTTTCTTCTATGTAGGATCAGAGCCAATACGTAGCAGAACAGGAAAAAGTGGAACTTCTACGCCCACTACTCCTGGCTCCACTGCCATCACTCCAGGGACACCACCAAGCTATGCCTCCCGTACCCCAGGCACTCCAGGGACACCCAGCTACTCCAGAACCCCACACACTCCTGGGACCCCCAAATCTGCGATACTGGTACCTACTGAGAAAAAAGTTGCCATAATTCGCACTCCTCCTAAATCTCCAGCCACTCCAAAGCAGCTACGAGTTATTAACCAGCCTCTACCTGACCTCAAGAATGTCAGGTCCAAAATTGGATCAACGGATAATATCAAATACCAGCCTAAAGGAGGGCAGGTAAGGATTCTGTTCTTTATGTTTATCCAAATGCAATTTAGTCTTATGTGTGCACCTTTGGGATAGGGATGGCATAGGAGCCATTTTGAGCCACCTTGCAAAGCTACTTCTGTTCTCCATATGGTCTGGTTGATTAAGTAATTTTAAATGATACGGACAAGGACAGTCTTCAGAAACTATTTGTGACCTGAAACTAACAGTGCCTCATTGAGATCTGTTGAAAAAATTCAAACAAGAGTTTGCACTCCATGCCATAGATATATTTCACCCTGGGTCTCTGCGGTTACTGCTTCATCGGTACCAGCAATTAAAAGAGGTTTGATTTACTTTAAGTGAGTTGAAAATCAACCCAGATAAATGTTATCAGGATCACACGGCACCTTTGCCCTCTACTGTGCCATTTTATATGATGTGCATTGTGTTGGGTGAAAATGAGCGTTGCAGCCACCAACCTGGTAAATCCACCCCAAGTTAAAGATGGTGGAAGGAGGCAGATATTAGACTTAACTGTTTTTCTTGCGGCAGAGTTTGAATAAGCAGGAACAAGGCTTAAATTGTATAAACTAGAGGATGTTTATAAGAAAAGTGTACACATAAGAATGCTTAATAAGACAGATCAGGATTTTTCTAGTCTCACTGTCGCAGAGAAAAAGAACTCTGTGACATCTTGATGTGATTAAAGCTGAAAAAAAGAGGTGATTTCATACCTTGCAGTTATGCAATGAAGTACATTGTCATGCGGATTGCTTTCAGCTAAAAACTGAATGTGTGTGTGGTGGCAAAATCAAAGGATCTCAGAATGGTTTGGGTTAGAGGTGACTTTAAAAATCATCTAGTTCCAACTTCCTCCCATGTGGCCTTGAGCACTTGAGGAACTGGACACCCACCACTTCTCTGGGTAGCCTGTGCCAGTGCCTCACCACTCTCACCATCAAGAATTTCTTTCTAATATCCAATCTACTCCTGCCTTCTGTCATTTTGAAGCCATTCCCTCTTGTCTTAGCACTCCATGCCCTTGTCCAAAGTCCCTCTCCAGCTCTTTTGTAGCCCCTTTAGGCACTGGAACGGGCTCTAAGGTCTCCCTGGAGCCTTCTCTTCTCCAGGCCAAACAATCCCAAATCTCTCAGCCTGTCTTTGTAGTAGAGGTGCTTCAGCTCTCGGAGCATCTTCACGGCTCTCCTCTGGACTCGTTCCAACAGGTCCATGTCCTTTCTGTGCTGGGGACCCCAGAGCCGGATGCAGCACTGTAGGTGGGGGGTCACAAGAGCAGAGTAGAGGGGCAGAGTCTCTTCCGTCGACCTGCAGGTCACTCTTCTTTTGATGCAGCCCATGACATGGTTTCTGTGCATGCACCTGTCCGGGGCATGCCCAGCTTTCATCCACCAGCACCCACAAGCCCTTGGCAGGGCTGTTCTCAGTCCATTCCCTGCCCAGCCTGTGTTTCTGCCCGAGATTACCTAACCCTGGTGCAGTACCTTGAACCTGGCCTTGCTGGAATCCTGTTACTACAGACAGAACTTCACAAACTTTGGAAAGGGCAGTAAAGATACAGGCTTTTACACTAAGCAGAAACTTTTGGAGTCTGACAGAAGATGAAAGATGAAGCAACATAAATCTTCCTGAGGTATGATGCTTACACCTTCTTCTGAAGAGTCTGTGCTTGGAAGCCCTACCAAGCAGAGCTATAGCCAGAGCTGGAATAGTCTTTCCTCATTTTTGGGCAATGCAGAAATGCTAGCGCAGATGGCAATAAAAACCAAAATTGTGTCCAAGCAGTTTGTCTTTCTGTTTGGAAGTGCTATTGTTTTACCTTACAGGAAGGAGGAATGCATTCTATTAATGCTTAAAGATTTCTAAAACCAAATATATAAGCTGAAAGAAATCCTATTTTATTTAGAAACAAAGAGGTTGAATGAGAAAAAAAGACTATAGCTTACCAGCATTTGTGCTAAACATATGGGCAATTTAGCCTTGTGGGTGTCTTGATTTATTTTTTGTAATGAATATCTGTGTATTTCATATTGAGTCTGGACAGAACCCCATGACAAAAACACCCAGAGCCCTCAGCAGCCTCTTACTTCCCTGGGATTGCTGAGTTACAGCAGTGACAGTATGAGTGCTGTATGAAGGGTTCACTTCTCAGCCTCTTCCAGGGATAGGACATCAGGGTGAATAACATGCTCCCCATTCAGGTCTCCTGAAGACAAGACATTCCAGAAATCTGGGTTGCACAGTGTTTCCAGATCAGATTCACAGTGCAACATAGAGAACAGTGAGGTTTGCCTAATGCTGTCACAAAAAAAAAAAATTGGATCAAAACTTAACATTACAGACCTATGCCTGCTGCAGGTCTCCCAAAGAAGAACAGGCTCATATTTAAAACAGTAAGGTGTCTTTTAGACGTTTATCCTGTTTTCATGGTAAGTTAACACATTCTGTGCCTTTCAGGATTTGGACAGTAGCCAGTTACTCATAAATCCAGGAGATAATGCCTCTGCGAAGGTGGTTCTGCCTTTATTTTGACAAGTGTCGGTGTAATTATTTCGTATGGAATCTCCTCTCCTGTTTGACATATTGTGTAGCAGATGGTCACAGTACAGGGGCTCCAGGAACACAGGTTCAGACTGGGTTTCTGCATTTGCATTCCTGACAACAGGCCCAACTCCTGGACAGGGGCCCCAAAAACAGCACCATGGTAGTCTGTCCTCCTCCCTGGTACTCTCTCTGGACTGTAACAGTTGTACAAGACCAGGGAGCCACAGCAAATGGCATTTCTTTGTTCACCCATGCCTAGACAGCTACATTTCCTTAGCAGCTCTAAAGAATTGCACAACCTTTGCTGGGCAGTGAAGGATCACAGCAGCTGACATTCTCCTGCAGGCATGGTGGAGGATACCTGCTGGGTGGACACGATGTCTGTGAAGTTAAAGCACTTTTTAGTTCCAGTGGTATGTGGCCACTGAGCTGTGGGTTGGGCAAAGAGAGACTCCCTGCGTTTTGCCTTTATGACTCCTGTATGCCAGAGTTGCTCAGTCTAGACAAGATGTTATAGGATAATTCTTCTCCAGTTTCTGCAGTTGAATTTTACAGGGTCTGTGAGAGGAACACATGAAAGTTGATTTCATTTCCTTGTGTCTGCTCACTTCTTTAAAGTCTGGTAGCAAATACTGCCCTGACTGAAATGAGGTTTTCTTGGCTATCTGGTTTTAGTAATGCTACATCAAACAAACAAAAAGCTGCTTTATAACCTGCAGTGGAAGTGCTGATAGCAACAACCACAGGAAAAACAAGCAGACAAAAAGCAAGCATGTATGTAGACAAGTAAAGTACATAAACATGGCATGCAAATCACTAAAGAAATACAAATATGCAGCCCAAAAGTGTCATGTGGAGACAGACTATCCTAAATTTGAGCTGGCCTAGAGAAAGCTGCACTCTGAAACTGCCAGAGGCTGAGGTGCAGAACTGAAGCAGCAGGGGATGTTTGAATGCTAAATAAATCAAGAATGCAGTGCTTCAGCCTTGAATTTCATCAAAAGCTCATTAGACAGACTGATTTTACTTCAGTTCTGACTAGTCAGCCACAGAAACAAAGAAAAGGAGAGAAATCATTCCACCTGCTGGGGGCAGAGGGGTGTGTAGTATGAAGAGCATGTTTCTAGGGGAAGAAGCAAGGTAACTCTGCACTGCATTAGGCTCCTACTAGGAGTAAATGGCTTGAGATGTGTTTAATTGGTATTGTGCGGTCTGGAGAAATGAGGGCTTCTCTGCTCTGTGATGCAGCCAGTAGGTGGTTGTCTGGTTTTCTCTTTATAGTGGAATATAGTGAAATGTATCATTCTTGGCAGAATTCAGAGGCAACTTGCTCATTGATAGTCTGCTGGGCTTCGGATGGATTTTCACACCACATGAGCTGTGGAGGAAATACTGTGCTTTCAACAGTAACCCATTTGCATCTGTTATTTCTCAGACAGCCCAAGGGAAGCATAGGGGAACTGGGGGAAGGGGTTGGAAATATGTTTCAGATGGTGGAACTGGTTGGGGTTGGTTTTTTAGGTTCAGATTTTTTTTCTCTTCTTGAAATTCTGTCTATGAATGTGGTTTGAACCGTACTGGAATACAAAAGTGCACTAATTTAGTCTTTTAATGATTGGCAAGACACAATGTTTATAAAGCATAATAGGCCAGCAACCAAAGATAAAACCAACCTAGATTTCTTTTAATTTACTCTTAAAATACATACTTAAAATCTTAGCCATGGACAAGAGCTTCAGTGGATGAGAAGCAGCAGAGCTTCATCAAAGTGAATGGAGCTGTACAGACTAGAATGTAATGCATAAGTTTTAAAATATCTTTAGCTATAGTGACAAGCAGGAACTTTTTAAGAAGTAGAAAAATGAAGTTACCTAAGCCATGTTCAAGAATGAAGGTTTTTAAGAAGGTAAGGGACTTCACCATCTTCCCTAAAATGTAGAAAACAAAGCACAATTAGTCATGGGTCAGAAAATTTGAAAAACTACTGAACACCATTCAGTAAACCTTTTTCAGAAGCCACAAGAATTCTGGGAAGGAGAACAGGCATTTGAATAAGATGATGAAATAGCCTGGAATAGGGAAGACATCTCAGACCTGGGCAGAAGGCGAGGCATAGATGAATATCTGTTGTCGTCTTTGCACAATTTTTTGTTAGCTTCAAAATCAGTTTGGATGACTGGAGAGTTTCCACCCCAGCATCCCCACATACTCCAATCACCACAATTTACAACCCAGTCTGCAAAGAACAGTATTCTTCTGGTGTGTTCCCTGCCTCAGTGACAGCCTGAAATGATGCAGGGTCAGACAGGCACTAGAGCTGAGCACCTCCTGGAGTAATATAGGTCAGAACTTCTCAGTAATTTTCCTTTGAGGTGGTGTCTTACAAATCCTCCTCCTTCTGTTCCACGTGTCTTTGCACCACATTATGAATGCTGATGACTGCCCAAAAATTATTCTGAAGGTCTAGGTTGTATACTGTTGGTGCACTGGCTGGTGAAGAGTGTCCTGAAAGGTGGTGGAGAATAAGGCCTAGAAAAAAGTGCAGTCTGAGCTGTTGCTGGGTCCCTTCTCCCACATCTTTTTGGCACATCATGTACTTATTTCCCAATACATTGTGATCTGAGGCATAGTTGAGCCAAAACCATTTTGGCCCAAGTCAAGAGAATGTCCCTGCTCAGGCCAGTGTTGAACAAAAATCAGCTGGTAAGGGCCAAGCTTGGTGCCTTCCCCAACCAGAGCCACAGAAGGCAGCTGTGCAGGGAGGTGTGGACAATATGGAACATGGCTGTTATGGTACGTAGATAGGGAGAGACTAGGAGGAAATTGTTTCCACACTGTTGGATGCACTTACTAGAATAAATTTGTGCATTTGTCTAGTCAACAGTTCAAAACCTTTAAATAAATTTATCTCTGTCAGTCTGATTTTTTTTCCCTTTGTACATTCCCAGTTTGGGGGATTTGCAAGACGTTTGAAGGGATTTGTTCTGGACTGAAAATTAGAAACTGATGTATATCTTGTTAATTGCAGGTTACAAATGCCAAGAGAAATTAGGAGTTTCAGGTACTCCTTCAAAACTCTATCACAGCTCAAAACTGTAATTTGCAGGTTTTCAAAATTAAGAATTTTGACTGATAATTGCCTGTTGGACAGAAATAACATCTTGCAGCTCCTGTGTTCAGACTGCATTCATTTAATGGAAGGCTTGCCTGAGTATAGACTGTATACTCTAGGCTATATATATAGCCTGGAGTTTTTCTGGATAAAAACCTAAATCTTCTTCCTGACTCATATCTTAAGAAGATGAAGCAATCACTGCCAGGCTCTAACAAATATCTGAACAGAGAAAGATGTTTGGTTGGTAGAAATGAGCATGGAAATAGGACTTTCTAAGCCAGATCTGAGATTCAGTTTCTCTGTGGCTGTTGCAGAGTGACATCACTGCTCTGCCTCAGCCACTTGTAAAACATGCATCATGCCCTTGAGGGCAAACTGTGAACCACAATCAAGAGGGTCACAAAGAGCCTGATGGGACTTTGACCACTAACACAACTTCCACTGACTGCAGTAGCCATGAGCCAGTGCCTCTCCCTCTTTTGAAACCAGTTAGGAGCAGTTCACTGCTCGATGAGGTGTGTTCAAGGTGCCACTTTCTGAATGAGTCAATATCTTTCCACCAACTATAGTTAGCACCTTAATCAACTAGTTCCAACTCTTAGCTGGCTCATGTTAGAACAGTCAAATCCCAGCCGTGCTGTACCATGCATCGTTGTTCTCTCAGTGATAACAAGGAGAGAAACTGTAATTTTTTCCTAGAATAGATGGAAATTACCAGGATATAAATTCCTGTGAAAGTCTGAGTCATTGCAGCAGGAAACTCAGCAAAGCACATGTTTTCACCTGAGCTCTAACTAGTCTAGATTTGCGAAATAAAATGAAGAAGGTTGTTCTTTTGGGGGAAAATGTTCAGACGTAGCATAATCTGGATCAGAGCTGTTTTGTCGTATAATAGTGTTCTGTCTTTCATAGAAAGGTAAGAAAAAGTTTATTTTGTTAGATGGGAAAGAGCAGGAAAGAAAAGGATAGAAACTTGGGGTTATATTGGAAATTTGGATTTGAAAAATAAAAAGAGATGCTAAGGGACATATCTGCTGAGCATTAAGAAAGCTAGCATGCATGAAGGATGAATGCAAGGTATTTTTGAACTTGAACTGAACAACCTAATTCTCTCTGTTATTCTGGAGTAAAGAAATTCCAGACATAGTGACTCAAAACTCATCCCTTCTCAAAGATAAGGAAACTGATTGGAAACCTGTGATATCTGATGCTCAGCACTTGATATTTGAAGCTATTAGTACTGTTTTCATGAGTAGGGACTGTTGTGTCTAAAATTGAAGTATCAAACTCTGTAGTTTAGCAAAATCTGTTTGTTTATTTTTTTGTTGTTGTTGTTGAAGGGAGTACTAAACTAAGGATCCTCTGTTTTAGCTGAATTAATTGCACTCCCAGGATCTTTTTTATTTGGGGTGTGTGAGTCTTCTTCAATAATTTTTACCATTCTTTTTATCAGCTCACCAGCTTTTGCAAGGAGCGTGATTGTCTATTGACTGTTAACTCTTTGGCATGGAAAATGTTCATTTCACTTTGTACTTCTCAGCATAATTGTGCAAAATCTCTCAGTGTTTCTATACTGTCCTCTTCTCCCTTTATTGGGAGGGGTGATACATTATTGTACACTTTTTTTTGCCTGTGCTATGTCCAGCACAGTCTTTTATTTTGAATTTCAGTACCTTATAGGCTGGCAACCTCACTGGTGTGTGTATCCACTAATTCCAGGAGTGCAAAGGCTGGACCATGACCATGAGCTCTGTCTGTAGGTGTGGGAAGTCTGAGGCACAGTCTTCCCCTTCAGGGTCTTTGCTGCCCAATTAAATACTCTCCCTTTCCTCTACCTGTAGCCTCTGCTAGGCACATGAAGACTGTAGTATCTTCTGTCCTTGGCAGCTTATAGATTTGGAAGCACTTGGAACTGCCTCGTGATTCTAATCAGGTTTTAACCCTATCCTTGCTTCCTGTATAAGACAAATTCTTGTCTCAATCCCTGTGTGATCCAGGAGACCAAACACTGAAATAATGTCTAGATCCTGGGTTATAGCTCTGTCAAATTGCTGTGATAAATAGAAGGAGCCTGCCCTTTTTCATAAGTTGCTAAGGAGTCTGAGAGTTTTTCCCAGCGTCACAGCTCAACAGCGTATTCAACCAGCCAGTGGAGCCAAGCTAGAGTACTTTTAAATGCTTTAGGCAGAGTGTTTGTGGTAGAGCTTCTCAGAGGCCTTAATTGCAAGGCAGGGAGAACATAAATCATCAGCTTCTTGGAAATTATATTCAGAGCCTATAATTTCATCAGCATCACGATTTTCGTTCTTCAGATATCTTTGTTTAGGTGTGTACAAGTGTAGTATGCCATAGCTGTTTATGGATTCTCTGCCCAGATTCTGATAAGTTAGGGGCTTTTCCTTTCATTGTGAAAAGCAGCTGAACTGAATGATTCTAGGCAGCAATGGAACATAATTCATTCTCTTGCATAAGCAGCTTTTAGTCATTGATGTTGTCTTTAGCAGTGAGGCACAACTGAAATAAATTGTCTCTGGCATTTCTCTGCCTTCCCGTCAGTGTTTCCACGAATTTCTGCTCATCATGAACCCAATAGTGCAGTACTGCCAGGGGAGGACCTCGAGCAGGCCCCTGGAGAGCCAACGGTTGTACGTAGAGACTTTGAACTCCAAATTCATTTTCTCTTAACAGGAGGCATAATTGGGAGATTCACAAGTATTGACAACCTGTCTTCTCCTCATGCCAACCACCTTAACTCAAAAGCACCCTCCAGAGGTCTATTGTAAATGTTGCCCTTGGCTCACACCCTCCAGCTGTTCCAATTGCCAGTCAGGCCACTATATGTGGGAAAAAGTTAGTTTACCCTGCTGAGTGAAGAGCAATATTTAGAGAAATACTTGGTTTCCTCACAGGCTACCCATAAATGCTTTGCATTGCCCCGAGCTCTGACAGGAAGCATTCAAAGCAGCACTGAAGGTGTTGGAGCACAGTGCCTCAGTCCTGCTGGGGACCCTCTAGAAGCAGTGTGTGTCAGTGACTCAATACTGCATTCATGATGGCACATAATCTGCCTGGGGCTTCAATTCTGAACCATTGCTGAGGAGTCACCAGAGGACAGAGTAGGGGGAAGGCCTATCACACTTCCAGGGGTTCAGACAGAAGCCAGTTTTCTCTTGGGCAGTATGGTTTCATAGAAAAAACACAACATTGTCTTTAAGGTTGTATTTTTCCACTGTGGTTTAGTTTCATGCAGTTATGACATGCTGAGGAACCTCAGCTTGGTCTTGATCAAAATACTGACTTCCAGGCCCTGTTCAGCATACCTGCACAAACAGCATCAGATCAGAAGATAATGTACCCATTTCAGACTGGTGGCTCAGAACAAGGGTTGTGAGGGACTCTCAGGAGCTTGATGTCTCTTGTTGAGACATCAAGTTGGTGTGAGTGGAAAGCAGTCCTGTTTCTGCCACAGACTAAAATGTTCCCTTCCCTGAACAGGAGCATGAGCAGGCTTGATCTGTCATTTAACTTGCAGCACAATTGAAGTGCCTGTATGTACATCCCTACCACACCTCTGCCTACACACAAGATGTACATGCACAATCAGAACACAGAGACCTTCCTGGTGAGTCACGTTGTTTTTGCCATCTTTATTGCAGGCAGCTGCATCATCTAATTCCGTTCATCAAGTGCCATCATAAAAGTTTACCATTTTCTTGTTGTAGCTCTGTTCCCTTGGGAAGGCAGTTCCAGATTCCCCTTCTCTGACAGTTACTAATTCCCCTCCAGATTCCAGCTTCAAATAATTGTCAGTTTACATTCCTTGTTTGCAAGCCAAAGTTTCTCTTTAGCCTAGAGAGTTCCTTCCCTCCCTCTCCTGTTTACAGTCTGATTTCTCAAAGAAAACAAAGTTTCTGCAGTCACACTGGCTGGCAGTGTCAGCCCTCCTTTGGAACGTGTTGGCCAATTTCAACCAGTGCTGGCAAGGGAGCAGTGATGAGAAACACAGGTGGTCCCTCCACGCCGAGTGATAGTTGTTGATTGGGTACTAAACAGACTCAGCATAACACTGTCCTTGGGGTAAAGGCAGTGGTAACTCAGCCCTTCTTCATAAGCAGAGACAAACCGTTGGCTGGTTGTGTATTAGTTTCTGTTTGCCCAGTCAGGCAAACCTGGGAGAAAGCTTGGGAGACACTGCTGGCAAGAGGGGATGAGCCTTGCTGAAGTATATAGTATTGAGGAATTAAGCAGTTTAAAAGCTTAATGTACAGCAAACAAGGCTCCATTTATTTATGGAACATTTAGTTATAGAGGATAGTCATGGTTTAAACATGTGCAGGAATATTGATATATTCCAGAAAAGGGAGAAATAGATGATCAGGGAAAACCTGGATCAGTGCAGTTCCTCCCTGTGCCAGATGACAAGCACAGCACATCCACATCACTCAGTTCACTTCAGCCCTCAGGAGAGGACATAAATGATGCACAGGTTTCCTGCTGACCCCACTGCACAGGGGCTTATTTCACCCAGTGAGAGGATTATTGAGATGATTGGTCGTTCACAGATTTGCTAGCCAGGTTCATGGGCTACTAGACTCATAAACTGTCAGACTCGTGGGTGCAAATCAATGGCACTTGATCAAAGGCACCCTCTGAACTTTTCACCTTGCTTTGGTTGCATTTTAAGCTACAGGCCCCTAGTCCATAGCGCTGAGGTCTTGTCATGACTGTAAGACAGCATTTTCAGAGCAAATGCATCCCCATGGCCATGGATAAGATGTGCTGCTGATCTGTCACTGAGAGAGATGTGCTCAGAAAGTGCTAGGAATGGTTTCTGTTTTGCCCAGTTGTGTCTGGCCTGAAGCTCTCTGGGAGCCGAATCTGACTGCACATCTGATGTGCGTTTCTGTAACTGTTGTGACATCTGTCTTGTATAGTGGTGGGATACATTTTTAAACAAACAGTATATTGAGAGAAAGCACAGGCATAAAACTCCAAAGGCATTTGCTTTAATGTTTCATTATACATTGGTTTACTTGGATGGATTGAGCAGATGGAAGGGAGAAAGACAGAAATCAGTTTGCCGACTGGAAGTGACCTACCAGTTGTGGGGTTTGCTAGTTCTGTCATCACCATTATTGCTAAGTAGGCCATCACCAGTTTAAGAAAGTTTTTTGCTTTAAACTAAGAAGTTTAAGTTACAAAACCACTTAAGATCCTAATGGTTTGATTTAGTGGTTACGTTGCAGGTATTAAGGGGGACCGATGAAAGAGCTTGCTGTGAAGAAATTCTTCACATTAGCTGCAGAGTGTGACCCTCTGAACATTTCATCTTGGAAGTTATAGTGGGTTGACCCTGGCTGGACACCAGGTACCCACTAAAGCTGCTCTCTCCCTCCCCTCTGCAACTGGACAGAGGAGGGGAAAAAAATGCCAATGAAGGATTCATGAGTTGAGATAAGAGCTAGGAGAGTTCGCTTACTGATCACCATCACGGACAAAGCAGATTCATAGTGGGGATATTAATTAAATTTATTAACTAACAGGATCAGAGCAAAAGGGTGAGAAGTAAAATAATAAACCACCTTCCCTCTCACCTTCTCCTGCCTTCCAAGTTCTACCTCCTCCCCCACAGCAAGGCAGGGAGACAGAAAATGGGGGTTACGGTCAAGTGTTGTTTTCTGCCACTGTCAGTGAGAGGAATCCTTCCGCTGCTCCCTGTGAGGTCCCTCCCATGGGAGATGGCCCTTCACAAACCTCTCCAGCATGAGTCCATCCCACAGGAAATAGTTCTTCACAAAACTGCTCTCCCATGGGTCACTTCTCTATGGAGTGCAGTCCTTCATGCACAAGCTGCTCCAGCGTAGGTCCCCCACCAGGCCACAAGTCCTTCCAGGGAAAACTTGCTCCATTGTGGGCTCCTCTCTCCATGGGCTGCAGGTCCCTGCCAGGACCCTGCTCCAGCATGGGTGTCCCATAGGGTCACAGCCTCCTTCACACATCCACCTGCTCTGGTGTGGGTCTCCTCTGTGGACTGCAGGTGAATCTATGCACTCCTGTAATCCTATGTGGGCTGCAGGGGGACAGCTGCTCCACCACGGTCTGTACCACAGGCTGCAGGGGAATCTCAGCTCCAGCACCTGGAATGCCTCCTCCCCCTTCTTCTGCACTGACCTTGGTGTCTTCATTGTTGTTCACGTTTTCTCACTCTGCTCTTCTCTTGCTGCAATTTTCAACTGCACAATAACTTTCTTTCCATTCTTAAATATGTTATCATGTAGGCATTACTATCATTCTTAATTGGCTCAGCCCTGACCAGCAGCAGGGAGTCTGTCCTAGAGCCAGCTGCCATTGGCTCCACCAGACACAGGGAAAAGCTTCTAGCAGCTTCTAACAGAAGACACCTCTGCTACCAAAAAATCTGGCCACAGAAACCCAATAAAGGAGTATAAGGAGCTTTAGTCAAGAGTGTACTCCAGGTGCTCAGTGCCAGAGTATTCAACTTGCTGTCTAAATGTGCCTTTATCCCCACTGCAGGAGCCAAAAACTGCAAAATCCCGTATCTCTGTAAGGGGGCAAATAGTCTTTCCCTAGTCTGGAGAGGTGAGGCACAAAGGAGAGTGATTTGTTTCAGATTTATCAGGGAACCTGGGGCAGTCTGGGGACATGAAGCTAGGGTTCTGCTTCCTCCCACTGACTGCTTCAGCTGTTTTACAGCTGCTTTGTGTTCCTGGAGTAGTGAGAAAAAGCTGTGATAAGGAACCCTAGTATGTTTTTCCCTCTCTCATCTCGGTAGTGGTTCATCACTGTAGGTTTACCTACAGCAGCAGCCAACTGTGCTAAGTAATGTGTCAGTGAAGGCTCTGCAAGTGCCATTTAGCAAAATGAAGAGATAGTGACCCAACTTCTGTGGCTTCCTTTACCGGAAAGAGTGTAAATTCATATTGAATATCAATACATAAAGATAAAATCCAATGTAATGTTTGAATAAAGTCTTCACATTTAACCCAGAGAAAGAATATGCTGCAAGGGTGGCGAGCAGTAGAGAGCTTTGACTTCAGTTTAATTAATGTTGTTGATCCCGTTTCAAGAACACTTGGAAGTCTGTTTTATTAATGTAGCTGTTGTTATGGCTGTATGGCAGAAGGAGGGTGGAAATACTTCAGGATTTCAAAACGTGCCTGAGCTAGCTGGATCTTGGGTTTCTGCATCAAAGGCTGGAATGCTGAGTGGGGAGAGAACGGTTTCCAACTTCTCTCCATGCAGCCAGTTACACAGAAACATTGAACATCACTCAGTAGAGCCTAGGACAGGCTGTCCAAGGACTGTGCACAGTCCAGACAAGCAAGGAGTTCTTTAAACTTCTTGCGGAAAAGCCACCTCCCATATCTCTCAGTATAAAAATTATCCCCTTTGTATTTCACCACCACTTTGTGAGGTATAAGAAGAGCAGTGTACTGTGTTTAGAGATGCTGTGTGAACATACTAAGCATAGAGATTGTCAGGGTTTACTTTCTCACATCTCAATACAAGTGTCAGACAGAGACATAGCAGGAGGCAAAATGACCCTGACTCCCTCGTTCTGCACCCCAATTGAGTGTGTGTATGGTATATAGTAAGTTACCTCCAATTCCTTTTAGGTTAGGATTTTAAACAAGAAGATCGATTTTAGCGACATTCAGTCCCGGTGTGGTTCCAGAGATAACATCAAACATTCTGCAGGGGGAGGAAATGTAAGTAGTATGGAGATCCTGTGAACAGGCATTTCCACTGTGGTGACCCACCTCACACAGCCAGATCCCTCTGTCTCCCTTCCTCTGAGCACTATTTTCCTTCTCACTGCTGTTTCACATGTGAGTGTGGTCTGGTAGTCTTGTGAGCCCTGTGTATCAGTGGTGGCCTCCTGATCTTTCTCCACAGAGCACAACACATTTCTGGAACTTAGACAGGGAGGGGAAATTAGAAAAGAAGGGCTATCTCTAAATGCCCAAGGATGCTGATAGTTAAAATGCAGTGTGAGCCAAAGGTTCAGTACCTTTCGTGGGAGCAGCCCAAGAAAGTAATTTCCAGAAAGAGAGAGCAGTTCACAGTGAGACTCCAGCCTCCATGTTGGGCATTTTTTGGTGCACCAGTCCTTCTTCAGGTAACCTTTCAGTTATATGCATTCAGTAGAGGGGAAGAATAAAAATAAGACATAAGGACAAAGAAAGCTCAGAGCATGCTGAGTGCTTATGCTGCAGCATTATTCCAGTATAACAAACTGAGGTTGCTTGGGGTTTGACCAGATACTCCTTGATTCTAGCTGGCACACTGGAACAGCTTAAGGTAGCTACAACCATCCTGATGGAAATGATCTCCCCTCAGATGGAAGAGCTGATGATGTGGGCATGTCTGATCCAAACAGGTTCAGTACAGCCACTGGTGTTCGCTTAAGTCATTGCTGGTGGTGTGAGCAAACCAGTGCTATTGCAGTCTTCCTGCAGCTCCTGGTCTGGCCAGGAGGGGCTGTGACCTCTTGAGGCCTGCCAGCACGGTCGCTGTGGGCTGCATCTGGGAGCTGTTTGGGAGTGCAGCGAGGCAGGAGTGTCGCTCATGGCTGTTCCTGAGCTGGGTTCAGTGCAGCTATGGCAAGGCAGGCGGCAACAGGGTAGAGAGCAGCAGGAGGAGAAAGGGTGCAGGTGCTCCTGCCTGGCTGAGCAGAGTGGTGCCACTGCTCTCAGGTGAGCACTGAGCCAGCTGGCTGAACATGGTCCTGCTCAAGTAAGCTGCAGGAGGCACATGTGTAGATTCATCAGGCTCTCCAGAGTGGATTGACAGGAAATGCATAACATATTTAGATGTGGAAAAATATGAAACAGATGGTGGAGAAAAAAGCAGTCACCAAAATATCCTGGTTGCCAGGATGCACGTTCAAGAGCAGAAGCAAACGGGATGGGTCTTGCTGTGTGCACAGCTTTGGAGCACCCACCGTGAGCGGAGGAGGCTCAGAAAAATTTTAGAAATAACTCACAAACTGATCTGCTTTATCCTCCTCTTCATTTTGCTAATAGTAAAGCTTTAACCCAGCTCTGTCATCTCCCTAGGTGGGAGGGAAGTTTGCTTGTATTGATCTAGGTGTTTCCTCCTTGGTGGCATGATCTGTTTTCTACTAACCGTTTCTCCTTTTCCAGTGGTTTGTAGAGGCTTGGGCTCCTTCTCTGCAGGGCTTGACTTTTTATTATTTTATTCATTCCTATTCATATGTGAACTTTTGACAGGTACAAATTGTAACCAAGAAGATTGACTTGAGTCATGTGACTTCCAAATGTGGCTCACTCAAGAATATCCACCACAAGCCAGGTATTGTATGAATTTCTGGGCTGTGGGACAAAGCAAAGACCTAATCTTGTTATGCAAAGGAGAAATCATGGATGGTACCACTCTCTATTACAGTCCAAGAGAAAGTAAATACACTTTGGTAATAAAAATACACTTAACTACTTAACTGAATATATAAAGACATAAAAGTTATAGAACCCGAGAGGTGATTAAAAATAATGCCAAAGAATGCTGCTTTGGCATAATACTGAAATATGGACTGAAGTCAGCAAAACACTTGTCTTAGTTTAGAGTAAACTAAAGCAATTTTGTTCGTTAGAATTACTTTCCCAAATTCACCATGCCTCTTTTAAATTTAAAACAAAATTTTAATTTGGAAAAAGTGTAGAAGAAAAGGATAACAGTTCTTAACTATATATATATATATATATATCTCCAAAACACCAGAACAGAACAAA
>VWZG01002769.1:0-71371 GCA_013396735.1 Grallaria varia
AAAAAAAAAGCAAATAGGTCTTCTGAATAATGACTAATATTTACAACAATTTTCATGCTAAATGAAGAATTAAGGGATGTGTGACAAGCCCCAAATTAATGAATACTTTAATTGCAAAGGGAATGTCATATTAATTATGTGCATATTAATTATGTTCATATTAATTACACTCATATTAATTATATGGTAATAAACTGGACCAAGTAGAGCTCTTAAAGCATGCAGAAGACAATCCTGCACTGGGAAAGCATTACCTCTTACTGTAGCTTATCTAGGTCTATTTATTTTTAAAGAAAAACATGAATATTTTATTCACAGTAGTTTTACCCATGTATTTCTATGCTGGAACCTGGAGAGTCCATGTGAATTTAAGAAATACATGAGGAATTGTCACCGACCTACTTACAAAACACTGATGCAACTTTTTTTATGAGAGTATATTGCAAAACATGCAGAGTTGTTTACTCAACATTATAATAGTGCTTTAATGCAGCATTTATACAGAAAAATATTTGTAAAACATGGTGTTCCATAATTGATACTTTTTGAACTGGAACAAGAAGAATAGTCTGTTGTCATAGAGAAGCAGCTTTTTAATTTGAGTAAATTTGATACTGCCAGGGATGAGGGTTTTCTATTAGTTACAGTCAGGGAAAATGCAGGCAAATTACACTGCAGCACTTTCTGCTAATACCCTTCGATGTGGACTTCTCTCTTCACCATTGTATCATTATGATCCACATTTTCTGTCTATGAAAACTCTCATGTGTAAAAACTCTACAGTTATTGTGTGATGTGTAAAATGCCATGAGAGACTAAGGCGAGACCACCAAAGTAATTTTCAATTTTTTTTCTAAGTTATGGCTTCAACAGTAAGGAGCAAAGATCAGATGCTGCTTTTGAATAAACCTCAGGTGTTTATCGGATAGTTTTTTTCCTGCCAGCTTCCTGACCAGATCTGTGAACTTCGGTGGCACCCTCTCCCTCCCTCTATACACCCCTCTATTTGTTTCTGTAGTGGGTGATTTACTTTTGCTGCTTTGTTGGCCTTCTCACAGCTCCCCCCTTGCAGTCTTCTCTTCCCAATTCCCCAGATGCTTTCTGCCCTTTAGCAACATCCTCTCACACAGGTGCTCTCTCTCTTGCCTCCTTTCTCACACACAAACACGTATGCACATGAGCTCCTTTGCTCATCTTCTCTGTGCAGTTTGTCAGTCTTGTAGGTGAGAGCTGGTACCAGTATTAGCATTAGCTGCAGGCTGCACTCTGCCTTTCTGACCAGGAGAACTTGGGTGAGATTTAAATACAGCACTTGGCAAAGACCCAGCAGAGACTGGCAAACTGACTAAGCTACACACCCAACCATGACAGTACCAGCCCCATTAAAAAGCCTTGGCATCAAAGGCATCCCTCTCAAGCATGCGTCAGCTGAGGAGACATCACCCATTTTAGCTACAATTATGAATGTTTCATGCCAGTGTGATATTTCACCATTTGTAATTGCAAAATATACTTGCTATTGGAAAACAGAGCTGTGAAACAAAGGCTATAGTTATTTAAGGAACACACCTTAAATCTTGTAAAGTTTCGTGTCTTTCTGGGTCTTCATACCATCTTCACTTGGTTATACTTCCCGTCTTGCACCTGAAGTTGCAACTTTGACAAGTGGACTGGTGCAGTCTGCAGTGGAGCAGCAGCACCAGGAGTGGTGGAAGTTACAAGGTTGTTGTACTGCCTCATTCGTCTGAGTGCAGAAGGAGAAACTGAATCAATTACTGTAATGAGAGGTAGAGATGAAGGTAATTTTCAGAAGTTTTCCAAATGATTCTTGTTTGATTCAAGGGCAAGGGAGAAAGGCTGAAAGTGCAAGCTGTGCTATCTTTTTCCCAAATTTGAACTTAGAATCTTCCAAGCTGCAAAGTCCCCACATTAAGCTTCCTTGCTAAAGTCTTGTTCTTTATGCTAGCTTTATTTTATCCCTCCAAGAGAGTGTACATTCCGTTGAGGTGAGGTAGAAGTGATAGACTGCCCTGCTGGCAGCCTTCACACATTAGGATGCCTAAAAATGTCTTCACAGAAAATGTCAGCTAGGATTGCTGGTGTTGTATTTGGCACATGGAACCATATGAAGTAAGAAGGGGATAGTTTATGATCAGAACTTAATTATCTCAGTTCTGTCAGTCCAGACCACAATAACAATTAGGTAAGATTAGAATTGAATTACCTTGACCTAACTATGCTCTGGGTTTTGATCATTTTGCCATCTGAAGTATTATCCCCTATTAAAAATGCATCTGCATATCCATCACAAATATTTATGATAACAAAGCTGACATGAAAAGAATTTAATCTTGCAGATTTTACTCTTGTAATAAAGAAAAAAATCTATACAGCCCTCACTACAGGCAGACACTGGCTGGAGTATGAGTCCTAAAAGAATGTGGGTGTAATCTTTTTCTCCTTCCACCACTTAATATAAAAAGATAATTCCATCTGCAAGTACCAAAGTGGAGAGAGAATTTCTGATAGTAGATGACTTTCTAGTGTAGAAAGCAAAGGTAAAACAACATCTAGTATCTAAGAATCAAGTCAAAACAAATCCATACTTGACAGCAGAATTTTTAATGACTGCAAAAGGCTCAAGGAATTCTCCAGGTTTTATTTTCATTAAAAACAGATACCATTTTAGATAACACAGGTTTAGGTTTGACAAAGACACTAGGGGATGACATTTGCAGCTTTCTGTAGTGGTTGGATTCAGTGACAAGATTACAGGCAACCTTGGATCAAGGACTAGGTCCAGGTCCTGTTCCCAGACCCTGACCCCATCCCCAGACTGCTCACTAAAAAAAACCAACAGACACTTTAGTACTGGGCTCTCCTTTCCTTTCCTTTCCGTGTGTTCCAACTACTACCATATCAATAAATTTGCCAAATCCAACACTGATTCTTTAAAAAAATCCTGCCTGCCTGGTGTTGTGTGAGTGGGACTGCAGTGGAATATTCATGCATCTATTTAGTTTTCAGTTCAGTAAAGCCAGATTTTGACTCCTGCCTTGTAGAGGAGGGAAAAATAGTCTGAAACAAGCTTGTGACCTCAAAGGTACAAATTTTACATCTCCTAGTATAGTTTAGTTACTTCTACAATATCAGGAGAGACAGTATCATAGGATCTCTTACACTACGTGACAGATAAGAGACTTTTCAAACTTGATCTGTACAGTTTTCATACCCAAAGGTCTATTTATTAGGTAAACTGGAATAGTTTCAATGTCTCTATCAGTTATCGAATAATTGAGAGGGCCTTCAAAAGATGTAGCATTGTGTAGTAGTATTAACACCAAACTCCAATTCCTACAGGACTTTGGATTTCTAGTGCCTAGAAAGAAAAATGGAGAATATAGGGAACAGCCTGAGTGGTGAGGGACATGTCTACACTTTGGAGCAGACACCTGAGTCACATCAGGCTCTCTGGCTAGGAAATCAACCTAAAGCCATGTTAGCTGAGGTGCTGCAGTGCTGGGACATGGTGAGTGGCTGTTGGATGCTTGGAGGCATCTTAGAACAGCACTGCCCTCTGGCAGAGCAGTGCCTGGAGATTCTGAACCTTGTGTCAATGCAGAGAGTAGACATGCCCAGTGCCAGTCTTGCCGAATCTCCCTGTAGCCAAAGAGGGACCTGATTTGCATTGTCAGGAAGAAGATAGGCACGCTGTACCCCAGCCCACAGATGTGATAATAGAAACCCCAATTCCAAAGAGCCAGAATATTCTGGTAATGAATTTGATACAAAATTGCAGAGTGTAAATGTTACAGCATTTTTGCATTGCTTTTTAAATCACAAAATTTAAATTCTCCTTTACTTAATACAGCAAAATCATTACTGAAAATGATACTAAATAAATTCCATTATTTAAATTTTTTTTGAACAAACAAAAAGTACAGAAAGATTTGGACTCATGTTTTGAAAAATAGTCATTTATAGGCACATTTTAGATCCCTCTCCTTGTCCCCTTAATAGCAAAGGCACATGTAGGGCTAGAATGACCAGGTTCAAGTACCTGCTTCATCTGATTACAACATATGCTTCATCCTGTCTTGTCTCTATTGCTAGTGAGCACCCAGCTTTTGAGTTATTTCTAGCAGAAAATCATTTCACCATAAAATGCTTGATTAGTCCTAATCTAAGTAGTCTGTTTTTCAAAAGTCTGAACACTAAGCCTTTCTCATGAACATCACTTGGAGTTTTACTCATTACAAGCACATGTAAATCCAGAGATTCTGTATTTTAACAGGCTTGTCTATGGAAGACAGGCTGTTAATGGGGACAGATGGTCAAAATCTTCAGTAGATAACCACTGATGGAGAAAACAACTTTAAAAGCTGGGAATTCCTTGCCTCCTTGGTTTTGAGTTCAAGCAACGGTGTAATCTTGAGAAATAAATTAAACATCTAAAATAACATCTTCTTGGATGGGGAGGAGGATTTAGGAGCCAGGCATGCTAAATCAGAGGTGTCTAAACAACAAAAAGGTACAGAGGTACAGGAGGGGAGGATTACCGATGATGGAGAAACCAGTACTAACGTGAGAAGAAATGAAGCAACTGTGAATAAGAAACTCTTATTAGAAGAGAATATCAAAAGATATTCAATGAATAGTTTAATTAGAGGAAGATAAAGGTAAGAGTTCTAGTGTGCCACCTGAACCACTGAGGGGGACTCCAGGGAAGGTGTGTAGAAGAGACTGACTGTTAGCACACAAGTTCTAGATCTGAAGCAAACAAATCCAGTACTGTAAACACAGCACAGAGCTGTGGATCAAAATGATTAAGAATGAAGAAATACTATGTGTAATGGAGTTCATTAACAACGGGATTTGGTTCAGAGTATAGTCCCAAGCACAATAATTACAATGAGAATAATTATGATTGATTTACATGAGTATTTACCTTGAAGCTGATAGAATTACAAGTCTGGGTGAATAGAAGCACATTCAAGCTCAATAATTTAAAAAAAAAAAAAAATCAGTATTTGAAGATAAAATATAATCATTTAAGACAAGCCTTTTTCTCCCCAAAAATAATTTTTTTTAAAAATTATGTTATTCATAACTTTAGAGTGGAAGTTATTTATAACCTGTGCTTCAGAACATCTCCATAGTTCAGAACAAAGAAACAAGGAAAGACGTAAGATAATTAAATGATAACATTCAAGGATTTATTTTGATCCCCAAAGCACCTTACAGGAAAGGATACTCAGTTAAAGCAATGCAAATAAAATGGAAGATTTGGCAGGCAAGACACATCTCATACAGCAAGATGAAGCTCAGAGAGTACACAAAACCAGTCAAAGGCATGACAAGAAAGAAGCAATGCAAGTAAATCACATCTAGAAAGCCGAATATTATGCGTAGGCTTTCTAGACTGCTAAGTGTAAAGAATTACAGCACAAGGTGAGGAAAGATTGGAGTGAAAGTAAATGATTCATTTGGGTGTCAGAAAAGAAAGGCTAGGGGTGAATCTTTACTCTGAAGTTACATGTAAGGATGTGAAAGCCCTGTTGGATAAAAGATATTCAAAATATCAGTGCTGTAACAACTCTGGAAATATGTGTTCTGATAACTCATAGTACCAAATGGAATTCATCAGAGACTCTGAGAAAATCCTAAGAACGGAGCACAATTTCAGCCTACCATAGTTTATCATTAAAAATGCATAATTCATCATTAGAACAGCCATTCTGCTGGGTAACTGGAAAACAGCCAACACTGTAGCAATCTTTAAAATAGCTCTTAAGAATGACCCTCAGAACTGAAATCTAAAGAATCTTAATTCATTAACTGGGAAAGTAGTTGAGAAAATCATTTAAAATGGTTATAAAACACCTACAGGTGTTATGTAGGAGAGAAAGAAAGAATCAGGATGAATAAATGGCAAGTCAGCACAGATTAGCAGAGATATATTGATATCAGTGAGGATAAATTGTGCTTTTCTAACCTGTTCAAATGTTACAAAGAGTTAGCAAAATATTGACTAAAAGAAAATCACAAGATATGCATTTGCAGAGACATTTGATAGTATCATTCACAGGAAGCTTTTAAGGAAACTCAGTAACCCTGGGGTAGAAGATAAGGTCTTTGTTATGGGTTAAAGAGAGAGAAAAGGATAGGAATGAATGGGAGATGATTGGGATGAAAAGGTGGTACGAGTGTGATGCCATAGGGACTGTACCAGAGAATCATTGCTACGATAAATTCCACTCTTTCTCAACCCCTATCTGTTTATTAATGACCAGGAAGAGAGGGAATACAATGAGACAGCAAAACTGCTGACAACACAAAGCTGTTAAATTAGATAAAAGTAAGGTGTCTGTAAATAACTCTTTGGACTTGTTGCAAAGCTAGCAAAAGGAAAGGAAATTATGTTCAGCATAAGCAACTGCAGAGATATGGCCATTAAACAAACTGCTTAAACTGCTTATACTCATTAATGGGGTCCGAACGAATTATGAGAGAGCCTTGCTGAATTGCATGTGGGAGACGAGAACTACTACATTTTGTTGCTTATTTACAACTAGAGACACTATTTTAAAATAACAAATAGTACGACGTATCTCCTGTTTGACTATTTAAATAGTTTGGATTTTTATCTGAACCCTTCCTACTCTCTGAGTGGGGCTCAATACACACAGTGACAATACTACCGCTGAGAAGGGCAGTGTCTGCCTCTCTCTTCATAGCTGAGAAACCTTGGCAAGCAGACGGCTCTGAACGGTGGGGCCACCTAAGCAGTCTGTCATAGCCTCCTTTCCTCTCCCAGTCTCAGAGCCAGAGGACTCCTGCTGGGGGAGCTTTTATATCTCTTCATAAAAACCACCAACGACATGCTAAAGATAGCCTCTGCTTACATGGGCCAAGCCAAACTGTGCACAGAGGGAAAAATGAACAGCCTTTCCATATTGCAAGATATTTTTTACAGATTACAGTGCTGATGGGAGGGAGTTTGCTGGATGCTGCTGTCGGCCAATTCACTGAAGAATTTCCTTCCCTTTTGCTGACCTCAAATGGCTTCAGAAAACATGAAAGGCAGAAGGAAGAGGAGGAAAATGCCAGGGGTGCACCAAAAACCTTATGCTGGGTCCAAGTCTCTTTTTATCTTGTACTGCTGTAAATGGAGAGTGGCTCCATGAAGTCCAGCAGAGACCCCTCAGCAATAGGGCTGTGAGAGAGAGCAGGATGTGGATGGACCAGCACTTGGGTACTGAGCTGTCATTGCTGGTACCCAGCCCCACAGTATGGACACGGCTGACATCTCCATCACTTCTGTTCAGCCCTGCTCAGTCCTGAGCAGAAAGCAGATAGAGCTGACAGGCACAGCCTGATTTCCAAGGACTATGAGAAGACTACATTCTTGCCTTAATATCCTACTATAGCCATGCTTTAATGAATGAAATAAAGGTAAATATTTTCTCACCCCCACTGTGAAGCTATACATCCTTGGAAAGGGGAATTCACTTCACCTGTTAAGGTGACTGGAATATTTCTTCGGGGATGGGAATAGTCAATGTGAAGGTTTGACGACATTAGCGCAGAGCAGCAAATCTTGTATGAAAGCTTGGGGTGAGGGAGGATAATAAAAGGCACATGACACAGAAATGGTACACTGCCACCCCATCTCATGTTTCCTACTTGTACACGCCTCCCTTTCTCTTCATTTGTTACAGTTTAAAGTATGTTTCGAACACAGCTGAGCAGAAATGTATATGATCTGAGCTCAATACCTTTTACCTTCCTACTAATTCCTTCCTAACTCTGCTGCAAATTCTTGCCAGGTACGTTTTGGAGCATCTTTAGCTGCTTTCACAGCTATATAGCACAGGGCAGCTTATGACCATCCTATGGTCAATCAGTTTGTTCGTCCCTCCTTCCTTCGGTTCATGAACCCCTTTCTTACAGCAAAAGTTCTGGTGATTAGTCTTCAAGGACATGCTTTTGCACTTTGGATTATTAAATTTCATGCTGTTTCTGTTCTGCTGTTCCACAAGGTCATCTAATTTTTCCTGCATAATAATCAAGTCTTCCTCTGGTCTGTATTAGCTGTACTTACCAGCTGCAGATTTTATAAGCACACATCTAGTTTTTGCTCCAAGGTCATGAAGGAAAACAATGAACGAGCCTAAGGCTGCCTCAAAAGGAACATAACTATTGCTCTGTATTCTGTTATCCAGCAGCCTGCTCTGTTCTACAAGGTCAGAATTAATCCCCTGTCATTTCTTACTCAAATATTAGTTCCTGTGAAGCACACACAGTCTCAACATTTTCCTTAAGCCTAGGTAGATTCACTCCACTTTTTATTTGCTTTTTTTTCACCCATATTTACTCCCTAAAATCTTCTCTGGTGTTCATATGAGACACAATCCAACTGAGCTGAGATTATCTCCTTCCACCACTATGGTTTTTTTCCTTTTACTCATGCCATGAAGCAGCATATTTCTCTCCAGAAATGGCGCCAGCAGAGGACAAGACCTCTGCCAGCATCTCCTGGGGAGAAAGGTTGTTACTGAACAGGTGAAGTGTCAGGACAGATAGAAGTGATGTTTGCATCATCACCCAGTCCTACTTTTGTGTTGTGGTGTTTTTTTTGCTTTTTCACTAAATCTTTAATAGGTTGAACAAACGTGTGGGTTCAATATTACTTGGGGCATTTCTTTCAAAGACCCTGAGAGACTCTCAGTGAAGGTAAAGAGTACTCAGGAAAATCTCTCTGTACTGACAAGAACTCCACATAGATCCTCGCAGCTTTTCCAAAACAATCGAATGCTGGGGCATAGAGGGAAGAGTCCTTGGAAATGGCAGGGCTGAATGCCCAGCCATGCTGAAAGCAGGGTAAAACTGCAGCCTAAGGATGGACTTAGAGAACAGAGAGGGAAGAGAGGACTGGACTACTGAGCAATGACAACAGATATGCTCACCCAACAGCTCCCACATTCACCAGCTCCTCAACTTGAGGTGGGAGTTGACTGTGTTGCCTTTCAGACACACTTGCAGGGCTCTGACAGCTCAGGACTTGTTGAGGTTGTTTTATACACATATATGCAGCTGCCTTAGTTTGTACAGACCAGGGCAGCATCAGCTCTGCAGGCTCCTCACTGTCCTAGTGTATGTATCAGCTTGGCAGCCAGCAAGCACTTCTCACCTCACCCAGCATAGCAGTGAAGAAGATGTAGTCAGGATTAGTGCCAGTAAATTTAAGTGTTTGCCCTGCTTGTGGCAGATTGCTCAGGTTTCCCCTCTCAATATGTTCAAACCCTACAATAAAATTTCTGTTTGCTCAAGGCCATCTGCCTAACTCACAGTTTGGGGGCGGGGAAGTGTCATTTGCTGCTTGCCCAGGCTGGAACCGAGTTTCCAACATTTCCAAGTGGGAGGCGAAGCCAACCTTACTTCAGGTTTTCACTAAAGATCCAAAATTGGATGAAGCCGCTCAAGCTGCCAGCCAGTGCTGGGTGGAAGGGCTGCAGGAGAGCTAGGTTTACTTTTCCACAGCCATACCCATGCAACTCAGCAGTGCCCACTTCACAGCTGGCACCCACCTGGCCCAACTGCAGCAGCAGAAGCAGAGCTGCTTCATACCTGACCGCAGTATACTGTGTGAATGTGCTCTCCATTTGCTTTTCCCTTAGGAAAGGATGACTTCAACCACCCTGACATCCTAATTCACATCCCAGTACTATCTCCATCCCCAACCCTGGGAATGGGATTCATTTACTACTTGGCCATACCTGGGTTAACCTTTCATTTCTATCTGTCAGTCAGCAGCTCCCACGCTTCTTGCCTTCTGGTTCTCTTTTTATTTCAGAAGAAATAGTGTCTCCTGCTATTTATTTTAGTTTTCTCCATGAGGTGCAGCTCAGTGAGGCTTTTGGATGTTTTCGATTTATCTCTGAATTTTCTGACCTTTGAGACCCAGCTCTCCCAGCTGTCAGTTGCTTTTCCATTAGAGGCAGGTTTCTTCCCTTAAACACTTTCTGTGGGTTCTTATTTTTGCCAGACGGGTCAACTTTCCTTTCCTACCATTTCCCCCTTGTGCCTGCAATACACAAGCAAACTCTTAAATAATACACAGTTCTGACTTAAATTATCTCCAAGACGTCACATTAAAATTTTTGGGCTCCTAACTCCACTGAGCCTTCTTTCACACACACACACACACACACACACACACACGCGCGCGCGCGCGCACAAAAATTGCCATTCTGAATCCAAAACCTTAGCTGTAGACATGTTTCAACTGATTTATAATTACCTGATCAAAGATGATTTTTGATAGCTAATTCCTTTGTAACTGTAGGATTCTGAGTTTAAAGCAGGATCATCTCTGGCTGATATAATAACCATGTAGCAGGACAGGCAGACCTTCTCATCCAAATGTACCAAGACCTTACAGTTTCCAGTAGCATAACTTCCCAGATTATATGTACGAGTTAAAAACTCCTACCAACAGATAATTCTTCCATCTTACAGAGATCTCCACCCGTATCCACAGCTGAGCCTGGGGAGATCCACAACAGATGGCTCTGACAGAAACATATTTTCTTCTCTGTGCCTTCTGTTCACCACAAAGCTTCTGTTCCTGTACCTATTCCCATCATAAAGCCTCGCACAACGTAGTAATACCTTTTCTTGACCTTCATGATTATACAGTTTCCACATTAAAAAAAAAAAAAAAGGCTTAAAAAGCAGAGAGGCTTTGATGGCTATCCCAGCAGCACTCGTATTTTATTCTGACTCTCGGGATGTTTGCTGTTTTTATGAAGGCCACAGCTAACAGCAAGCAATTGCATGAGACTATCAGCTTGCATTAAAGAAAAAAATTTAAAAAAAAGAAAAAAGAAAAAGTGTTTGTCACTTTTATTTGTAGATAAAATCTTGAAAATATGGCTCAGATGCACCTGAACACGCTGAAGTGAAAAAGGAAATCAGGAGATACCTGAAATTGTGGGGTTTTAAAGGCCACTGTGAAGAGGTTTGGATTCTGAGCCGTGGTTTTTAAGTGTTGAACCTGATGGAAATACTGTGCTAAGTGGTGGGAGAGACAAGTGAAGACAGCTCAATGGCTGTGTGCACTGTATAAAAGAAAAGGGGAACCTGCACACAGAACTGACCTGCAGAATCACAATTCCTGTATTAAAATTACAAATAACCTTCTGTCATTGCCACCAGGAATCATAAGATGAAGCAGACTTCATGACCTGAAAGTCTTCTCAAGCAGCCAGTAAAGTAGTACAGAACATAGTTTCATATGTAATAGACTTTGAAATGCTTTATTACAGGTACAGTGATGTAGAAAATGGTTTAATCAACTACTGTGTGCTCCTTATATAGGGAGTGTTTACCAGACTGTTAAGATATGTCAAATAAGCAACATGGATCATGTCATCCTAATAGTGAAAATGCTGGAATAGTTCAATCTATGAAGCAAATATATAGTAGAAGAAAAACCTTTCTTCCCTTGATCTCAAACCTCTCTGCGATACACTGTACTTGGAGCCGGTAAAGGCAGTACAGAATTTGCAGTGTTCCTTTTTGTGTGTATTAAATATCAAATAAAATCAATTGGAAAAAGACATATTACCATATAGGAGGTGTTAAAAGAGAAGTGTGTGAACTTCTGACAATTAAAGCTATTACACAACTAGATCTTTAAAACCTTAACAACTAAGAAAGAGCTTGTCCAAACACGTAGCAGTAACAGTCTTTTCTTAATTTCTGACCTAAAACATACTTTCTCTCCTTTGATCCTGCTTTTTATAGTTTTTCTCATTTTTGGAAGTTAATAATACACTTGTGTCATTTTTCAGTTGCATGTAGAGACCATGTGGATGCCATCTTATCTTACTGTTCACAACATTATTGTAAATAAAACAACACAGAACATTAATAAGGAGCAGAATAACATGTCATGCCATTTTGAAGAATTCACACCATTATTCATCTTCTGTGACCATTTAATAGAGGGAGTATCTGAGAGAACAGATGGGAATTGAAAGGAATGCATTTGGAAGAAAATGGAGATTACAGCTATCCCTCCAATAATTTGAAACTGATTCTCAAGCTTCTTAAAAAATAAATGCAGAGCTGAAGGTCAGAAAATACATTACTTAGAATCAACTATTAGGATGCAGAACAGCACCATAGCAGATTTTGCTGTCTGCAGATATCCTGCGTTTGTCTTCATCAGCAGTGGAGTATCCAAGTTACTGCAAGTATCTTGGAGTACTAGGATCATTTAGTTTATTGATTGCAATATACAAGTAGCTATGCAATGGTAAAACTGCCGATACCCAGATGGAATCCAAAGTCATAGAATCAATGAACTCAACAAACTAATAGGGTTAGCTGTGATATAGTGGGAAGTGTGGGACCTGGCATGACTAAAATGGCATGGAATAAGGGCTAGACACTGCTCTGCTTTTGTCTGGGAGAGTTAGTTTTCTTTTTAGTAGCTGGTATGGTGCTGTGCTTTGGATTTAGTATGAGAATAATGTAGATAACTCACTGATGTTTTAGATATTGCAGAGCAGTGCTTAGCCCAAGTCAAGGACTTTTTTGTTTTCCATGCTCTGCCAGTGAGGACTTGCACAAGAAGCTGTGAGGGGGCTTGGACAAGACAGATGACCTAAACTGGCCAAAGGGCTATTGCACACTGTAGAACATCATACAGTATATAAAGTGGAGGGATATGGCCAGGAGCTGCCGATCACTGCTTGGGTACAGCCTGGGCATTGGCCAATGGTTGGTGAGCAATTGGATTGTGTATCACTTGTTTTTCTCAGGTTTTATTCCCTTCTCTCTCTCTCTCTCTCCCTCTTCCCGAACCCTGGCCCCCTTTTCATTATTGATATTGTTATTTGGTTTTTTTATTTTATTTTACTTTATTTCAATTATAAAACTGTTCTTACCTCAACCCACAAGTTTTAACTTTTTTCCAATTCTCCTCCCTGTTCCCCTGGGGTGGTGGGGTGGGGAGCTGTATGGTACCTAGTTGCTGTTTGGGGTTAAACCACGATACAAGGCCACATGTGCCACTGCTGATGGATTCTGCCGCTCTTTGCTAACCCACATCTGTAAATGCTGGCCAACAATACAGTGGGGAATGTTTCCATGACAATAAGCATCATTTATTTCTCTCCTCTCCTACTTCTTTCTACCTCCTCCTGGCTTACATTCACAATTGCTCTGCAAAAAAAAATCAGTAGCTCACTTAAGATCTTTTTGGATACCAGCTTATGAGGAACAGTAGCTCTCTTCTCCAGGTGACATGCTGTGGGGGAGGTAGGCAACCATGGAGAATCTCTAGTCCAGCTGGAGCAGGTAGCCAAGATGAAGCTATTGGAATGACTGAGCTCAGAGAAGTGGGGAGTGAACTTCTATCTCTCCAACTCATAATTATCCCATACTTCAGTATCATTCAGAGTATAATTTTTGAACAGCTTACTACACAGCCTTTCTTTCTTCAGACCCATTATTGCAGTCTGGTTTTAGGAGACAGAGTTGCCTTCTTTTGGATTGCTCAGCACATTTCTGTCTTGCACTTGTCTGGCCCCTGTGTTTTTGACCAGCAGTAATGTCTTACAGCTCTGCAGAAGCAGATGGGAGATCTAAAGTTTCAGATGCCCTCAGATTGTGTCATTTCCTGTGGGAGAGGGATAGACTGGGACAGAATTTGTATTCACACTGCTGTTGCTTGTCAAAGCTAGCAGCAGCCTTCTGAATAGAGGACCTCCCCTAGCAGTGGGACACCCTGACACTGAATGCAGAAATGCAGATAGGCAGCAGCAGCAGCTTTTCTAGCCCTACTTCTGCCTTTTAACAAGATGCAACACTACAGGTTGACCAGATGCATAAGGAAAAGGCAAAGTCAGGGATGCATTTTGCTCAGTGTAAATCACTCCCGGCATACTCCTGACCAACTATGCTGACTCCTCCCTCTCCTCCCTCCCGTGCTGTGTCATTGCCTTGCAGCCCTGGTCCGGTCACTCTGCTGCTAGTCGTGCTGGAAGCAGAGAGGCAACATCGATACTGGGAGACAACACAGCAGCTCCAGTAAAATCCAAAGGGGAGGGAGAGAAGGTGTTAGGAGTCTGATTATGCCCTGTGTTAACAGCAAGGAGAAGGCAGACCCTCTGTGGGTTGTTTAAAGAAACTGGAGAAACACTTCTCTTGGATTAAATAAATCAACCAGATGGGATGCCAGCATACTTTTCTGCCCTGTTTCAGCCTTCCCTCATGCCCTGGGTGGTAGCTGCCTTTACTATTTAGACTTAGGGGTTTTAAAGGAGGAAAGTGAAACGTGGCCAAATTTGACACCAACAACATCACTTCTTTCTATGGTGCTGGTCACAATCACGTCTCTTTACTGTAGTGGCCTGCTGACCCACCAGGGTGCAGGAGAACCTCTAGATTAGTAGAGTAGACACACAGTTTGGGGTCCAGAGAAATGTTAATTTCCAATGAAAATATCCAAAAAGGTGAGGTCTTGAGGATCCCAAACTCTTACAAGGGCATTTAAATTATTCTTTGATACTAGTCCAAGCTTTTTTTTCTGTGTAATCTAGGACTCAATTCCTGCACTCAGGTGGGATGCAACTGAGTTCCAGCTGTTTTGTGGGTCTCTTACTCCAGCCAACATGCATCAACTTCTCTGAATGTGAAGGATTCTTCTTCCTCTTCTTCTTTGTGCTTCTCTTATTATTTTTATCTTCCTTCTTCTTTGTCATATTTGCTCATATTCTGAGTGTGCTTTAAAATTTCAGCCTTGATCCCTTGGTACTTCATCAGGCTTGCTCTATCAGTCATGAGTCTATCCAAATATGGTCCACTGAAAGAGCTCTAGAAAGGAGCTAAACTAGAATAGGTATATAAAAGAAAAAAAGGAGAGGGAGAGAGAAAAAAATAGGAAAGCCTCAGGAGGTACTGAGCAGAATAGCAGCAGACCATAATACCAAGGAAAAAAATTATTGAGTTGGGTTTGGAAGATATGCCTAACTTACACATTTCTTCAACTTTACTAAATAGTTCATGCTGTAAAAAAATAAAAATCAAGCAATTCTCCTAGAAACTAGTGGGTGTGAAGAGCAGCGCACTACTGTCATTCTATGTAGCAGTTACACTGAAGAAAGCTGTTACTGAAATAAATATGGGGTCATATCCTGCTGGTCTTATTTATTTTGGCAGTCTCATGAGAGTTGGTGGTTCATGTGAATAAATGAGAAGGATTTAGCTTGAGGTGACAGCAGGTAAGCCCTCAAGCAATGGGAGAATGGAAGTGAGACTGCCCAAGATTAGAAATCTAATGGTCTCCCTAGATTAATCTAAATAGGGAACACTGAAACTGGTTGGTGTTCAGCCTACTGTACAGAAGTCTATCATTAAAAATAGAAGAGGCAGAGAAGAAAAATGAGGAAAAAAAGTAAGAGTTCTCTGCAGATAGGTTTCTAAAAGGTACATTTCTCTAAAAAAAAGGCTGCAATGATTTAATTTGCATATTTAATCATTGCTTTTTAAAGATCTTTTCACTTCTCTGAAATTTCAAAGCATAAGGAATTTATTAGTAAAATGACATTTTGTATTGAATTTGAATATATTATAGCTTTGGTGATAACCTTTATACAAGAAATTATTTTTTATGTAGTCTTATTTAAAATGAATAACTATACATTCTGTGCAACCAAATGTTTGATTTGCTACAAGTACTGCTACCATTTTTATTTCTTGTAAGAACTCTTTAGAACCATGCAGACAAAGTATAGCCACCTTTGTTAACCTTTTCACAAACAAGCAGCCTTTTTTCATGTAAATTTGTTAAAGGAAATTCGGTCTTGTGTTAAGAGTGTTTGAGGGAAGAGATGGAATCTCACAATTACTTGAATTCACTGGTGCACACCAATATTTTTAAAATATATGTGAAAATCTGTACAGGGACCTGTGATTTCCCTATAATCAGTTCACCGCATTACAAGTATTATGTCTAATGATGTTGTCCTATAAAAGGCATGGGACCCAGTTTTAGATACCCTATGACACCTTTACATGGAACAACTGAGCCACCTTGCAGCCTGTCAGGTTCATTTCAAGTGTATGTAGTGTAAATCATACTTTTCCCTTTTTTCACTCCATTCCCTGTAGTCATGGCAGGAACAGCTTGCACCAAAACTGTCAGTTTTATAGCAAAAATCTCTCAACATGCAATGCATATTCTGTGCAAAAATGTCAGGGTGCATTTTCCTGGTGTGCATGTCATGCATTGTTTTCATCAATCTTTTATATTTAGGAGAGGAGGAAAAAAAGCTCTTTTTTCCTTTGCAGATGAGAAAAAAAGAAAGAACCATTTAGTTAACTTTCCACATGACTCCTATTTTCTTCAGGAAGTCGGAGCTATGTTTCGTCTTCTAATGTATATCCTACATGCTGCACATTTGTTTCTAAAAATATTAAGGAAACCACATCACAGTGTCAACTGAATATCCAGAGTGTGCACCTTAGATCTCCTGTCTGACAGCTAAGTGTCTCTACAATTATCCACTGTTTGTGCCAGCTTTTTGCCTGCTTAGACTTCTCTGTCATACAAATGCTGCTTGTGAGAAAAGAGAATGAGTGCATGCGTTGGAACATGACACAGAGCTGATTAAAAACCTGGCCGGAAAGTTAGTATGTTAGTGGAAGATTATAATATTTCATATCAGATTATAATCACTGCATGCTGTGAAGTGATAGGTAACCGAGTGTCCCAGTGGGACATCTTGGATGTTGAAATGGGTAGACTGACCATTTGTATGAATATGGGGTGAATCCATTACATATAAAGACAACTGGGTGACAGACATTGTTCCCTTCCCAAAATAAGGAATATTTCCCCAGTGCAATTGATGAATAGCGCACTGTGTTTTTACATCAGCTCCCATTCAGATTGACTTCCCATTCGTGAAAGTAAAGCAGGTATGGATTTATTAGACGGAGAGGGAGAGAAGGGAAAGTTCAGAGGGGCTATAACCATATTATTTCACCATCAGCATGAACTGCTACAGCATGTATGTCCCTCATCTCTGGATGTAAGATCTTGTGACATAACACAGCTTTCCTCTTTGCATTTGAGTGGGTTGTGGCTTTATCTTCCTGTGGAGGAAAGCATTCAGATTTTTCTTCAGTACTTTCCTTGTCACAGAAGAGCCGATAAAGTGAAAATTTTTTGTTAATATGGACCAACATTAACAATCCAACAAAGTATTGTTCAAGATAAACTGTCTCATGATCCTTGCAGAAAACAATTTGATAAAACTGAGATCTGACCATTCTGGAGAATTAAGATCTGATTGCTTTGTAACCATCAAACAGAGAGTCTAGGAAAAATGCCCCAATATGACTAAAGAAACTAAAAATAAGTGAGGGACTGAATTTTTCTTGAGAAAACTTCTCAGTCTTCTACAGGACAGCCCAGGAAAGAAAGTGAATAACTAGATTCATTTCATCTCACTTGAGACATTTGCAATATAAGTGCTTACATCTGAGCTTATCACGCTAAATTCCCTTCATCTGAAGGAGACACTTCTAGGTGTTGAGTCATCTGACCCAGTTTAGATGTTGGCTTCAGGGAGAGATAATAATAGCATAGAAGACCCAATTTCTCGGTATAAAGGAAGTCTAGATGACCAGCTCAGACATAGATGTGCACCAATTCATCATCAGAGAGAGCAACTTTTTCACAGTATAAAGCAAGTTAGAAAACTGATCAAGGTTCTACCACCACCTTAGCCTTATACAATGAGACATCTGTATTTGCCAGAGATTTATGGGTCTGTTCTGAAAGACTGGGTAATTTTAAATGGCTTAACTGGAGCTTTTATCAAGCACGCTGAATTGTCTTAAGAAATAGTATTTCCTTAAACTTGGGTGAACAAGTAGAATACTACTAAGTTCAGTTTCCAAGTAGAACTTCTGTTCTCTCTCTGGAGTTTGGGCAACAAGTAATGGTTCAAAAAGATCTTGTAGGAGAGCTCATTCTGTTCTGTTTCACCCCATGATCTGGTCACTTCTACAGCCCAACTACCTCTGTGAAACCATTGTCTCTGTCTTCCTTACCATGAAATTTCCAAAGTTTTCCAGGCAAACTAAAGAATTAAAGTCCCTGAAGCCTTAGAGAAGATAAAACAGAACTAGATTTCTTTTACTAGACACTAATGAATCTCCAAAATCTCAACTTTCCCAAATAAGTCCTCTTAGAAATTAAGAAGCAATCATAGTTGGAAAAGGGTATGTCCATGGTGTGTCAGAGATGAAATGGTAGCACAGAAGGTGAGAAAGTTGAATCTGGAATAGGCTCAAGCATATTCGCACCACATTTTAAAGAATGGTCATTTGGACACCTCACTTGCCTTTAAGCCAACCTGCTCAAGCCTCAGCAAGAGCCTGCAGCTTCTTTTAGCCCCACGTGGTGATACACTGATGAGCCTTTTGGGCCATAGGCCAGCAGGGAAGTTGTGCACCGTATTGCTGACAGGGAAGGTTTGATAAAACTGCTTTTAATATGACTTAGAAACAACCTCTCACAAGCTGTTTGCTTTTTTGGAGGCTGCATAGTGTATGTTCACCTTGGAAGGAGGTTGCTGCAGCAGAGAGAGCAACTTTGCCACCAGTCCTTCAGGCTTACACCCACAAGCCCCTGCTTTTTGCCACTCTCCGTGATCCCTTCCCCCACACCAGCTATTTTTATTCTAGTGAAAATATCAGCTGTGAACTAACTAGACCCATTTTCAGATCTCATTTCCCATAGAACTGGTAACAGATACTGTACCCAAGTGCTTATAATTCATTCAGTGAAGGGCTTTCAGCTGCAATGGTGAAATGTCCCAAATAACAAATCACAAGTCAGCTGAATTCATGTCATGATTTCTAATATGCTGTTTGAATTCTTTTCCTTATGGTATATTTACTTTGACTGATTTATCCACTTGCAGCTGCCTTTTCTTTCTATATTTGTGCTCATTTCAGTAATTTTGTGTTTTATGGTTAATAGGGGCTTTTTATGCCTTTCCCAATGTATCTGAAATGGAGATGGGAGAAGAGAGTAGCTGAAGAAAAGAAACAGTGAAGTGGTGCAGAAAAGGGAAAGAGAAGTGACTGGCATTTGGCTTCTGGCTCAAATCATTCTTGTGGTTAACCATGAGCCTAGTTTTGTTCTGCTGCCCTGATGCAAGAGGAAGGCTCATAGATTTGGGGGTTGCTTTTTTTTTAAAAATTAGCTTCAGCAAATGCAAATCAGAAGTCAGTATGTGTTTCTCCACTGTGCTGGAGAATATAGTGAGCACACTTTCTTTACAATTCCCTTCTATTAAAAAATACTGTGTAATTAACAAGGATTTTGTGTCTTTGTTTTCCAGGCTTTTATTATCATGAGAGACCACAGCCAGTGCTGCAGCAGCATAATTACTCTGGTTCAGAAAGGAAAAATGCAATTCCTTGGAATTTAATTGGCTACGCTGAATTAATGACCTTCCTGGTCCTAATCAGAAACAATACAAGGAAAATTAAAACAAGAATAATCCATTTCCTGCAAAATCTCTCAATTTATGCTAATACAGCCATTAATTGCTGAAGCCATTTTATGACCAGACACACAATAAAACGATCTAGCAATTTTAGAAACCTTTACTCACTGTCTCTGCATGTTTATATCATAGTACCAAAAGTGCCGGCCAAAAAATTCCTCAGCTGGCATGGCAAGTGCTCACAGGTGAGAAACAATAATAGTCTGACTTAAATCACTGGATGTGAATTTTCAGCCTCTAGTCATAATAACCTAACTTAACGTAGCCTTAGGGCTATAGGAACTATGGGTTGTTTTTTTAAGCAGACATTGACACGAAACAAAATGGAACAAGAACTTTGCAGATGCTTCTTAACCTGCATGGCTTCAGTGGCACAGAGTCTTGTTGAAAGAGGATGGTGTTTGATGGGTGGCATCACAGTTTACAGACGGGGCTGGCCAACAAAAGGGAAGACAAAAGCCCAACACTAGTAAGGATCATCATATCAAGTGCACAGGGGTGGCCTAGGCCCCGGTGAACTTAACATTATTGCTTAGTAAGTATTTAGTAGAAGCATAAGGAAAGAAAAGCCATTAGTGAAAACAAATGCATATTATTTAAATCCAGTGCCCTTTTCTGTGGGCGTTTTTATGCACAGTAAACAGATATTTTCAAATCTCAGTAAGTTTCTGAATATGAAAGTTCTTTACACCTACTTAGACTTGATTCTCTGCATATAGTGTGTATACACAAGGGATTTCTGAGAAAATTACACTGCAATCTCATGAGAGGTGTATTTGGAATGCCTGGATGTTTATTCAAGTGCATGGCAAGGAACTTTGGGTTGGTTGAGGGGGTGTAAGGTGCAGCCAAGCATTCATGGGCAGTTCATATGCAACATGAACTGCTCTGTGCATCTGGAAAATCCTTAGAAGAAAATGTCAGAAAAGCGAAACAACATTCAGACAGGAACCACCATCTTGCAGTGACTTGTATCAACTAATACTTCAGGAACAGAGAAGTCAGAGCACCTGCAGAGAGTGAGGAAACATGGAGAGAGTTACAAAGATGAGAGGAGGAAACAACATAAAACAACCTCATACCTTTGGGCCAGACTCCTGGAGCTTGGATCCAAGATTCCTTTTCTGTCAGGTGTGATGATGAGGGCTCCCCAAAGAGCAAGGTTTCTAATTCTGATAGAGGCAAGACTGTGTGTTAAGAAGTGAGCCAGATAAAAATTGGGGTCATTGAGGAACTTCTTGATACCCTAGCCAAAACATAAGGCAGATTCTGGAGTGGAAGCTGCCAGTGAGAGTGCTATGAAAAGAGCTTTGGCTTTGAAAACCAATTTCTAAACTTTTTGGTACAAGTGGGTACTTTTTATTTACACTTTCAGGTTTATAGTCTTCATCTGAGGAAGAGGATCTTGATTACCCCGTGACTCATTTCATGGAACTTTTTAAAGATTATTTTGCATATATGGGATGTTTTGATGTGATAATAAAAGCCAGGATGGATATGAAAAGTTATTGTCTCAAAGGATTCAGAGTGTGCAGCAAATCAGGCATTAGACCTCATCTGCATGTATGTATTTCTCCCTCTCTGGTTAGTAATTCCTTCCCTACTTTGAGAAACTCTTCTTTAGAGTCTGGTATATATGTTCCTGGTTTTTTTTAAAAAATCAAAAGAGGGAAATTAATATTGTGCAATGAAATTCTGTACATTATAAAATTGGTAACAGATTTTGGGTGACATTTACACATAGTTTAAAGATGCTTGCTGTCAGTCTTGGGATTCTCTTTCCAACACAGAGGCATATGTGACCTTCATTGACCATTTCCTCCAAACTTTCTTCTGAGCTGTTGCTTTCCTGTCCTTTTCCTCAGACTACTTCTCCACCTCTTGTCTAATGAGTGCAAGTGTTTTTGCTATTTCTGTAGCTCTTTCTAATTTTCTCTCAGGATTCTTTGTCAGGTCTCTTTCCATTCAGTACAATCATGTTTCCTTTTGCAGAAGATCTGTATTTCCATATCTCAAGTTTCTTGTCTAAGAGCTGGTTTTCCTTACAGAAGAATCCTTTCCCCCTTTCAATTTCGTTCCAGTCTGCCTCCTCCTGCCTAGTAATACCCAGTGTCAGTCTTCACATTAGAGTTACCCAAACCTTTCTTCATGTCCTTGCTTACTCCTTAGTCTCCGGTCTCCTTCCCCAGGCTGGTGGGCAAAACAGTCTCTTTCTCAAGGAATGGCTGGACTGGTTTAGCCGAAACTGTTAAAATAATTTTTGCTGAGAGGATGGAAAATTTCAAACAAGACAGACTTCATCTTGATCACAAAATTTGGTTAAAATGGTCTTTTAAAATCAGGCAGCTTTTGTGGTGTGTAGTGCTGCAGGCCCCAGATATACCTGAAGAGTCAGTTCTCTAAGATTACTGAAGCAAAGTAATCTATTAAAAGTGATATACCACACCTTATTCCACACTTATTCCAATTTATAAAACAGAAATTTTCATGGCCAATATTAATTTTCTTTTGCTAAAATACATGGTTTTATTTCATGCTTCATTAACTCATGTAGTTGTTCTTGACACTAACTCGCTCTTTCCAACTAGGTCTCATGCATTCATGCTCCTCCTCCTACAGTGCAAAATGGGACAAGGTGACTGTTAAGGAAAAAAGAGATATCACTTACTACTCATAGGCCTGAGAATTTTTAGTCTCTATTTACAAACCATTCCCAACTCGGCAATTTCCTTAAGGTAGAGGTGGTCAGCCTGCAACAAACCAAACCAGCATGTCCAGAGCCCATATTCCTCCTCCTTCCAGACCCTCCTTGAATGCTCTCCAGCAGCTGTCCCAGAAGAAACAGTTTGTTCTGGAGGTGGCAGTGGGTCACTGCCTCTCCTGAGGCTTGTCTGTCCCATGTTCTGCTCATGTCCTCTTGTGGCATGGGGTCCCCAGGAAGGAGCAGCTGAACCAACTGATCCATCCCACAGCCCTGACCAGCCCAAACCACTGGACTGGGGAAGGCTGGGAAGGAACTCTGTGATTATTTTGTAACTAAGAGGCCCCTGCTGTCTTGCCTTCTTTGCCAGGGTCAGTCTTGTGGCAGCAGCTAGGATTTACCTGCATGCACACACAGTGGATCTAGAAGCAGTGGATGCTGCACAAGACAGCTGTAGAATGTTCTGTAGAATGGGGCACTTAGTGTTCTGGTCTAGCTGACAAGGTGGTGATTAGTCAAAGGTTGGATGTAATGATCTTGGAGGTCTTCTCCAACCTAAATGATTCTGTATGTCGAGGGCATGGAGGCAGACCATGGAGCAGGGACTGCTCTGTCTGGCCCTTGTCAGCCAATAAAGGAAGCTTTGTGGACTGCTTCCCTGGAAATAAATGTGCCGCCCATGCAACAACAGTGTGTTATTTTTATGAACAAGGATAAACTTTATGGAAGCAATTCCCTGAAAGCTGAACTATTTTATCAATTATAGAGCATGTAGTAGTATGCAATCTTCCATGCACATGTCACTTACACCTGTCCTGACTGTTGACAGAAATTTGGGTAAATAAAAAGCCTGTTTGTAAAATTTTATACTGCCAAAAACTGTGCTGTTGTTAGAAGAAAATAACAAACTAAAGTATTTTAAGAGGGAAAAAAATCCTATATCAGCAAGCACCTAAATAAGAAAAGTCTATAACAGTGAACTGGTATAATAAATCCATGAGATCCATGCCTTCTCTGACACAAGATTGCTAAGTCATACCCAAGTTTAATTCTTACAATGATAGTGCATTTAATTACAGTGTTAGCAGTATCATCATACTAGCTGGAAGATACAATTTAGCGGAGTTAATTTTGCAGATTTAGAAACAGAAGCATATAAAGCATTTATGTTCAAAATAGGTGGGATATCCAGATAAGAAAGTAGAGATGAATTGTAATCTGTTTCAGAGATGAAGACTGAGACACTGAGAGAACAACTCCTCTCCCTGTTCTTCTCTGCATCTCCTTAACACCAAGGTCACACAGAATCCTGTCAGGGAGCAGAATTGTATTCAGCTGCTTTGGAGTGCCAAGCCCAGGCTTTAACCGTGCCCTACCTAAAGCAGCTTTTGCAAATCAATGCAACAACAAAATTAGACATTTTGACATATCTTATTATACTTAATTAGACAGAATTGTGTCTCCTCAATTGCCTTTATTATATGCTGATTATATACTGATGACAGGCATTGTGATTTAAATTCTTAACAAGAAAGCAGGTTTTTAAGTTCACCTTTCGAAGTATCTTTAGTGCCTTTGCTGTATGTAAAAAGTATGGAAAGATCCTTCAAGGAACTTTAAAATTCATGCAGCTTACCACAGCTCTATGAAGGAAGCAATTGGAGCAGTGCACTATGGTCCTTGACCCATCTCATTTTCTTACCTTGCTGCCTTTGATTCAATTCCTGAGCTGGGACTCTGTTTCTTCACAGAACTGATCCCAGCTGGTACCTAGACAGAAATCCTGAGCCATTGACAAAAGAAAAATACAACCCAACAATACTTGCAGTTAATTTTACACTGCGGCAGGGAGGCTGGGAAAGCTAAGGCAGTGCCAGACGTCAAGCTATAAAGTGGCCTCAGATCTTGATTCCACAAAGCACTTAGGCACATTCCGAGATCCAGCTTTCTTCCAGGCAGCAGAGGTTTGCATTTAGGTACATGCAAAACAAATGTACTGTAATAAGCCATCCATCTATTGCAACCATCTGGGATGCATATAAAGTGCATAAGCACAAAATTCCCCCATTTGCTGTTCAAAATTATTTAATGGGACTAGTTTTGTGTGTCTAATAATTAAACAGTAATTGTGCATATTCAGGCATCAGATGAATTATTTTGGCCTTAATCATGAATAACAACAGTTGAAACAACTATCATGCTTTTCCTTTAAACTACAAAATCTCTTGAAAACAGTCTCTTCAAAGCGTTGTTTTGTTCTGAAAGTTTAACTCTCGAAAATTAAGTTGGCCACCATCCTTGTTGTTATCTAAAGGATTGCACTGCCACCTTGTGACGGGAAAAGCCATTTAAAATTGCCATCTGTACTGCTTATGGCTGAGTGACATTAACTAAAAAGCCTTAAAAATTAAACATAGGAAATTAATTCGGGAATACCTATCTTATGAGTGGTTTTATAAAAAAGGGCTATAAGATAATAATTTTCTCCACTCATCACCACATTTCCACTAAGGGTTTCCCAAGTGCTTACAAGGATCATTGAGTTCAACTCTAGCCCTGCACAGGACCATTCCCAAGAGTCACACCTGAGAGCATCATCCAAACTCCACTTGAGCTCTATCAGACTTAGTCCTGTGACCACTTCCCCAGGGAGCCTTTCCAGTACCCAACCACCCTCTGGATGAAGAACCTCTTTCTAGTATTCAGCCTAAACCTGCCCTGACACAACTTCAGGCCATTCCCTCAGGTCCTGTCACTGGTCACCACAGAGAAGAGATCAGTGCCTGACCCTTCTCTTCCCCTCAAGAGGAAGTTGTAACTGCAATGAAGTCTCCCCTCAGTCTCCTATTCTCCAGGATGAACAGACCAAGTGACCTCAGCTGCTCTTCATATGGCTTCCCCTCAAGGCTCTTCACCATCTCTGTTTCCCTCCTTTGGACACTCCCTAGGAGCTTAATGTCCTTCTTACATTGTGGTGCCCCAAACTGCACACAATACCCAAGGTGAGGCCGCCCCAGTGCAGAGCAGAGCAGGACAATCCCCTCCCTCGACCGGCCGGTGATGCTGTGCCTGATGCCCCCCAGGACACGGTTGGCCCTTCTGGCTGCCAGGGCACTGCCAACTCATTCAACTGGACTTCAACCAGGATTCCCAGGTCCATTTCTGTGGCACTGCTTTCCAGCGTCTCATTCTTCAGTCTGTACCTGCGCTTAGGGTTGCCCCATCCCAGGTGCAGAATTCAGCACTTTCCCTTGTTGAACTTCATACAGTTGGTGATTGCCCAGCCCTCTAATTTGTCAAGGTGTCTCTGCAGTGTGTATCACCTGGTAATGGAATAAAAGTACATTGTTATTAATAAAGGCCTTGAGTAGATCAGAATCAAAAGATCAGCAATCCAGAAAACCTGCTAATGACAAAACGGTTCCAGAAAGGAAAGAAAACAAGAGAAGAAAAANAAAAAAAAAAAAAAAAAAAAAAAAAAAAAAAAAAAAAGAGAGGAGAGGAGAGAAGAGGAGAGGAACAGAGTAAAACCGAACTTTTGGGAAGACAGATGTATAAACAAGGTAATAAGGCTGAGAGTCTCTCCTGATAAGCTTTCTTTAAGTGTACATTTTCTCATAAGCAACAGTTGTCTAAAGAATGATGCTTTTATATTCAGTTGGTCCAACAGAAAACAAAGAAAATTAGTAAAGCTCCAACCCTTCAAATATTTATGTATATCTCTTACACTCTTCATGATTCAAGGACACAACTATCAGACCAAAGGAAATAAAATTGAATATCTTAATGGAAATACACATTTTTTGGGGGGAAAAAAAAGCTCTGCTCTAAATTTTCTCAAGCTTTTTTTCCATTTTAAAAAAAATAACCTGTCTCCTTTTCATTTCCCTTTTTTAAGAGGAAGAAGGAGAGAAAAGAGGAACAAAATTCAATACGCTTCAGTGTCCACCTTGGCAAAGAAAAAAGACTCAACATTATTAAAAAAAAAAAAAAAGGTTTTTCTTTTTCAGGAGGTTGGCAGTTTTGTTCTTCACTCTGGATTACATTGTACTTTTGCCAATCTTCTGTTAACTATCTACATGTGTTTACAGACAGGAGGCATAAATCTGCAGTGAAGCAACTACTGAAGCCATGACCCTTTTTCCATCAATCACTTTGCTTTAACTGGTGTAGCTAGGTATGAATCTCAATTTCTCCTTTACTTTTTGTCTTTAAAAATCTATTATCAGTAACACACTAGACAATAGGTCAATATCCAAAGAGCCCTCACCAAAACCTCTGAATTCATGTCTGAATAAAAAGCAGAGTGCTGACATTTAGCTCCTAGAACACAAACACAAGTGTTGACTGTGACCACAATGAGAGTTAGATATCAAAATGCTGTTTCTCTTGCCTTTCAGTTGAATCCAACAATAGCATTGAACTGTTTAAGAATTATTTTTTCTAGAAACATTTCACACAATTTACAGCCTGTAATAATACTATCTAAAAATATTTTCACGTACTTCATGTTATTTTTCCTATTACACACAGATAGAAAAGCAGCTCCCCAAAACCTGACATTTTCCAGTGACTGACAAAACATGGAATTGGTAAGGGAAGAAAGTATGGAGTTTTGTGAGGTTTTTAGGAAGCTGCAAAATATTTTCTTCAGTTAAGGCCTTTATGGCTGTAAATATAATCTTATATATTTTTCCTAAATGAACAAATGCTAAACTCTTCTAACAAAGAAAGTCTTTACTTAGAAATAATTCTTCACCTTCATACCTTTTACATTTTTATGTAAAACATGGAACATATGTATACATATTAAATCAAAATATCTTCTCCAAATATAATGGAGCCTTAGCACCTTTGCATTCAGTTGAAGGCGCATTGGCTTTTGCTTTGGCCAGATGAATCTTTGGATTGTAGAAATCATACTGACTGATTCTTTCCTTTGCATCAGGAAACCGCCACTTTTATTTGGGTTTGATTTATTCCTCCCAGAAGGACTGAAAAATGGTTCTGCTTTCAGCTGTTGAATTTTGTGTAATTTCAGTTAGCTTTTCACATGTGTTAAAGTGTCATGCAACTTTTCATCAAAGCAGGTGGCCTACTTACTTCAGCAAGCCAAAGCAAACATTATCTGCCCATCTCTAGTAATTCTATCACCTCCAGTGACCCACTCTGTTCATAAGTGAGCAACACCTGCACTTCTCTTCTCCATTTGTTCTCTCTTTCTAGTGCTTCTCTCCAATCTGGTCCACAAATACCCTCACAAACTGACTGAATGGCCTCATCTTTGTCCCTTGGGTTTCCACTGTATTGTGTCACTTCCATCTGCTTCCCAGAGACCATGCTGAGGTGGCCTGTAGTCCTGTCCTGTGTCAGGGTATCCTGATGGTTAGACGATGCCACAGGGCAGTCATGCTGTTCCTCCGGGTTGGTTACACTTTGCAATTCCTCCTTCCCATTTCCACTACAGTTTTTGCATCTCTTTGTTCTTGTTCCTCCTGATGCCATCTTTCATCAGTTTCATTGGTACTCTATTCGTTATTTTGCTCAATACTAATTCCAGATTCATCAGGCACTTTGCAATCACCTTCAACCTCAACATTCTGGTCATTGATCCTCCTTAAGCTCTTCAAATTGAGTGTAAAATACCATGCCATCACTCTTTGACCCGAGTCAAGGGCTGACTGGGGCGTGGGTAAAGGAAGCTGTTATTTAGCTTCTATTTAATCCCTAGTCATAGCTCTGGAAATACTGCTTCTGCTGTCCAACACCCAGCTCAGTTCACTGATCTCCTTGATTTCTCTTTTCAGAAGTGTTATGAAATAGTTATCTGTAGAAGAGAGAAAAAAAACTTTAATCCTTAAGGCAAATTACCAAACATTCCTGTCCGAGTTGCAAAATCCACTGCTATAAAGAAGCACAGCTCCATGGAAGTCATTGATGCTGTGTCAAATAACAGTGACAAAAATCGTGCAATAGATATGAAATGTTGATTGTTGGGGAAAAAAATCAAGTTATAAGATAAATCACTAACACTATACCATCTTTGGATTTATAGCTTATGATTGATTTGTGTGTAGTGGCCTTTGGTAGCCTTTAGTTCATATCAACTTCATTTTGTCATGTAACTGACAAATATCACAAATTACAACAAAAACAGTGAGGCTAGCATCCAATGTCAAAGGATGATTAAAAATTAATTAAGTATAAAACCAAAATTTCCTATTGCCTAGTGAGCTCCTTTTGCAGGTCAAAATTAAGGTGTATTACCACTGGAGCAAAACCTGCACTGTGACCTCTTTCCCTTCAAGACAGCATAAACTCTGTTCAAGATCATCCTTATTTAACCTTGCACTATGAAGTGACTCATTTAATGTCTCCTAATCATTGAAAATCTACCACATGATAAGGACACCAGACAAAAATTAGTTCCACACGTGTTCATGCTTGAAGCACACTTTTAATGATTTGGATCGTATGAGTCAAATATTTGCTAATGGGCAAAGACAAAATATTAACTTATTAAACAATGACTGAACTTTTCAGACAATATTTACACATTACCTAAAAAAACAATTAAAGAGAACATTTTCAAAGACCTTGACTTGAGCTCCTACTGACTTTCCCATCTCTTTACTGTTCTCTTTTTCTGTCTCTTTGAAATATCATCTGATAAATTTCAGACTACTTAAATAACAAAGTGACTCCAAAGCAAAATGTCTCCCATTAAAGGATATGCAATGCACATTACAGAGAAAACAGAAAATCAACCTATTCACTAGCACTATAGAATTTAATAAGCCTCATTCTACTTTATATCATTTGTCACATCACTGATATTATAAATAGTAGAATTTGTTTAAAATATCACCTAGGGTTAGTTTTATACTAACTCTGGATGTGAATGAGAATCCCAAGTATAAAAGAAAATCTCAACTGCAAGTATTTAATTTCAGCTGCCATCTTCTGAAATACCAGAAGTGGTTTTGCAGGGCTTCCTTATTGCTGTGGGTCCTTCACACCGCCTTTATTGGGACTGGATTCTCCATAGCTGCAGAAGGTCTTATCTGGATCTAATCCTTAAGATGTCAATCTTCAACTGCAAAAGGTATTCAAGACCTACTCTGAGTAGCCCTGCAGCTGTCAGACTGATCAGTCCAACTAGCATATATTCATAGCCAAACATATATTTTCATATTCTGCAGAGCTGATGTCTTTATACTCATTTTCTTTGACACTTTTTCCCTTCTAAGGACATACTCTGCCACTGACAGACAACTGCATCATTTTAATTACATTATCTCAGGCTTACCTATACTACTATTCAAGCAAATAGTTACTATAACTCAGTATGGCTACTTAGTCTCATGCTTAGTGACTTGTATATTGACAGACACTTACATGGTAGAGGTGACAGTGGGAGATAGAGAGGAGAATATTACTGCCACATTAGGAGAGAAGAATGAGGAAATAGCTGTAGTTCAAAGTCTATACACATTTAAAAACCCACCAGAACTGTTCTTGCTAAGGCTTAGATTTGTAGTATGATGATTAATGTCCAAATATAAATAAGAAAGATGGTGTGACAACATACTTCCCTATAAAAGTCTCACAGTCTTTGGTCCAGTAATTCTAAATCAAATACATTCTTGGCAATTAAGTTTCACTGTCAACATATTCTGTCTGTAGTTTAACAAAGTGAGCATTTGCTAATGAGTCTTCCTGTAACCGTTCCTTCAGAGTTCACATGTTCCACTACAAAGTCCAGGACAATTATTCACTGAGAAAATGTCAGTTCCTAAAGACCATTGATAGCTGGTGATATGCAATTATAACTTACTTCTTAGTGACAAATACAGTTTTCCACATGATCATGTGATGGTTCATTCATTTTTATACAAACATCAACTAAAATACCTGCATACCTAAGAACAACTGAAAGCCCCAACAAAACATCCATCAGATAACACCGACGAAAGCACAGTGTTGGATTTTCTTCTTTTTTCTCTTTCTACAGATTTTTTTTCAGCTGACATTCAAAAAACCCCAAACACTATTAACAGTCTACTTGCCAAGTAAATAGGAAACTTAAATCAGAAGGGATAGAAGCAAGAAGCTTTCTCTAGTCTATGTCAAAGGTGAGGAAAACTTTGCTCGCTCTTCTCATTTGCTGAGTGGCAGACCAGTCTGTGCAGTGAGCTTGAAATGCTGGATACTTTTGGCCATCTGAGTTCCTCCTCCTTTCACTAGGTTTTCTAGCCTCAGACTTCCTTCCCTTCCTATTTCTCCCAGTCTTTCCAAGCTTCACATTTTTCTTTGTCATTGCAGGCAAAAGTAATTAGAGACACTTTTGCAAGAACATCCTTCCAGCTGAGCTTATGTTTTTTGTAACACTGTTTACTTTTTCCTTCTCAGATTTTCTCTTAGCTAAAGCTGATGTTTTCCAGAAATTTTCTTCCACTTTTTTCCTTCTTTCAACACCATAGACTTTACCATGTTGAATGTCTAGCACGAAAAGAGATGAATGTTACTTGGATATGCTTTAAACCTACTTAACAACCAGTCGCATACACCTTAGACAGACTTACGAATCCCTGAGAAAGGGGTGCAGTTGAATGGAGCAGTCAGACCTCATGCCATTCCATAAGACTGGTTAGGCTTGGAGTCCTATAATATCATGAATTTAATCAGAAACACAAATACATATGCTCCACAGCAGGCCCTTCCTTGGTCACTTTGTCTCAGCTCATGTAGTTTTCCCCTCTATTCCATCTTGTGGTCAGGATGATCAGAGAGGAGTGAGGAGGAGCAAAATTACTCCCTTGTGTCAGTGTTGCACTTGGCTGTGGTCTGCTTGAAGCTTCAATTCCCCTTTCTTCTGACAGTCTCTACCCTGCCTACTTGCATCTGGATCAACTCATCCCCAGCGCCAGGTATGTACTAAGAGGTGATAGGGTATCTGGTATATAGATCAGGATCATCGGCAGGCATTTTCAGAAATATTTTCTGGGTAAGAACTCCACCCATCACTTGTGATTTTAACTCTGCCATTCAAACAGCAGTCTCCTGACAGAACCAGGCACACTGATATACACAGAGACACAGTACCCATGGAGCATGAGGAGCAGCAGATGAGGACCACAAGAAAGAGCAGTGCTTGGACTCCAGCTTCCCTCACTCCTGGGCTTGAATGGAGCAAGAAGGGCTGCTCCCAAGAGCTGTGGAGAACTTGGCAAGTGACACACCAGTTCCTGAAGCACAGTCCAGAAGAACCCTGCAGTCACACAGGTTCTGTGGTTCCAGTACGGAGTGTAGTAAAGATGATCACTCCTTCTCTCAGAAATATGTAAAGAAGAGGAGAAATACACATGAGACAGTAAATTTTAATTTGCAGGACTGCTTCTCACTTTTGGAAGGATATTCTGGTCACCCATATTAAATAATTCCTGTCCTGGGAACAATAAGGATTATTAGGAAATGCTGAAATTAAGCCTTAATTTACATTACAGTTATTTGGTATTTAATTATTTCCTTTGGCAAGAGTTAAATGTAAACATATGATCATGCTAATTATATATATACACACATTACTCATTCCAATTCGTTTCATTATAAATATGTCATATTTCATCCTTGTCAACTACAATGCACAACAGGACCAGTGGGTTCTTAACATTTAGTAGTAGGTTTATTTTTTCCAAGGAGTTTGACAGAGACACGTGAAAGACAGACACACACTCCATGTGACAGTAAATAAATTTAGAGACAGCAGCCTCTATAAATAACCTATGTTCATCATCTTACATAAGAAAGTGGAAGGTTAGCCACTAATTCCAGTCTACTAAATGGTTTGCAGCAGTTGGGTAAGAAAACCTGCAGGCTTTCTCGCTATCGTTCTGCTGTCACGTGGCTGCAGACAGGGAATGGCACAAGAATAAAATCCATAAGCATGTGAATATAAATGGAAGTACAAGTCAGTGATTTGGAAAGATACAAAAAAAAAAAAAAACTCTAGAAAAACAGCACTAAGGGAACAAGAAGGAGTAGTTTTTCATTTCTGATTCTGAATAATTTTTCAATTTATACAATAATTACTGTAACATAAATATCAAAAGTATATGCACCAGTCCTTTCTCACCACAGAGCACCTTGTCTGTCCAGGGAAGGATTCCTGAGGTTAGAGCACAGGAACTAAAAGGCAAGGAGTTTATTCCTTGCCAAGAAAACTCCTTACACCACCTTTGGAAGAGTCACTTTTCCATTCAGTCTTTCTTACACCTGTAAATGACCAAAAACCACCTCCTAACCCATAAGTGGGATAGTGCATACAGTTAGTACTTACTCGGAGTACAAGATCTGGTTCTCTGCCTCCCCCAGCCCCTGGGGACTGCTGGTGTGGTGAGCAGGGAAGAGAAAAGCCTTTGAGTTAAGGGAACAGAATTTGTTTCACAGAAGACAGTACAGGACAGCTGTAAACTATAAGCTGGGATAGGTTGTTTTAATTCTTATGCAAATTCACCTTCATATGGTCAAATTGAAACTTTTTGGAAATGCAAAACACTCTGTATACCTGCAATATAACCTTCTTGGTATTAGCTGCAAACTTTCTAAGTGATCCCACCTGCACAGCATCCTTCCTTCCAAAGATGAAACAGCTCTAAACTACCAGGGAATTAAAGATCTTGGCCACGGCACTTAGAGTCAGAGTATGCAACATCTCATCTGCATTGCCTCTGCTTCCATGTTGGGCTCTGAAACCCTGCAAGAAGAATTTGCCCAATTCAAATACAGGGAGGATACGGACCAGTCCCATATAGAGCAGTTTGGGAAGCAGGACCTGAATTTGCTCTTCCAAGCTTCAAGTACATTCTGTCAAGCTTCAGGCCTGACTAGTGAGAAAGCAAATAGAATGGAGCAAAAAGTCTGGTCCAAGAAAGAGAATGAAGATTAGGGATTAATGAGGCAGACAGGATAATGAGAAGCTAAGTCTGAGGAGAAAGACTGCCAAAAGAGGTAGGAAGAAAGGATTCAACAGGTTGAATACGTATCTCAAAACAAGAAGGCAGGGGAGAACTGGAGAAAATATCCTGAAACCAGAAATATTTGGTGAAGGGAATATTGACTGTGTGTCAATGTTTCAGTACCAGAGAAAAGACTGACAGTTCTCTTCGACTACAGCACAGGCCCTTTACAGCTTGAGATGGACCAAAATGTTCCCAGGTCTCACTTGGTGTCACCTTAATATCAGTAAATACCTGTACCCTTTCCTCACAAATGAATGACAACCTACCACTGCTATCAACTTCTTACCTTAAAAAAAAAAAATGTCTGAAAACAGACTTCAGGGTTCAAGCAGAGCTGAGTGAAACCACATAGTTTCCCCCCTATGGTTGCAGTGGGAGAAGTATCTTCAGAAGAACAGATCTGGAACCTAAACAAAAGATTTTTATACCTGAGTTCATTAAAGATACTACTTACATATTAAACTTTTCATAATCTGATGCAAGGCTATTCCTCAAGTACTATTCATATCCTTTGCATGGCAAATTGACTATCCAAATGAGTATGTAATTTCACTGTGCCTCTTCACTTATCTGCAAAATGGGTATGATAGCATCCCTTCACCTCAGGAATATGCTGGGATAATACATTAATTAATGTTTGTGAGCAGACACATATTTGAGAGCAATAGAGAGAATCAAAAAGAAAAATGATTATGTATTCAGAACGGGTTTGAACAGTGGGTAGTAAATAAGACACGAGAGCACAGGAACAGCGAACAACAGGAGAAAACCAAAATTCAGTTGAATAAGCCAAAGTAGAAACCATGAGAAAAAATAACACTCAATCATGTCATTGAAGTTATTAGCTTTTATGACAAAGAGGGCAAAGAAATTCCATAGCATAATTAGTATTTTCAGCTGCAGCAAGGAGCATTTTATAATAACAAATGCCTTGATAATATTCGAGAATACACAAAGAATGCAGCAGAAAAGTGTTATGCAAAGTATTTGACAAAATGGAGGACTTACATATTTATGCTATTTTGCCTATGAGTCCTGCTATAAAAAAGCAAAGCTTAAGATCTTGCCAACTACTCTATGCTGTAAAATATTATTATGCCAGTGGGGAAGACAGCTTGGCAACACATGACACTAGCCAGATGTTAAATGAACTGCAGTTAGCTTATGTCCATACTACACTCATAAAAACTTTGGACCTTTGGTACCTCTGACATGTTTCTCTTCTACAAAGGGGAATTCAATACAGCGGCAGATAGGAAGTCACAATTTAAATGAAGCATAATTTCAAATCTGTGGACGATCCTAGTGTCTTCTTCCCTACTTCACCAAATGCTCTAAATAATTTTATTTCCTAAACAGAGGAAATACCATGTATTTTTTCCAAATGGATACTATAGAATTAACTGTGGGAGTTGCAGTTCATTTTCAACTGTGCATGCTTGTCAGTAATATAGACCGAGGACCCAAAGCCCATCTCTGTGACATCAGTATGAACCAACAGTAAATCCACTGAAGTTAGTGGAGCTATTCTAGCCTGATGGTCTAACTCAGTGTTTATTAAAATCAGCCAGAGCTAATTAAAGATTTGGGTGGGCACTGAGACATTGCCTTGAAATTGCCACCAGTGTGTGACAGAGATATTTGTATTTCCTTAAAATTCTCAGAACTAGCATAATGATTTTGCCTGAAATTTATCTCCAGGCAATTTCTGATCATGAGCTAAAGAAAGCATTTTTGCTTGATGTACTTACAAACTTTAAATACATCATTTTATCTTTCCCTATAAAAAAGGCTGTTCCAAATATAAGTCCATCTCCTCTAAAATTTAACACATGTCTTTATTATGTTACTACTGATCCTGTTGACACAGCAGCGATACATTTCATATCAGGACGAATATAGCCAAGCTTGAAATATTTAGTATTGTTACAGCACATCAAAGGCACTATATAGACTATCCTGTAGGGACACTGTAAGGAGTAGAAAGGGTGATGATGCACCTTTATATTTAGGGTGCAGCTTCTTTTGAGAAGACTGACTTCCTTTATAGTGGCTTAGAGGAAAATTGAAGCATTTCACAAAATCTGTAGCAAGCAAAATATGACATGTCACTTCTCTTGGTACTTTTAAGACAGTAAGAACATCTGTAAATATTCAAACAGTAGGACTCAATCATGCCTTTTTTAAATTTATTTTTTATATTTTAGAAATATTTTACATTTACAAGTAAGTGCATTATTCCATGGAATTTGACATCCCAGAATGCAGAAATTATTTCACCTAAACTTTCATTTTCTAAATAGTATTAAATTACAGTATTAAATATTTTAAATATAGATTCTACCTTTCATGTTCACATCTGGTTGTTTATTTCTCCAAGCCATATTTAAGGCCAATTGCAAAACTGAAATATACAAAATGTTAGAAAAAATACATAACATAAAGTTAAGAGTATATTACCCTTTCAAGTTTCAGTGAAGATCGGAGTTTTCATAGAATCTACTTTCCCCTGTGACTGGATGAGTCCTTCCAAATCAATATTAAGTAAACCTTGTATCAGTTATAACTAAATTCACACATATAAGCAAGCCCACTGAAGCCAACACAAATGAGAACAGAGATGTTCTCCTCTTAAAAAAATTAATTGAAACAATATCCAAAAGAAATATCACTTCATAAAGAAAACATTGGGACATTGATTTTCCCACTTGACTTATGTGATGCTTAGTAGGGTGAAAATCATTGATTTACAGTATTATCTCTTCAATGTGGCAATTTTTTGCTCAGGCACTGCACATAGACCCCAATCTGTCCCTACACAACTGATTCTACCTCTTTATCAGGACGCATAACTATACATTATAATAATAATGAAGAGTTCCAAAACTTAAATTATCTGAATTTGTAACTGAGTCTATATCTTAATCTTTATGTGCATACAGGTCTTCCCTAAAACAGCACAGAAGTTCATTCTGATGAGTAGTCAGCAGAACAGCTAAGTAATTAATCTTCAGAGGGTTGTAATAGGGCAAACTTTTCAAAGATACGTTTCTCACTTGTGTGCCATAATAACAGCACAAATAGTACGAAGGATGTTTTCCTGACATCTCTGTAAGCCCAAACATGGAACATCTGCAATATGTTCTCTGTTCAGCAGAGGAGCAGCAAGAGAAACAACAAACCTGCTTCATTTGATGTGTCAAGCACATGCTCCATAAGCTCCTACACTACATTAGCAAGCAGAAAATGAGATTCTTCAGTCTATAATCATCACACTAAGCTCCCCTGACAATCAACAGGAAACACCAGGCACCACCAGAGATTAGTGACAGGCATCCATCTACAGATGAACCTCAGAAAGCACCCATTTCTAAACTCTGGTTGCCTAAAATTAGAGGAGAAAAGTCCTATCCTGAATGACTAGAAGAGAATTGCATGCCCTGAACACCCATTTCTCTTTAGTATTTTGCAAATGAAGGATGAAAATATCCTTCCCCTGAGAAATTTGTCCCACAAAGACTCAGGACTCCTCAGGGAAAATTCTTATTTCAATGCCTGGTTTTGCAGAGTGCTGAAAAGAGGATCAAATCTTTTATAGATGGTATTCCTTAGATCAGAGTAAAGACATAGGCAAGAGAATACAGGAGAGAACAAGGAGGGGCTGTGGAAGGAGAGCAGAGGATGCTACATTTTACTCTGTTGAACCACCTTTTCTGAAGTAACATGATGAATGTAGAAAGCAGCTCCAGCTTCCAACTCCAGCACTGGCCCATCCTCAACCAAACTCCTTTCCAGGAATGCCATGGATCTGAGGCAAGCACTCACCAGCATACACACCAAACACATGCATAACTTCAGTTCAAGCTCTCTGAGGTACGCAGAGAATCAGAATAAAATGTGAGGAGCTGTGATCTCCTTTAGCTCTTTTATGTTTGAGCTGAAGGAAAGAAGCACCCAAAACACAAGCTGAAGAGGCAATGTGAGACATTTGGGCATAAGGCGGCGAATCTGGAGCAGGAAAGCAGGTCTCCAAGTGACAGTAAGAAGCAGTAGCTGAATTTTTGCTTTTACTGATGAGATTGTAAAATGCAAGACAAACTCCTGTAAAGTCTTCACATAAACCTGGAGAAGAGATATAGAGTGATCTTTGTGAAAGGAATTAGAGAAATATCAGGAGAAACAGTAAATTGTACAGCTGTAGAAGCCAAGAGACGAAAAGGAAAGCAGAAGGCTTCGTAGGAGAGGACAATGAAGAACTTTGATTACAAAAAGTCATCATAGATATAAACAAAAGCAGATTTAGTAAAGATCAAAACAGAGAAATATGTCTGAAAAGAGAATAAATGAGAGAAAAAAATCTATCTGATTAATGTAAACAACTTCTCAATGAGTAAAAAGTTATTAAATGAGATGCAGAGTGGTGAAGGATTTTGCCTGAACTGACAAATGGAGTCAAGGACTGCTGTTTTAAGATGAAGGGACTAAAGAATATTTATACTGTGAAGAGTAGGAGGAAGGAGAAGAAGAAAGATATAAGGCAAGAAATCTACAACCCAGAGGATAATGAGGTTTGCAAACAATTCATTTTTTTAGAGTTGGGCAAACAGATTTTTAGATTCACTCTGAAAAAGCAACATGATTGCCCAAACCTTGTTTCCATTTTTTCCAGCTGTATCAACAAATCTAACAAAAAATACTATCTATGCTTACTTACCTTGTATTGTCTATGTCTTTGGATTTTCAAGATTGCAACAATCAAGACAAAATTAGTAAGTTTACTGATTAGTATATGAAGGCAGGGTGGGAGACAGAAATTGGACGCAGCTCTTTCCATGAGAGAAGAGAGAGAAAAGCCAAACACTTCTACATCCAGTGGTTTTGTTTACAGAACTCAGAAAAAAACAGAGATCTGAGATGCAGCCTTCAGAAAGTGGTTGACTTCTTTAAGTGGGAAGTCAATTCTTTTTTCATTTACCTTTTAAGATCCAGATTACATAATTTCCATACTGTTTTATTCAAGAGCTCAAATTAGCAGCTTTCAGAGCAAAAGTGTATGATGTGTCCCTTCTTGAACTGTAAAATGTGCCTGTTGTTATGTGATGTTATAGGGAAAGGGCAAATTAATAGTGAGCAGTATTTGGTTGAAAAAAACCATTTCAGCTTTTACTACTTCATGATGTAAATTTAGAAGTCATTTTTGAATACATTATGAACTCTAGTTGGTCTTGCACTATAAATCATTGGCAGGCTGGAAGGGAAAGAGGTCTGATATTGCCCACTCATCCTTCTGCCCACCATGGGATGAATACCACTGCTGACTGTCCAAAAATTCTTTGAGAGTTTATAATATAGGTGAGATAATGATGGAGCTTTCACTGTGCCACTGAGCAGTCCGTTCCAGTCCTTAACATCTCCTAACCATTAGAACCCAGTTCTTTCAAATGTCTAATTTAGATCTCCTTAATTGCAGTTTAATTCCCCATTATATCTTGTATCCATCATGACTTGGGTGAATAATTAATTCTCTACCTCTTTGCTGCTACCTTCTGCACATCTCAAAATTGTATCTTTGCTTTGTCTTTCCCTGATAGACAAAAAACCCCCCACTTACTTCAGTCTTTACTTGCAGGTCATGGAGGGTTTTAACCTGTCATCATTTTTGCTTTTCACTCCTTGGCTCTTTTCAGATAGTTCATGTCACTCTTGAAATGGCACATGCAACACTGAACACAGTGTTCTAGAGGAGGCCTTACAATGCAGTGTATGGTGGCAGAACACTTTCACATCTCACAAACAGCATTTCAGAAGACATAACGCAGACTGCAAACCAAACTAACAAATAAATAATGCAAACCAACAGTACGACACTACTGATGTAGGTTCAGCTTGTTATTTCCTACAAACCATGATCCCCTTCTGTTGGGCTGCTGCCTTGTTCTGCATTTGGGCAGCCTAAGCTCCTGTCTAAATACAGTATTTTGCATTCTTCTTTACTGAACTGTACCCTACTTTCTTCAGGACATTTCACTAGTTTTCGAGACCATGTTGAATTCTGAAATGTAAGCAACTTCTTCATGTTCGGTATCATCTACAAACTTAAAATATCAGTGAAGAGCCAGTAAAAACAATTCTAGCCAACTCATGTCTAACACCTCCAGAATGAGTCCTAGTTACCCAGTTGTTCTTCAAAGGTGGGGGAGAGGGATGATATTCATCATTCTAGTGCAGGTATTGTCTTTCCATTTTCCATAAATAAAATCCAGATTCAGGCCTAGAAAACAGATACATGACTCTAGCATAATGGCTATTTCATGTCTTATGTATCCTAATTTCTCAGCAGACTCCTCCCCTGGCAGTGAAAAACCCCAGCAAGGGCAGAGCTGACTAATTTTCCTCATGACCAACATCTCAGCTGCTGTTATATGTCCTGCAGGGCTGCTCAGGATCTCATGCCAAGAAACAGAGGACGGCAACCAAATCCACAGCACTTGCACCCCTTCAGGGATCCTGATCTGAGCTCTTTGTTGTGTTACTCCCTGAACCTTTTAGCCCTATTGGGACCAACCATTCTCAGGCATACTTGGACCACCATGCATTCAGTCACCAGCTGTCACATCTTCAGTGTTTGTACCTCTGATCACCTGCAAGGGAGCAGGAAAAGCAGATGTGGTCTTAACCGTGTCATTAGAAGAGATGGCTAACAGGCGAATGGCATCAGAATAGGCTTCACTCCTACCCCTTTTAAAACACCCAGTTATCACGGTCTGGAGTAGTTTATTTGCCTGGGTTCTTTTCTCCCACTCTTACCCCCTCCGATGGCTCTGGCCACGCCACTTCTGTGCGGGGCCCGGAGCCGCCGCCCTGCTCTGAGCACAGTGGGGCTGGGACGCCGACCCACGGCAGCCCTGGCTCTGCGGCGGTCGGGCGGCTACGGGGGTCGGTAGCAGCCCCACTACAGAGCCCAACAGACCCATTCCTGTGGGGCCCGGCGGGTTGACGGGGACAGTCCTGCCGTCCGTGCGAGGGACGCGCCCGCCCGCCGAGCCGGTGGCCCCGCTCCGGGCAGCTTGCTCACGGTGGCCGCGGGCCGCGAATGTCAGGGAGGGACCCGACATCGCTGGGAGATCTCGGCGTATATAAGGGATGCGGGGGATTCGCCGGCGCACATTGATCCATCCCAGCTGCTCCGCTCTGGACAGAAAGCACCGCAGCGACATGATCCCCGCAGGTGAGGGCGGCGGGGGGCGGCGGCAGGTGAGGGCGGCAGGTGAGGGCGGCGGGGGGCACACCCCGACGCTGCCGCGCTCTCCACAGGTGCCGGCGCGGCGCTGGCGCTGCTGTGGCTGTTGGTCTGCGCCCCGGGGGACGCCGGCTGCCACCCTCTGACCGTGGCCGATCTCTTCGACCGGGTGATCCGGCACTCGGGCAGGATCCACAGCCTCTCCACGGCGCTCTACGCTGAGCTGGTGAGTGCCGCGGCGGCCCCTTGGCCGCGGAGCTGGGCTGCGCCGCCCTGGGAGCGGCTGCCGGCGGAGCGCCATAGGGGGCAAGGTGGGAGCGTGAAGGGTAGTGGTGGTGCTCTCGGTGTGTGTCTAGGTTTTCTTTCCCCGTAGGAAAAACACTTTCCTCCCGGCGATAACGAGCTGGGAAAACCCTCTCGGAAGTGCCACACGTCGGGGATGCAGACCCCCAAAGGCAAAGAATACGCCCAAAAAATCCCGGTAAGGGGGAACGGGGGCGGCAGGCAGAGACAGGGTGGAAGGGGGTACCACAGGGGTTGGGGGGGCTGGAAAGAGGGCTCGGTGGGTCACTCTGCCTCCTTTCTCCCCCTTGAAGAAAGGGGAAGGTACCTCCTGTCCCGTCAGAACCCCCAAATGTCTCATTCATCACGCTGTGATGATCCTCCACTCTGGTCAGGCTGGAGACAGGCAGAGAGGTTTTTATGCCTCCGGAGCTTCATTAGTATTTTGGATGGAAGAAGCTGCTAGGGTTTGACCCCAAACAGGTGCACGTGACAGAAGTATTGCATATGAATGCTTAGTTTGTTGAATTTTAAAAGCTGCATATGGCATATGGTTTCCTATGCTCGGGTCATGTGTATTAGTTCTGATAAAGATATTGTAGTAGTACTTCGTCAAAATGACTGAGACAACTTTTCATTTTGTTGTGGCAATCTCTGTGGAACGGAAACTTAGAATACACGCTGTGTGCGGCAGTTAAATTAATCAGTGTCACGGTAAAGTACAAAAAGCAACCAGGAGAAAGCAGTAACAGTCATTAACTCTGAATTGGTAGTTAGGTATGGGGAAAAGAACAGCAAATTGGTTAGACAGTTGTAATGGCAAAGAGAAAAAAATCGTTATTAGTTTAGAGAAGAGCGGGAAGAGTTTCTTCAAAGAAAAAGCAAATTGTGAAGTCGGGGATACAGCAGTGGGAGAAACTTTTACCTCTAGGAGGAGACAGACGAAGACAAATGTGTATGTTTGGGGTTTGGTTGTGACAGTGAGGAGCTTCCCCCAAGACATCCAGAAGGTCCCCTGGAAGGGTAAAGGGAGAGATGATCCCCTGCCCGTATTAGCTGTAAACAAGACAGATGCTACTTTTGGATGTTAATATATATATAAGCAAATGACCAGAGAGTGGCCCTGAAGTATTGAATTGCAGATAGAAATCTTAACGCCTATGAGATTCCACAATGAGACTGTTTGAGTATTCATACAATCTGCTGCAAAGTAACAGAGTTTTGTGGGGCTTATTTTAAGAGAGAAGAACTAACTCACTTGATACTGAAACTTCTACAAGCCTGGAAAGAACCACTTTCCCACTTTAACCAGCATATTGAACATCATCAAGAGCTAACTGATGACAGCCTTAGCAAAGCAAAGCAGATCAGCAACATGGTACATGAGCTGAAGACTGGGGTCGAGAAAGTAACAGAAAAAGTAAGATTTTCGATGTAGCTTTTATTTATACCAGTTATGTGGCATGAGTGATTTTTGGGGAGAGGGCAATGTCTGCTCCCACTTGGGCTTGGAGGCTCTCATCCAGCAAAATGCTGGACTTTGTTACAGATACAGGCATCTTTCTGTCAAAGGATGTGACTTAGTTTATGGATTGGCAGATATGTAGATGGCATTATAGATGTCCATATCTGTAAAGCAGTATTTTAATGTGAACTATATGAAAGAGACACAAGTACAAAGACTAGTGCCTTCTACAGCTTCACATATGAGCCAGTAACAACTTGATTTTTCTGGGGCAGTAAAGGAGATGTGGATAGATCATGATAAATGCCTAATTGTTTTCAGTTTTATTTGGATTTACATTCTAAGTAATTCAAGTATCACTGCTGTCTGCTGCAAAGAGCTCTTTCCTAAGGCAATTTTATGCTGGGGTAAGTTCTCAAAGACAAGAGTGACATTGCTTAAGTCCAATGCCAGTCACAAAACAATTTTAAAACTCCATTCCAAATTCTAGCAGATCATGTATAGATTATTAGATGTAATTTATTTCCATTTCTGTCTTTTCATTACTAGCTAGAAATCCTGACCTTTGCATTTATTGTGCATTTGTATCTAAACTTATTTGTAGTTTTGGCTAAACCAATGGAGGCTGTGTGCCCATTCTCTGAAATGGCCATACTGCCAAGGTGCCTGTTTCACTAAAAAAAGTGATTAATAAACTGGTATCTTACACTAGTAGATCATCTTTCAGCTTTATGAACACAGATGGGGAATATGAATTTTAAAATTAGCAGATCATAACTAGAATAGGTGGACTTGTAGCCTGTTCTGAAATGCAGCCCTGATTAGGGTGACTCAGAGCTACAAATGCAAATTCTGTTTTCCAAATGTGACAGTTTTGAGTTAAAATGGCCTTGAAGTTTAGAAGTTTTCAACCTCAAATCTTGACATCTGCTTAATTTTGTAGCTGAAGCAAGCCATCAAACTCTAAATCAGCTACACACTCTTTGTATACTTACTTGCTTTATTTTTTCTGAAACACCTTTGAAGGAACTACCAAAGAAAGCTTTGAAGTATTGACCTCTCTGTACTATGGACATACCACAGGGTATAGAAATATAATTACAAAAGTTAAGCAATCAATGCAAATGCATTCTGTATTTTGCAGCTGTGTTTTTCTGCAAGACAGAAAAATTCTAAACTTGATTTTGTTGTCATGTGAAGCTCCTGCTCTGAGATGTGACCACAGCCTGCAGAGTTCAGCAGGTTAAACAGCACTGGTGAATGCTCACATTAGAAGCTTCCCTTCACAAAACTCATTAAAATAAATGGCTAAAAAATTCTCAAGACTGATTTGCTATAATAATTTAAGAGGAAATAAGGATTGCCAAACAGGGGTTCCTCTACTTAAACTCAGGTGGAGTTACACTCCAGTATTTGTTACTGTTATATCAAATAATTTCTGTCTAGTCTAAACTTCGTATAAATACCCTAAGAATCTAAAATATTTTTCTATGTAAGGAACTTTACATATATCCTCAATAATTATGTGAAAGGTCTGGAGTAGCACAGCCCAACATAGTGATGCCTCAGTTAACTTCTGCACTAGTATTTTCAAAATGTGTTGTAAGTGTAGTTACAACTTGTACTTCTTTTCCTCTTTTCAATACAGATGCAGTCAATGGGGATCATCAGCAATTCATTAAATGGAATGGCATCATCTGAAGGCACTGGTTTATCAATTAGTAATGAAGCAAAGATGAGTGACTCTGACTTCATTCACTGTTTCAGGAGAGATTCAAATAAAGTACAAAGCTACTTAAAAATTCTCAAATGTAGGATTATGCCAGAAAATAGTTGCTGAGTTGTAATCCCTTGACAAGTAGTCTTCCACATGTTACAAGTTCTATTTTTGTTTCTTTCTAAGTTATCACATTTACAGTAATTTTAATGGAAAAGTGGTTTTGAAATTCTCTGGCAGCTACTTGACACAGTTGACCAATGCAGGTGAAATACTAAATAAAGCATCATGTGTGTATGTGGGTTAATGCACCTGATAAAAAGGAGTAAATCTAGCAGTAGAAAAATAAATGTCCTTGCACATTACACTGTAGCAGACTATATTATGGCTGGTTCATGCAGTTTAGATTTATACATAGAATTTTAGAAAGGCTTGGGCTGGAAGGGACCTTAATAATCATATAGTCCTAACACCCCCTGCCCTGGGCAGGGACACCTTCAACTAGATCAGGTTGCTCAAGTCCCCATCCAATTCTGACCTTGAACAGTTGCAGGGAGGGAGCATCCCTAACTTCTCTGGGCAACCTACTCCACTGCCTCACCATCTTCTTTAGTGAAGAACTTTTTCCTAGCCTCTAAGCTCAATCTCTCCTATTTTACTGTAAAACCATTCCCCCTTGTCCTATTGCTATTTGCCTGTGTATAAAGCCATTCTCCCTCATTTTTAAAAGCCTTTTTTTTAAGTCCTGCAAGGCTGCAATGAAATCTTCCTGCAGTCTTCCTGCAGCCTTCTCTTCTCTGGTAAGAACACCACCACCTCTCATACTGTCTTCATGAGGTTTCAATGGGCTCGCTTGTCAAGCTTGTCTAGCTTCCCCTAGATGGCATCCCATCCTTCTGTTGTGTCAACTGCATTGCTCAGCTTCATGTCCTCTGCAAACTCTCTAAAGGTGCACTCAATCTCCCTGTCTGTGTCATTGCTGAAGATATTGAAGAGCACCCATCTTGGGATGGTGCCCTCAGGGACAACACCCATCACTGGCCTCCACCTAGACATAAGAGCCACTGACCACAACTCTCTGGCTGCATCCATCCATCCAATTCCTTATCCATCAAAGAGTCCACTCTTCAAGCCTATGTCTCTCTAATTTGGAGATCTGGCTGTCATGTGGGACCCTGTGGAAAGCCTTACAGAGGTTGAAACACGGTTGAAAGTGAGATTCAATGTGTGAAACCTTGGTACAAATACATCTATCTACTATCAATAAAGTATACTTTCAACATACGGAAAATGCTTCCCCACATTTCTACGTACAGACCTCCCTGCAAAATGTTGCTTAACACAGAAGAGTGGCATTGATGTTGATCAGTTCATGTAACTGCAGGACCCATGGCAGGCTTTTATGTTTACATCATACTTCTTACTAACTCCTGTGGGCTTTCATGTGTGTCCCATAAGATACACTCCTAGCACTTTTACTCATTTTATATGCCTTTTTATACCTGTAATGGCTTCACTGATTTCAGCAGAAACGCCTGAAGAAAAAGTTTCTCTGTGAAAAGTCAGAATTCTGGTCCAAATAGCATTTCAGTCCAAGGGCTGAAATGTAGCAGTAAGTCTTTTTCCCATTTCACATGCTGACACAGGGCTTGGGTTTTACACTAGTGATGACAAACTGCATAGCAAATAAAAATGTGAAAGCTGTCATATATTTTACAGAAATTACATTTGCCTAGCAGCAGGGTGGTGCTGATAGCTGTGCATAGAACAAAGCTTTGCAGTCAGATCCAGAATGACCCTTTCAAACACACACTTATAATCAATATGGATTTAATATTCTTGACGATTTCATCCACAAATGCTCTTTTCTGGCCTTCCCTGATCCTGATGGTTGCTGACAGCAGCTGGAGTTCAGACAGCCAAGAATGGAGAGTAAAATGCTGGTGATTATCTAATAATGATACTGATTTGGGCTTGAGAAACTCAGCAGGGAAAGGTTTCAAAGAAACATTTATGCAGACCAGAGGAACAACCTTGTCAGTTACATCTCCCTAAGTGCTAATATCCTCAAGTACCTACTGTCTAACTTAAATCCGACATACTTTTGCAGCTAGAAGCCATGAGCCTTCACAATTCACATCTGCTCCCTGCTGTGCCAGGTATGGCAGAAAGGCAAGGGGTCACATTGTGCATGCCGTTAGTAAGTTCCTGGCTGCAGTTCCTTGAGCAGTAAGATACTACGAACACATAATGAAACAGCAGCATTTGTTATGCGGGAAGGCTTGAAGAGGCTGGTAGAGGGCCACAGGGCGGCCTTGGGGCCTCACAGGAGGAGGTGGCCATGTTGCCATAGGAGGGAGCTGTGGCCCCATGGCCTTGCCTGGTGGTGTTCAGAGCAAGTTACAAGGTGACTAGAAAGCAGTGGCATCTGGCAGGACCTGCCAGGGGCTGTGGCTGAGGGTCAGGTGGAAAACATGTCACAAACTGAGAGGATCATACAAGTAACTCCCATGTCCTTCAAAGCGCTAAACCCTGGGAATGCTTTTCGATACAGAAATGTGAAAACACAGAAAATGAGGAAGTGGGCTGCACATAAAAAACAACAATGCACCGAAGAATTATCCATAGTCATTCATCCTTATTAGTACTATATTTCAGATTTGGCTTTAACTGAAGCAAGGAGTGTTCATAAAACAAAAGCCTTCCTATATTGCCTTGCTTCCTCTTGTGCTTGAGGAAAAGACTGAGCAGTGGGCTGAAAAGAGCTTGTTTATGGCCACCGATGCCTCAAACAGAAATACCAGTGATGGTTGCTTTTTGCACAGGGGAATACTTCATCTGCATGATTTCTCTCCAAGACAGCAGTGGAACTAGTTAGAAACATATGATAATGTAAAATTGTGTGCCACAATCAAATGCTTTGGAGTTTTTGCATCTGAGAATATTAATTTAGGAGAAACAAATCTGTAAATCAATGAAAAATCAGGATTGGCTTTACGTTAAGTGCTGGCCTCATGCGCAACAACCTGTAACACGGTATACCATAGGTAAATCATGGCATAATCTCTGTTTGTGAAACAGTATGTTTCCATTAACTTTCCTTGTCAAACAAATACGTTTAAGAACTCAAAATATCTTCAGTGTTCTTCAGGTCTTATTCCATTAAACACTGCATGATAACCCCAGAATATCAACATTTTTGTATAGTCCAATTAATTTCTTTCAATTGTTAGAAGTTGCTTTTGTATGTTAGAGATTTTCCATCATCATTTCCTCATCTATTTTTTCCAAATGAAGGATACAACAGAGACACTCCCAGTGACTGAAAATTCATTTCGTTCCTTTTGTAATGTGCTATATTGTTTTTACTGTGTATCTTAAATTTAGACTGAATCTGGTACGTGCTGATGTTTGCATGCTAGATTAAGTGGCTGTCACTCATAGTTTAACTCCTATCTAAAACCATATGATAACAAAGCAGAAACTAATGGAAAGAGTCTTCTTTGTACATTATACATTAACATTCAGCTACATCATGTTACCCACAAAATAAAAATTACTTTGAAAAACTGAAGAATTCCTCAAGGGTTAGATGCTTATAAAAACTGGCATTTCTGTGTGCTTGAACAAGTACTAGAAGACCACTATAGAGATACTGCCTTGTGACATCTCTGTCCACCAAGACCAGCTTCATTGTTCAGAATTACAACCAACAGAAAAACAAGGAGTTGCCATTTTCTGGCCATTAATTCAGGTGCAAGCCTGCATGGAGACCATCTCAGATCCAGGTTTAAGTATCTCAGTTTATCTTACACAGCAGCAGTCATCAGGGACATAGCTCAGAAGCACAGTCATTAAAGACTTCTACAGTCCATGGCAATTCCATCCATTGTGAACCTTTCTCTGCAGGGACTTTTTGGCCTCCCCATGGTCCAAAGCTGAATCTCAATTTAATTGGAGGCTAATCACTCTCTGGTTCTTTCTTAAGGCACTATTTACAGCTATCTTCTTGGAATTGGTTTGTCTCTTCTTTAGTATGTGAAAATTAGTAATGGTCTTGGTGGTAGAGGGTGCTGAAGCATATGAATGTACTTAAAATTTATGTTAGTCTTGTGACTGTGGGACATATATTGATCAGAGGAGCTGTGTGGCTACAGTGATGGCAACTGGTATTTAAAACCCAGTACTAGTAAATCACAGCAGATAAAACAAATCTGATGTATTACTGCAGCTCAGGAGTGACAGTTGACCGTTGCACTATTGTTCTGACACTGAAGTTAGTAATGCAGTTCTGTGCCTTATAGCAGTCTTGTTCTCCTCAGCAGATCATAACAATAATTTCCTCTTTGGCAAAGAATTAATAAAAACAAGATAACTTTCACAAAATCATTTTATGCTGTAAATCTATTATAACTTAAGTGTAAGTGCTGACACAGCTGTGGTCAGCAAATCCTGTTTTTAGGAATGTGATACGAGGTGCACAGAGGAGCTAGTTGGCCTCTTACAGTGTCACAGTTGTTTATACACAGCAAAACATGACTGTGGCTGTACCTGATATAGATTGGGAAAACTGGCATTCTGATACCTTTTGAAAGTCCGAGAGCCAGACCTAGAAAAGGAAATCAGCACCCTCTCGTTAGGTATCAGGGAAGCCCCTCTGAGTGTCTGACCTTAAGAACAGATTTTTCAAGATTCACATTTAGACCCATTTGGAGGACCTCCAATCAGAGGGATGGGAAAAGCCTCTCCTGTTCCTGAGGCTGCTAGGTTGGGCAATGAGATCCCTACGTCAGCAGCACAGTCTGAAGGCACAGAAGTCTGCAGCTTGGGTAACATAGCAAGTACTGAGTCTCAGCCCTTTTTCCCTTTTGCTGTTGTATTCCGTATTACATCAGCATTGATAAGTTGCCAGACCAAATAAAAAGGTATCCAGCAAGTGTAAGTATCTGCTTTGTTTCTGGCCTCTAAAGAGCTGAATTTAACTGCAGTTCGCAATTTGAGGTACACAAACTCTCCCCAGCCCAGGATCCCAAAAAATGTCCTTCATAATATTCCACAGCCTGCAACTACAGGCTCAAAATGCTACACACGGAAATACCTCAGATACCCTGTAACCATGCAGCCAGGTCATCCATCAGGTCAAGTCTTTGAAGTCAAAGTAGTACATTCCTGGTTTTAACTATGAGGCATCACAGGTATCTATTACATCACTCCATTATACCAGATGCACTCTATGCCTTACACCTCTGCAGTGTGTCTCTTACAAAGTGCTTCAAATATCTGCTGGGGATTTTGCCTATAATTTGTGTTCTCTTTGTTCTTTCTCAAACTAGTATGCACACATTATTTGAAGAAAACAAATACTGCTTGATCCTTCCCAAAGAAAAGGCTCGCACTGTAAATATATTTTTGTATTCATACTGGGTGCTGTTTCTCATATACCAAGTTCTCACAGTATGGACTGAGGGAAAACTTCCTTAAATAGCACAAAATGAGAGGAATGAAGGTTTATGGGTCATGGGTCAAAATCCATTTTGACTAACTGAATTAGGCTATTTTAGATATAAATCAAGATTTACATGCATATTTCTAGGGTTTTTAAAAAAGCTTGATCAGTATTTTCATGTAAAGAATGTTTCATCTGGCATGCTGAAACTATTCTAAGCAGTGGAATAAGAATACTGATAAGGAGGTATTAAGAGATTTGGAGGACCATGAAATGGTGTAAATTTTAATAGGCTCCAGTGAAACCAGAACTTGTTCAATTTAAAACACGTGTCATATTACAACAGTAAAAACAATTCTGCATGAGCCTTGCTTGATCTTTGCCTCAGTGAGACATCTTTCACATGTATTCTGTTTAGCACATCAGCTCACAGTTTTGACAACAGTTCACATTTTGTGCTTGCAACACTCATCAACTCAAAGAATTTCCCTGGGAGCACTCTGAATTGCATCTCCCCTCACCTAAAGTGTTGCTTCTAACACTAATGCTTGACTGAACTGCAGTAAAATAATATGAACAGCTGTGAAAACTCCTTTTCCATGAAAGGTAGCACAGAAAACCCCTAATTACCCCCACCATACACTGATTTCCTCCAAAATGGGAAGCACTGATGAATATACACACACACGTACCACCACTTGACCATTCAACAGTAGTTTCTAAATACCTGCAGTCCCAATTCACAAGTACCTGGGCCATCAACTTTTGCAGGCCCTTCATGTAGGAGCTGGTCAAACAGAGCAGGACTAGGACTTCAACAGGACAACTGGACAGTAAATTCATCCCCCTGTATACACAATCTGTCTGTCCCCCCAAAAGATTTTAGGCAGACTCCAAGTTGGTTCTGGGATTTCAACTGCAAGATAGGAATAATCTCCTCATATTACTGAACAGCCTGTAACACACTAAATGTGTTCAAGGGCCTTCTGAAGGTAGGCATCCAGGCAGCTTACACTAATGAAGGTTTGTAACTACAGTTTTGCCTGTTATATAAACCCTTTAGTCTCTCTTCTCAATAAATGCATCCATAAATGTATGATAGAGAAAAACATTCGGCTCCCATTTTGAGCTATACAGCCTTGCAAATAAAACAAACAAATAAAAAAAACTTAAATCCAAAGAGTGATTTCCTTAAATCGGATGAAGCAAGCAAGTAATTTTAAGTAGCTTTAATCATATTCAAGGCTACTTGTATTATACAGAATACTGTCCTGTCTTTGATACAGACATATGCTAATTTGTCCTTACTGGCACCAGCTTGAACAGGAGTAAGTCATGAATAGGGCTGCTATGGTATGTCATCTCCATAAGCACTTTTCAAGGATGTCCGTAGTGGCAATTTTTACAATTATGGGTCTGTTGCTTAGTGCACTTTGGCTACAATTCTGCATACTGTCATTACAGTTTTGAAATATAAAAGATACTACAATAGATTGAACTAACAGCCTGACAAAAACCACTGAAATTCAGAGTTAAGAATGCTGGAAGGTTCATCCATGGGAGACAAGATGGGATTAAGTGAATTGCGTTTCCCCGTAGTTTGGTTGCCCTTTAGTATTGCATACTTTACCAGGATTATCAGCTGACCTGTGACCATACTATTTAAAACTAATTGAATACAGATACAGGTAAGTACAGATGGAAGAAACACACCAAAAATACTTACGTTTGTCCACATGAATCCATTGTGTTATTTTATGAGTTTCAAAAAGAACCCTAAACCAGTTACTGTCTTGAGAGAAAAAGGTTCTTCTTATCTCATGCACAAAATAAAATAATTGGTTTGACTACAATCACTACAAAGTGATTCTCTCTCAGTGTGTTTTTAATGAGTATGACATACAGTGCAGATGTATAAATCAGAGCACAGCTTCATGCTGTTCACTTCATTTTACTTACCATCAGTTCCTATTTCACTTTCAAGGTCAGTACGAGACTGGAAAAAACACAAGAAAAGACTGAGTACTGAAGAATACTTCTTAAGTCACTAGTTGTTTGTAATTTTAATGGTGTTAGACTTTAGCAAATTTTTGAGGCACAAACTAGTTAGCTTTACAATGTTCAAATATTGTTAGTCTTAAAAGACTGCTCATTTGATGACTGCGCTCTCTCACTCAATTTACAAACTCCCTCTACTTCCTTACACTGATGATGTAACTGCCTTGTTTGCAGTGTCTTGGTCAGGATACAAATACAGTGAGCTCTGGGATGAATTTGCTCTTGGAGGTGGTTTTGTACTAGTCAGTCTTTCAGTATTTCCTGGAGAATTCTCCCTCCACCTTGGACCTGCCTGCTCCTCAGACACTTCCCACACAGATGGGCATGGAGAGGTAAAATTCATGGTGGATCGTGAGAGGTAGTTCTCCTGAAGACCTTCTTCCTGGATGCACCTGTTAGAAAGCACTTCTTTTTCTTTGGAGTTTCGCCATTTCATCCTTCGATTCTGAAACCAGATTTTCACCTGTTTGCAAATTAATGAGAGTTTATTATATAATACTTTTCTTTAAACAACTTTGCCCTAAAAAGTGTTTTTTTCTTTTCAACCTCTTAGTTTCACATTTCTTCCTTATTCGTTGTTACAGTAGAGATACAGTGAACTTAGCTGACTGACATTATGTGAGGATTTTCTCATCACCATTTACTACAGCTGGGCCAAATAGTCGCCTTGACTTTCATCATCTCCAACAGGTGATTATTTGGCTTAGACTGGGCTTAGACAGTGGCTAAGGATAGAGCAGTTTCCTACAGCAACATCCTTTTGGATAGAAAAGAATTCCCAAAGAAAATTAACATCATCATTAACAAAACTAAGTGATATTACTGGTGCTATGAAGCCCCCTATTTAAAAGAGGCTGTAAGAAGTATGACTGTCCCTTGCACAAGCATAGCTAAAACCAGTTTGGTCATATAGCTTCAAAACATGTGTTGTGACACAGGACACAGGAGTGAGGATTTAAAGACATTTTGTCTGCCTGACTACAGTTTTCCAGGAGTTGCCTAGAAACCATGTGCTTTTGAGATAATATCGGTTTTTCAAAAACTTTGAGTTGCAATCTTTAACACAAGCATTCAAAGGCATTTATGAAATGATGAGGAAAGCTTGGGGGAATACACATTTCAGAATCAGTTTTACATAAAGATTAGAAAGGTGAGAGCGATCAATCAAATTATTCAGATTGTGATCAATTTTCCCTTAAACATTTGCATTTAGGTCTAGTATTCAGATACTTGATATGAAGACAACGGGGCTATGCTTTAAAAGGTTTGAGAATCATTGCCTCAGATGGCAGGTACTGTTCTTCCAGCACAGCTGGTCAGAAAATGGAAGAAGTAATGTTCACAACTACTCTTCCTTTTCAGAGGGAAAAAGAACAAAAGCAACAGATATCATCTGGTCTATCACTACCATGAAATTACTTACCTGTAGTAGCAGTTACTTATGTATCATTCCATAATTTTTTACTCCCCCAGGCTCTCTTGAATAACATCAGCACAGAAAATAAACTCAGGGAAATAACTGTAATATTAGGAATTTGACTACATTTTGGGAAATTTTTAGGCAGCACACTGGTGAGTGCAATTGCACATTTCCATTGAAATAGTTCCCCTGCAGAGATTACAGTTCTGTTCATCACATTGAGAAACACCAAACACCTGACCTCCTGTGCAAAGTGAAGCCAACTGCAAAGTTACATCAAATTCTTGAGAGCCTTATCAATTTCTGACAGTCTCCAAGACAAAGATGAGAGCTCCCATCACCATTCCCAGGCTTTTCTGTCCCCTAGACAGCTTCTGCCATACTTATCTTAAGCACTTTCACTCCTGCTATATGCAAAGAAACAAAATTGTACCGTACCCTTCCTTGGTCTTTCAACTGTAATCTAAAGGGCTGCGTCTACTCTACCACCTTTAGAATCCCACTTATCAGCAACTGCCATGTTCATTTTCTGCTGTTGCATGCCCTCACAAACATTTTTTTCCAGTTTCTTTCAGATTTTGTGCTCTTCAAGCCAGGCACTTTTCCTTTGTTTTTATCTGCGGCTAGGTCAGGCACCTGAGATTCCAGATTGACAGCACCGCTATTAACGTACCTGTTCAGTCAGAACAGATCACTGGAGGCCAGCTCAGATTCATGTAAAAAATGCCATGAAACGTGAATTGGTAAGTAAAGTGCGAGTATTTTAGAAGGTCACCCTGAAAGATTTTTCCTCCTACAGTATCTCTCAGCTCTGAAGATCTCCTTCCTTGTGCAGCCAAGTTTCTTTCTGTAGGGGTGGTTGCCTATCCCCTGGGGCAGAATGGTGTCAGAGCAAGCAACAACGCTGTTGACTGCACTGTCCCTAGCTGTTCCTCTGCTAGTGCAAAGGGTGCTCAGAGGAATGCAGGAGGGCTCTGTGCTCTGATGTTTTCTGCCTAGATCACTGACTGTTGAGCAGTGGGATGGAGCGTAGTTCCCCACCCCAAAGCTCCTGAGGGGGCTCTGTCAAACAGCAAAACAAGAGCTGGAAATGAAATGCAGAGGTCATACTTCTTCTACTTCATGTGGAAACGGAGCAACTGATTTTTGAATATATAAACAGAGGAAATAAATGAGGAAACAATTCAAGCATTCCCTGGTTGAATCTGCCATTGATGTATTGAGGTCTGTGCCACGAAAGAGCTCAGAGCTGCCCCTGTGCTGTTCAACTTTCCTCCTTCAAAGCCATTTTAAAGATTTTTTCCCCAAAAGGACAGAAAGCCACAGGTATTATATCACTCCTTACCTGAGACTCCTTTAGACCCAGGCTAAGGGCCAGTTTCTTCCTGTCTGTCTTACTAATATACTTCTGCTTCTGAAACATTTTCTCCAAAGCTTTCCTCTGGTCTTCAGAAAAGACAGCTCTTCTTAATATGCCTCTCCGGGATTTCGAGTTAGACTCCTGGGTCAGAAGAGGCAGCACACTTTCCTCTCCTAGTGGAAATAAATGAGAGTTTCCCATAATATCTAGCACATATCAGAGAAATATTAAGTGCCGTTCATTATAATGCTTGCAGACTCTTGTCCCAGTTTTGATTTGTTGGTGTTATAAGTGTGTCGTAATGCTTCAGTCACGTTCACTAAGGACTATATCCTCACTTCGATTTGTAGGTGTTGTCAGTAGTCAAGAGTCTCCCCTTGACATGGTACAAAGTAAATCAGATGAGTTCATAGAGGAATACTAACACAGAGCCCATGATACTGCAAAATTCAAATACACTCAAGGAGAAAGTTCTCCACTTTCCTTTGCCTGTCATCATCACTAAGTAAACTGCAGTAAGTTTTCCTTTGACTTTATTTTCTCCTTCTTTAAGAATAACCTATAGATAAAAGAATCAATCTGTAATACCAATTCAAAGAAATTAAGTAGGCTTTTAGTTTTTTTACCGACAAAAGGCTTTCAGAGTGAACAATTTCTTAGAAAACCCCTGGTCATTCACTTACTCTGGAAACTAGAGCAATTTCTTTATTAGAGGATTTGGGGAATACTTGGACTTACTCCTTACAGCCTGGTTTCTAATCCTTTGACAACTCAGAGTAAGTATTGGAGGGCAGTTTTCAATTAATCCCAGTCACATCCCCTTGACCCATGCCTAGAAGGAACCTCACACTGGAAAACAGCCTCAAAGATGGGGGACAGAGCTGCAGTGAAGAAGTGTTTGTATTGTCCCTTCACTGGCCTCACAAAAAGCACAGAAAGCCCAAAACCAGATAAATCTCTCACATTCCTCACACACAGTAAAACCTAAAGCCATAGTGCTTTCCCATGCTCCCCTACTCTAGAAGGATATGGTATATGAGGAGTAGTCCCTGGTGAGTCCTGGTAAGCCTTCAGCACTCCTGGCTTCCTCAAATACTCACCTAGGGAGCAGGACCAGAGTCCAGTTGAATAGGGTCCATCACCAAACACTGGATATGATGGAAGCAGGCCAGGAAAGAGTCACACTCTTAGAAACCTGTGCCATGACTGAGTAGCCACTGACACCTGCAGTTTTTCTGTAGGAGTGGCAATTCAGACTCTAAAGACACAAGCTGTCCTCCTGTAGTCCATTCATGGGCCTAGATTGCTGTCCCCGCTTACAGTTACAGCAGCTGGCAAGGTGTGTTGCAGTTCAATTTCAATCAAGGATCTGATCATTTTTGTATCAAAGCCAATGGCAAATTCCCCATGAAAAGCAGATTCTCTAAAAGACTGCACTTTTTTTGTGAAAAACTATCTATTCTAGTCAGCTGTAACGGGGTGGGGGGAGATTCAACACATTTGTCAAACTGATATAGTGATCTTGAAAATACTAATTAAATCCAGATGCAGCTTCTACAAACTGTTCCTTGGGGCTAAACCACACTTCAACTTCTGTATATTATACATATATACACATGGGTATACATGTCCTTAAACACCCAGAGAAAAACAAACACACATATACTGAGGCTATTGTAGTACAATGAGGAGAAACTGAAGTGCATATGTGTACGTATTGCAAAGCTGACTAAATACTTCTGTGGTGCATGTGTGACTGGTTTGAGATTACATACACTACCCTTGCATACTGCTTCCAGCTGTGACCAGTAGAGGAAGAATATCAGAAGTTGAGCGAGTGTACAATAATTATTCCCTAAAATACATTGCCACTGTGAAATGTCACTGATTCAGAGACCATTGCATTCTGTCAATGTTCTTGAATTTTTCTGCCCTTCAAGAACCAATCTTTATATTTGCCCTTCGTAACAGCCTGTGGTAAAAAGTAATTACTATGATTGACAATGTTACATTATAAATTATCCTAAATTTATACAGATGTATTTCAATTTTCAAAATTATATCTAAGACCAGATACAAAAATTATAACCTACTGGTTAATGTCCTGATATTTATTACACAGTAAGGTACAGTAAGACTTCATCCAAACCAAAAAACTATCTGCAGAACAAAAGTCAAAATGCCACAATGGAGATTTCTGCAAAGGGCAAGCCAGGTTCATATTTCTCTGAGGAGTACATACCCCCTTGATGACCCCCACCCCACGCTCCAATCCTGCTAACAAAGCTAGGGGCAAGGTGGGGGCATTTCTTCCTCAAGCATATTTTCTCTCTTTCTTGCTAAAATTTGGTGAATTTAGTTATCTTTTTTCAGGCAGCCTCTGAGTAGTTTCTTCCCATTTGTCAGCCATTCTCAGGTTTACCGGAAGGTACAGTCTGGCAGCAGAAGAGCAGGAACCTTCTCTCAACCCCTCTGCAGGAAGAGAGACACCAGCAAGGGAAAAGCCATAACAGGGCTGGTCCTTGTCTCCTGGCCTCCATTCCACAATGGAGTTGTCAGCCAAGGACAGAGGCTGCCAGATTATGTGACCCCTTAAAATTTGTCTTGCCTGGCTGGTTGTTAACAGTCAATCAGCAAGGAAACAACCTCCTGCTGGAGGCCCAAGGCACCAATTAATTCCCATACAGGCAGTATGTAGGGTACAGCTTAACACCTGTATTATACTAACTTAGTAGGGAAGCATCTACACTCTCTAAAGTACAGTATGTGGCAGATTTTAAACTATTAACTAAACAAAATTTAATGATGAGCAGGATGCTCACAAGCATTAACTAAAACACATTTGGTCAAAAAATTTGAAAACCCCCAACTAGCCTAGAGTTTTGGTGGTTTTTTTTTTTAAGAATAACCTATATTCTAAAACGCACTCCAACTGTTACACAAAAACTAAATTTCAGTTTGTGGATTAAAAGATTTTTCAGTACAGCATGGCAGGCAGTCATTTATACATTCCAACAATTACAGCAAAATTAAATATGTCAGTTTGCAGGTTGTCACTCTGAACATGCATCCAAAGGTTCAGTGTTCTGCTGACATAAATGTAACTGTTACCAACTATTTCCCATGTTGCTGGTTTGATTTTTGTTTTGCTTTGCGTTTTTTTTAAGACTTTCTTTTGTATCTTAATCAGTAGTGATAAATGTCGTCTTAATCTGGGGAACAATCTTCATTTGCCTTCATGTCAGAGACCACCTTGAAGGAGCAAGTAAAAGCTTTAGTCATGGTTTCCATTTTTTCATTAGAATTCAATACATTCTAGTTAAATGGACAATTAATAGGTCACTTCCAAAATAGTAGTGTATCAGTCCTGGTTAATAAACAATCCCCACAGTTGATAATGGGCCTATGTATTCAGCAAGTCCCTGTATACACTCAGCTCATCCACTAAATCCCTTTTCAGGTAGACAGGGTTATATGGGAAGATGAGCTAGAATGAGTCTATAAAAGTCAGTTTCATTCACTGCTTTATTTTTCAGTCAAGTGCCTTAAATAGGGTCCAGAAAATCCCTTGGAATGTGAGACAGGAGAAAAGACTGGCACATAGAGTATTGCTTTATGGCCATACAAAAGGGCAACTGACCCTTGCCCAGGCCTTTTCAATGTGAAATGGTTCCTAAAGTTCATCTGCACAGAGAAAAATTGTGGTGAGGTCGCGTGTGGATGAGTAAAGTGAAAGTGGTGATTGGTCATGGTGCTGTCAGCCATTGTGGGAGAGCCGAGGCCATGTAAAGCGCTCTGTGGGAAAGTGTCAGCCCCCTAAAGAGGTGCTCAGAAACTTGCAGCTCATTAAACTGCCAGCATTTGCTGCCTCACTTGTCAAGAATCATTCAACTTAGCAACTGCCCTTCTGAAACATTCATAAAAAGCATGCACTTGGTCAGGAAGGGTTTGAATGCATCTGTGATAAAACAGTATATGCTGCAGCATGTATAAGCTCCAATTTTCATTTGGACATATAATTTGTGCTTTTTTTCTGTTTTGAAGAACAAGAAAACATTCCTTCTGGTTGCATTCCTGAGCCATAAACACATAAAATCACGACTGCCCATTCTTACACTATGGCATGCAATATTCCCAATCAAGGTTAAATTTAGTTTTGGATTAAATGGAAGTATGTTTCAGGTCTTAATTCTGAAGAGATATTGTATGCTGGCCAAAATTCTCTCCAACCTACTTCTTCAATTTTTTACATTATGATTAAAAAAGAAAAACAAATTAAATGTGCACATATTTGACTGCTGCAAAAAGAATGACCTGTATATAAATAATGCTAGGGCTTCCTGAATCATAATCTATCCCTAACAACCATTAAAATGCAGCACACATTTTATGATCCTTCAGCTCTTTTCTTATTTGCAAATGTTTACTGATGCTGATTTTTAAAAGAGTCAATGATTTTAAAGAATCGTTTCTAGCAAACTGAAAACAAGGAGCTTTCCTAGGTTAGCTCTGTCTCAGTGTCTCAATACCATTAGAAACCTCTCACAATTGCTCAGTGTACTTAAGTTTGATAAATCTTTGGAAACCCTCTGAATAGGATTGCTGTGATTTTACTAAGGAATTAGCTGCTGCCATTGCATCACCAATTAGTTTTCCAGAACACATTAAATCCTGCTGCTTTGGTTTACAGAATAACTCAAGCATTACTGATGAAGCATAAAAACTTACTTGGAAAAGCAGTGGGGGATGCAGGGTGCTGACAGGACCCACCGCAGCATGCTGAGTAGAATGGCGGGGCTTGGAGAAAAAAATGTTTGGAAAGAGCTGCAAAGAAAGCATAGATCTAATTGATTATCCATTGAGCTTAGGTGATATTCATAACAACAGTCCTCTAAAAAGTCAGTGTGTAAAGTCCTGCCCCACAAGTTCTTTTTCCTTTTTTCAAGATGGTGATGTTTTTAAGGCAAACAATGATAAACTAAGTAATAGCTCTTTAATTTAGCAAAGTTATTTTACATGTGTAGCATGCAAAACTCTCAATATATTTATCATAAGAATGAAGCTCTGCAGATTTGAAGATTCGACGAGTAATTGCCGTTATTATGGATTTTTTCCTGAAATATTGGTCTCAAACACATTGTTTCAATGTTGTTGAAATAATGAGTATTTGTTGTTGAAATAATGAGTATAACGAACCTGGAAAAGTTATTTAAAATAACTCTAGTAAGCACAACATCCTAGAAAAACAAAACTAGCTTGTACTCCAGTGCTGTTAATAGTACTCAAACTAATAACATCTTCAGTAAGAAACTTTATGAATAAATTCTATAAAATGCCTTGAGATGAACCAGCTGAGCTCCATAGGCCCAAACTACAGGGCCTGATGGCCAATTTGGTCTTGCTGGAAAGGTACTCTAAATTTAAATAAACCACTTGCTGAAGAAGGTTCTGCTTAATACAATAAAAAAACCTGCAAAATCAACCCACAAAATTAGGTAACATTTGGTAAATTTTTTTGGACCAATGAATAAGAAGTCTGTGTTATGTCTAAAAAGTGCTTCCAAATCTTGGAAAGGTTTTCATTATCTACTAATCCCTCAATTTTCTTCTCCAAGGCTCATGGGCTTTTCCATTAAGATTAATTACCTTTTATTTTCTGCTTGTACTAGTAAACTATGAAAATTGGAATATTTTTTCTTTTGAAAAAGATGCATCATGCTTCCTAGAACTGTACACTTGCAAAATGTGATCAGCACCAAAACACTTATGCCACTTTCCTCATTTGGTTTAGGGAGACAATAAGCGGCTCCAGAGTACGTTCTGTAGTTTGTCCAAGCCTCTAAAAATAACCTGATTCATTTTTAAAAAGACAAGTTACTGCAAACTTAGGTTAAAAAAAATAAATCAATAATCAGGAAGAAAGGTAGATAAATAGATAAAAACCTAAGCCGTGCTGCTAATTTTTAAAGGTTTTTCAACTGGAATTAAAAATAAAGATCATTCAAAATTAGGTTCCTGAGTACATGTCAGGGCACCAAAATAAGTTTTCTGACCATTAAGGCTGCTGTTATTTCAGAGCAATAAACTATTACTGCAAAAGCTTAACTCCAAACATTTTTTAAAATATTTACTAGCAATTACAGATTGATAAGCATTTTGCCAGTACAGCTTTTCACTGAAACCATGGTGTGTCTAATGAAATATAAATGTACTCTGAGGGAAATTAACTGCCTACTTTTGAGGCATATGCTTACAAAACATCTACAAAAAGGAATGATTAATATTATGCATTAGTATTCTAAAGGTTCTTTTCCACACAAGTTCATCAAATGTGTAACTATGTCTTTAGAAACTTGAAATAGTCATGAATGTGCACCCAAATCTTACTTAAGTATCCAAGGGTCTTATATGCAAATGGTGGAGTGTCTAAGTTGGAAATGATTTGACTAACTCAAGAAGCACAGGAGCTGCAGAACATAATGACCTGACAGATATGCTATCCTCGTGGATACAAGAACTCATTATTGACAGTATCTTTTATCTGCTGTAGTTCCCAAAATCCCAAGTGAAAAGCTTTTCCTCCCTTCCTTAGGAGATACATTCCTCATGCCATTATCAAGTTTCCCTCACAGTCAGGTAAAACTCTCCACGTCTAAAAGTACAGCTTAGAATGCAGAAGGCATCACACTCCATACCTTTGCTTCCTTTTCAAATGTCTTGGATATTCCTTGGCTGCCATAATGCCCAATTCCTGTTAATCATTGCTCTAGCACCTTATTCATGCCATACTATTTTTGTCAGACCTGTTGGCTTGTCCCTGATATTCCCTATTATGGTTTCTTAACTGTGTCCAGTTCCTTGCTCTGTTTTGATAATGCTGTGCTCAAAATGGTATGAGATACAGCGAGGCGACACCTGGATAAATCAGAATTGAACAAGCTATTGCTACAGAGAGACAGCATGCTCCTGCAAATAAAGACAGGAATAGGACAGGACAGATTTCCTCCATTCACTAAGTCTCTCAACAAGTGAATTGCAAGCATAAAGGTCTGAGATGAATCAGGGTCAAAACCTGAGAACATTTTGTTTAAGTCAACTCTAAACAAGCAACATATTTACATGGAAGCTGCTGACAATGATTTAATGCACTAGCATAGTATCGTGATGCACACAGCAGAGACTTTGGCACTAATTTTGCTCAAGTCAGTGGAAATCACGAGTCTGGCTTTCTTGGACATTTTACTTAATTTGTTCAACCAATTGCTGTCTTCTCTACCTGCATAGCCTCCAAGGCACAATATTTGCTTAAGAAATAAGATGCAGGTGATATCTTCATATAACTCTGAACAAAGAAGTTCCTTAGCCCAATTCTCAAGACTGATTTATACTAGATGCTGAGGAATAAACAACGTCATTATGTCTAAGTCTATAGCCAACATGCATGTCTAATTCAGAAGCTTCTTTCATGCGCCCCACTACACTGATGCACAAGTGACTTCTGTGTTATGTATATCAAATACATCCCTAGGTCACATCTACTGAAGCTGCTGCACTCAAAACAATGCTTAGCAGTTATACAGTCACATCAGTAATAAAATCTGACATAATACAGGGATACTCAACCCTGTCTTGGGAGTTCTATGTACAGAAAAATGTTAATGCTTCAACCTAACATATCCAAGTATATTTTTTAACTTTGATAAAAGAAACTGTTCCCCACATTAAATGGCTTCCATTACCTTCATGAAACTGCATTACAAGAATTAAATATATAATTTTTCTGTGATCAATTTTAATATATATACATTTCAGAATTATACTGAGATTGTCCCTGTAGGAATGACACAATACCTATCAGTGATGAGGACAATATAAAGCACTGCCTATGTTTTTATTTTCTGTTCACATATCTCATGGCGATGTTACCAATATTGGTTGGTCAAGAGACCTGAAGTAAACACTGCTTACTATTCACATAAGGCTGAAAATTGCTGAAATGTCAGAGTGTTGGGTTTGGGGTTTTTTTGTCAGAATGAAGTACACAGTAACCAAAAGGCAGCTGTTGCTCCCAAATCTATTTAGTAACATTAACTAGGGGCCAAATCCTAATAATTTGTATTCAGGACACTTTCCATCTCCATTTCATAAAAACTGAGATTGTGTGGAACTAAGTGTTTCACAAGAGTCAGTCTTTACTTGTTCAGCTTCTCACATGCATGAAAACAAAATACCAAAGTATGCTACAAGTGCCTTTAGGAACTCCAAAAACTATACAATATGCCTTAAAAGACAATGTATTGGATCACAAATACAAAAGGATTAAGTATCTAAGATAAACTAATTTTTTTCACAAAAGATAAATTCTTTACACATTGTTGCTGCATGCAAAATTTTAGTAATACTGCTCACTACATTCAGCTTTGTGAATTGAAATTATTTTACAACAGACAATAAAATTATACTAAGCCTGTAAACAGACCTCAACCTCATCTGGTGGTAAAACTCAAGGGAGGAGTTCAGATACTGGTATTTTTAAATATACTGCCTGCTCTGAAGATATTGTAAATTCAAAAGCCCTTTTATTCTAAAAAGTCAGGCTGACAGTGGGACCAGAAGTTTTCCTTCCAGCGATTCACCATGTTGAGAGTAAGGTTCCTACATAAAACTCAGTTCAAACAAATATGTAACTTTTAAAATGGCTTATTAATAAAGACACTGATTGCTTTTCCTACTACTACCATTGTGCAGTAACTCAGAAAATAGTGTAGGCTGTAAGCCATCAGTAAAGGGGGAAGGAACGAGGAAAAATGCTTACTGAGGAAAAGTAAACCAATGGTAAACTTCTGATATTACCATACAGGCTCTTTCACTGCACATGCTGCTACTCTGTTGAGGTTTTTGAAAGACAACTGAAAAATGTGGTATCAATCTGCAAAAAGAGATAGAACACCTCCAAAGAATGATTCAGAAAACTGCCTAGAGCCAGCTAACAAGAAACAGAAAGGATGGGACCAGAGACCCCAAATTGCATGAACACTTCAACTCTCCATGTATTGCTAAGTCCACATGAACAGCTTCTCACAGTGATGGCCAGGCTCCGACCTTGGCAGGATAATCAAAAATATTATCAGTAAAATAATCAAATTTCATCTGAGAACCTTAGATGGTTTGTACCCACAACATGGGCACAAGTAAATTGCAATTTCCTGCCTACATCCATCCTTGGCAATGATTAAAGCAGGCTTTTGTAAAGCTGCAGAAAGTTTCACGTCACAAAGTGTTCCATGCAAATAGTCCAGCAGCAAGCTTATCAATCCAGTTGAGCCACATTTCTGCTCCTGAACCACAATCCCTGGACCTCACACTGGGTCACGGCTCTGTCCGCAGCAGTTAACTGTGCTTAGACTGCAACATTCTAGCAGCAGTTGTGCAACCTCAAAGCATTTCAACCAGCTGAAGGGGAGCCCCTGACCACGAGAATGAAGCAACAGCCACTGCCACAACCCACCAGAGAAAAACACCACAACATGGACCTGGTAAACTTACTGCAGCACCCCCCAGAGACGCCTTTCCTGCACTATCGAAGTCACTGTTTGCTTCCCACTTACTCCTGTAAACCACAACTGCATGAACACTCAAAGAAAACCAAGCCAACAGGGCAGACCAGAGCAGCATATGCAGATCAGTTTTAAAATATTGGCAAACATTCACAGAAAGAGTTTTGAAGTTCTAAATATGTATTTTTAAATTCTACACAAAAGGCAGATGCCAGAAATGGGCTTGCATTTTTATGTTGTGTCCTGAGGGGGCTTTCAAAAATTGGCACAGTAGCCCAGAATAAAGGGCTTGAAATGTGTTAACAACATGATTATCGTCTCCATAGACCTACAGCAGTGTAGTGGCCAAGAGTGTCACGCTGTGAATGATCTGAAACCACGTGAATCACTGTCAATTTTCAGAGGCATCATTCATATACCTTATTATTAGGGTGTAATTTGCTGTACATGTTTTTCTCCATCTGAGGAAACACAAGTGCCTCAGGCTGGTCTCAGATTTCACCCCTATGACAACCCAAAGCAACAACCAAACCCCACATCATTGGACAAAGACTCCATGGGTCTCCTGGTGTCAGCAGTAAAGGTGGCTTTCTACCCTCTCCATGCTTCCTACACAGTCTTGCTATTGAGAAAAAAGATGGGAATCTGGAAAGCTGTGGATTTACCAACTTTGTTTCTGACTTTGTCCTTCTCCAATACACCAGCACTTTACAACTACCAGTTCTTGTTAAAAAGGGCATCACTGTCACTTCTCCCTCGAGACATTCAATGTATTGCCTAAGCTCCTTATCTGGGCCTCCTGTACAGTCAAGGAGAAGAGATAAGTAGCTCTATATAACGATTCACCACCTTAAAACAGACACATAAGAAGGTAAGTTGTGTCATGCTCTGGGAACATCTCTCTGTACTGACTACAGATTAGACAAGACACTTTTTATTAAACAGCTGAATTACTATGACATTCTTCTTATCCTTCATAGGTAATGTCAAAAGAATACAATCATCTGTACAGCCATAAAGGCTCTGTAAAAAATATAAAATTCAGCAATTAAGGCACTAAAATTATTTTCTTTAATTTTCAACATACTATAATTTGTTTAGAAATTATTTCCTCAAGCAGGGTAAAATCAGGGGCATTGGCTGCAAGAGGAATATTAATTGGTTTTTCATTGTTGCAGCCCTAATTAGAAATCTTACAACAGGTCAAAACACACTGTTTATTCCAGTGGTATGTACTGATTAGCTAAAATTTCCTACTTGGACCAGTCTTTACTTGTTGCAGTATTGCTAGCTCCAACCAGGCAAAAGTCTCAAGATCAGCTAAACATTGTTGGAATGAAAAAACAACAAATGGTGAACTCTTTTTACTTTTTTTTTTTTTAAACGTGAGATTTCAAACAGGTTTTACTCTTACTGCATTTGTAAAAGGCAATACTTTTTAAAGTTGAAATTCGATATTCACCTAGTCCCAAGATTCCAGGGGTAGCGACTTTAACACCACCAAACTGTCCAAAAGGAGGAGGTAAAATCCTCAATAAACATACAAAATACCTCAAGAGAATTATGTGCTGTAACTGCAGAAAAAGGCAGCCTTTCAAGAGAAATTGTCATAAGCTTTTCAGCGCCAAGCAAAGGCCACTTCTCCAATGTGACAACTCACCTCCAAGAAACACAGTCCAAGTTACTGAAAATATTTAGGTGCCTAACTTTATAAATATCAGAGTCTATGTATCTGACATTTGAAACAGTCTCCTAAATGCTTTACATACCTGCAGTTGTTTTGAAAAAAATACCTTCCCCTTCTGCTATGGGTCAGGATTGACCACAGAAGTACCATGTAAAACATTAGACTGAGAGTTATTTTTCAGAGTTGCTTTATACAAGAATGCATAACACCTTCAGTGGGCAATGGAGGCAGAGAAGTCACCTTCCAAAATTCAGGGGAACTTGTTAACACAAAAAAAGCACAGTACAATAAAACCGGCACTCAAGCAGAAAATTTGTCTGATGAGATTAATTGCTGCAGTCTGAGGGGGAGGGGAAAGGTGCCGCACTGCACAAAGGGATTCGACGAGGTCTGAGGCCGTGAGGCAACGCTCAGTTTAATCGAGGTGCTCAGGCGTTTTACAAGCCCGGATGGGTGATGTGCCAGAAGTGGGGTGGAGCATGAGACAGACAACCAGGGAAACAAATCGGGATAGGGATACAGGCAAAAGGGGGAGGGACTGGGGAAGGAATGGACGAATGGCAGCTGACTCCTCTCGGCGGCTTCTTCAGCCAATCAGAAAGGGGAGGCAGGGAGCAGGCATGCCCGGGGAATACGAATCTCGAGGAAGCACGCACTGTATATATTTATAAACACATGACAAATGCAAAGTCCGCATAATAAAGTCCTTTCATTCACTGAAGCTATTTTTCCATTCCTGAAATCGCTCCCGTTCTGATTCTTGGACCTCCACAATTAATCCTTGGCACAATCATGTTTTCTAAAAACATGAGGAATATATTACAAGATTTCAGAAGATCAGCTCATTCTGCAATACAAAATACAGAAGTTAATTCACTAATCATAGGCATGACTGATTCCATGTTTTCCCCTTTTCTACAAATTCCACCACTTGCCTTCCTAGTGCAGCTCTGAGATCTTCTGGCAGTGCTTAAATCCTGCTAAGGACCAAACTTGGAATCCTCTTCCTTTCTCAGAGACAGCACAGTAAGAGTCGCCAGAGGAAGGAGCACTGTCCAGCCAATGCTCATATTCCCTGCTGAGCACAGACTGCCAGACTAGTGGCTGGGTCGGAGAGTAGCTGGCACTAGTCTAGCTTTGACAACCTTACAATGAGGACAACAATTTGTCCTTTAGAAGCTATTTTGCAGCCACTCTTAAGATACGCTGGGCATCCCAAACTAATTCTATTAAATGGCTCACAAAGTTAATTGGAAGCAGGAAGACTGCTGCAAAGAGCCTGTGATTTCTGGTACATACAGAAACTCCTTTGCCTCCAAAGACAAACTTTTAAAACAGTAAAGGCGCCTCAGTGCTCCTGACAATCAAGGCATAAGAAAAGATGCCAAATAGATCTCCCCACCCTAAAGAAACTTTCTATCTCCAGAAAATACCAACAAAAGAAAATCCTGACTTGTCAGTCAACTTGTTGCCTGAGTTCAAACACCAGGCTCTTTCCTGCCTTTTATTTTACTGAAAGTTGGTGTTACATGCCACTTGAGGCCACACCCTGGCTTGAAATCAATAAGTATTAATTCACTAAGGGTCCAAAGTGAAAGAAAAAAAAAAACCACTTCAGTAATTTAATTATTTCCTGGTTGTCATAAAGAAACACAAGAGGTTTTATTAAAAATGGGCAATAAGATATATTGATTCAAGTAAGTATTACAGGATAGAAATGCTGTCATTACACAAGAGGGGAAAAAATGCCAGCATTCCAAAGAGTTAGCCTGCAGAAGTAGTCTTGGTTTAATCTCCCTGCAATGGTACCCATTTTGTGTACTGCCTTACTCAAGTCACCTCATTTCTTTTTGCTCCAGCTTCTCCTCTACACAGCAGAAATCTCTCCTATCTCACTGACACATTGTGATGATTAATGCATCAAAATGTAAAGAATTCAGATGTTACAGAAAGAAAAGCTACATCTATAGCACAGAAAAGATGTTATAGTATTCAAATCAAATTTATGTTTATTACATACTGCTTCTACTTGGTTTCTTTTGTGTTATATGTACTGTCTCTCCTTTTACTCTATGGTATTCTGATGCTTTAGGCAAAAATCCCCTAAACTAAATTTTTCAACAGGTTTTGCAATGGAGTTATCTCACTGTTATGTTTATTTGTTTTGTGGCCTTTTTCATTTCCTTTCTCAATCTATCAAAATGCCAAAATTAAAGCAGAAAGCCTGATTCTTCCCATATATGACCTTATTCATGGGTATAGCACTAATGACCATATTCAGGCTGTAAAGCACCTACTGTCATCCTCCTCCCGGGCAAATTACTTGAGAAGAGCAGAGATTTTCAGAAAATTATTGCAGGTAGGAGACTAACCTCGTGTTCCTGAAGGAGGTCACTCTGCCCCGGTGCCAGCCAATACTTTCAGAAACTACGTAATGAGGAAAGATGTGGGACTGGACCTCACAGCACCTGTGCTACAACAGACAGCATTTCAGCAGCCCCTGCACAATTTTTCTATGTCAGAAAACACTGAAAAAACTGTCAAGTCTTCTAATTTATCCAGAAGATAATGACAGGACTGGAGTACAAGAGACTAAAACCCAGATTAGTAAGCAGCAGTTGAGGACTGCACGGGTGCTTTGGAGCAAGGTGCAAGAAAGCCTGTGGGAATCCCAAGCTAGTATAAACTGAAATACCATTGCAGAAGATGAGTTTATCATGTAACAATAACAACTCCTGCTTTTCCTTCTTAAGTTTTATGTAACATGGTGTTTGCTCATGAAATTGTACTCTTAAAATAAACTAACTTTAAAAACCTATGATTTGATTACATTTCATTTTTTAGAATCCATGTAATGAGGGAAAGTGATTGTTTTAATATTTTACAGACAACATATAGACATTTATTTCAATCACACTAATCAGATGATGGATCTAGGATGTGACACTTGCTGAGTACTTGTTCAGTTTTTGATTTATGATAATGTTGTAGGAGAACTCAAAATACCGACGCAGACAGGCACTTTCAAAATACCGACGCAGACAGGTACTTGAAATAGTCCAACTAAATGCTTTGAAACCTGTAAATTATGGGAATGAAAACTTGCTGATACAACCCTGCTGCTGAGGAGTTACAAAGGGGAAAATTGCCATGACCAGATGGCCCAGATCAAGAATGCCAAGCCACCTGGTCTCCTTTGCCACCACGGACAAGAGTTTTCCAGTTTACAGAAAGAATACAGAATCGACATTTTTAGCACTTTTATGCAGTGTTAAAAGGTACCCTAAAATGGAGCGCTTTCTTCTTGTCTTTCCTTGGTAGGTGCTGTGGACACAAGTTAAAAGGTTCAGCTTATTCAGTTCAGTCCCTGGTGTGATTTTACATTTCTTCCTTTCTGAGAATTTTTGCTGACCTCACCAGAATTTGGGACTACATGAGTAATACAGATTACTGTTTCAAAGTAGTCTGATATTTTTTCAATTCTCTTTTCTACAACCTTTTTTTTTTTTTTTTTTTTTTTTTTAATTAAAACCCCTAGGTTATGCCAAGGTAGTTTATTAGGGGACTTTTAGTCCCTGCATAAGCTATAAAGCATTTGCTACTTCAGAAATACTAAAAAAAAAAAAAAAATTGCTTTATCATGTTCAACAGTCTTGTTAAAGACTTAGACAAAGATTTTTCCAAAATGCCATGTGATTCGGGGGCTCCAAATAGGAAAGAGTCGACTCCTCAAAATAATCAGGGAATAGTCACAAAAATAAGTAAATTAGACTCCCCTACCTAGTACAAATTCCTTAGTTAACAGCATCTTGCACAAGCAAAAAACTTAACACACAGCCTGCCCATCACAGCTTTACAAATAAAAGTGTCTGGTCCAAACAGTTTCCTCAGTGTACACCTACACTAGGGAGAAGGGACTCCTTAGCAACCACAAACTCTGGCTCCAAAGGACAGTTCCAGTCTAATTCAAATTTATGAAAGTTGAGACACCTAATAGTCCTCATCACTTTAGGACATGCAAGTCAGAATCAACAGATCCCTGTCAGAATATAAAAGTCATTGTTGCGCAATGCATGAAGAAACCTAGTATTTCTCTCTGCTCAAATGCAAGAGCCTGGTGCTTTTGCCAAAATCTCTAGGAGCTGTGGAATCAGAAGAAACACAGGATCGGACTCCAAACCACTAGGCAGACCTGCCACATTTTTAGTACCACTACAGGACAGTCAAAGAAAGAACTAAGCCTGGAAAGAAGCATGCGAAAAACTCGTTATTCAGGAACCTCCGTAATAATTTACCTATAGCTTTTTTTAAAACTTTACCTTCAGCAATGAAGAGTGCCGGGGCATCTGCTATCTCTACTTCTACAAATAAATGTAGCATTTTCTCTGTAACTTTTCTTTCAGTGGGAGGATAAGAGGAAGGCAGAGGAGCTCAGAGAATGCGCCCCTAATTCCAGGAAAATTATACTTGTCATGTTCCCAAGCCCGGCCTATAGTTAAGTTAAAACAAACAAGTTTAGATAACTGATATACTTAAGATAACACTTCCTGGCACCTGAGGTCCGGAACACTCAGAAATGATAATGTACACTTTGACTGTCTCCAGCCTACCTTTAAAGTACATCATGCTAGAGGATCAAAAACCGCTTGGGATTTTGCAGAAGAGTTTGCAGGATTTAATTGAAGTAAAATTATCTTTGAAAAGAAAATAACTGTTACTTCTGCTTCCAAAACAAGTCTTTTAGTTTCAGACCTTAAAGACTTAATTCAAAAAGCACGATTCTGCTTGTCAGAGTTTCATTTTAAGTACATTTAAAACTGCACAATCATGAACAAAAATTTTAAAAATACCCCACAAGATCAGAATAAATCGGTATGTTATAACGGAAACACAAAATACAATAGAGATGATGAGTTTAACACCGAATTTCATGAATTAACTTTGACCACAACTTCAATCACTTCCATAACTGACACAAGTGCGCATTTCTTAAAATAATTTATAACGTTGGTCATACCCAGACGAAATCTATTTGCAGGGAAACAGGCACATTCAAGGAACAAGACGTGTTTTGTAAACCTGTTTGTTTCCAGCTCAATGACACGGGTTGCCGCGGGCGCCCGGGGGCGGGGAGCGGGTCCCCCCTCCCGGTGCCACAGCGGGCCGAACGCCGATGACGGACCTTTTATATGGCTTTAAGTATATTTTTTTTCATTTTGTTTGTCTCCCGCCTCTAGTTTTGTTAAAAGTTACAGAAAATCGCCGGCTCTGCTTGGATTCATTTTCCCTTTGGCTGCAGGAGCGCGGTCCTTCGCGCCGTGCTGTCCCCCAGGGACAGGGCACCTGCGGGGCTGGGGGGCTGCCGCCCTCAGAGCCATCGCTGTCGGGAGCGGTCGGGACCGCTCGCCTTCCTCCCCGAGCCGGGGATTCCTGACTTTCCCGGACCCTCCGTCAGCGGCGATGCTTTTACCACCCCCGAGGCTGCGGGAGGAGACCTGGAAGAACTGCGATTGAGGGCGTGTGAGAGCGCCCGACGCTGCCCTCGCAGGGCTCTGCCGCGCTCGCTGCACCGCAGGTATGCGGCCCGCCCGCCCGCACTCGAGAGCCGTCGCCCACCCGCCCGCACCTCGGCCGGAGCCCCGGGGGCAGCCCCGCCGAGGGGAGCCCGCCCCGGCGCCGAGGGAAGCCCCGGGCGCCGCTGGCCGGCAGCGGGAGCGGGAGGGGCCGGCGCTCACCTGTGGCCGCCGGGAGGAAGACGCCGCCTCTCTCCGCCGCCGCGGCCCGCGCTGGCGGGCGGCCGCCGCCCGCCCCCCCGG